>JAZDUH010000274.1:1200000-1717492 GCA_036419115.1 Scarus forsteni | reverse complement strand
GGCTGGTTATCTCTTAAACAGTGTTGGGCTGTATCATTTTTTTTGTAACAATAATGGTAACACTATTATGTTTTTCATAATTTATAAAGAAATGGAATACATTTGGTCAAACAGTGACATTTTTACATTTATTGATTACAGTAATGCATAAAATCTGGTTTTCCTAGATGAGCTGTTAAATGACAATGTCCAGTTTCACTGATTAGAAAAAGTTTGCATGGAGGAGAAGAGGGAAGGAGCAGTAATTTCAACAATACTGAGAATGAACTTTTCAAGTTTGGCAGTGAAAAACACAAACCAAGAACACTGTCATCTGCTGTAAACTTTGTTTTCATACCTGCTGCAAATCAGTTTTCCAAAAAGACAAACTTTATAAGTAGCTCAAAGTAAAAAGCTGCTTTAGACCAAGTGACTTGCCTAATACTGCTCATCAAATGGTGCAGACTGAAATTTTAAAAAAGCAACACGCACCTTCTCATAAAATCTCCAAGTAACAGATGGAAATTACACAAACACCTCATTCAGGATGTGCCACCACCTTTGATGGAGTCTGGTTGACCTTCATTCAGAGAGATTGGTATGTAAGCTGTTGTAACCTACTGCTTTTCATGTGCTCAGGCAAAAATCAAATACTTTTGGGGACACCGACAGGCATTCCAGGCTTGTGTCATGCTGTATCTGTGTCATCCCACGCTCTGCACGCTCTCCTCCTCTGACCTGACGGATGTGTGACGTCGTCAACAACAAACAGACGTCACACTCCTGTAACTTTTGTTACCTGAGGATGGCGTTACACTCCTCTGGTGTTTCAGACAGAAGAAGAAGACATCCTCCTTAAGTCTGAAGGATGTTTTCTCTCCTCAGAAGTCTACACGGTGCTCTTGTCCTCAGCATGATGCTCTTTCTGTTTTCTCGGGGTTTCTGTCAGGTGCTGGCGGACGTGAACGGCAGGTCTGTCCCGACCGTTGGCTCCCTTCTTCGGAAGTTAACGACCGCGAGCCCACCATCTGGGGAAGCGTCAAATAATGGTAAAAATGTTATTTATTATCATGATTGGGTCCGAGGGGAGCTGCTTTGCCACTTTCATGTCTTAAATGTCTCTGTCTTTAAAAAAAAAAAAAAAAAAACTTTTTGTACAGTTTATTAAACAGTTAAGCCTTACTACTGACTGTAAAACTGCCCAAGTGTCAACTTATCCAGGATATTGCGATAGGTCACCAGTAGCCGATTTCAGCGCTTTTCTATTTTTAATGCCCTTGATTGCCTTTTCGTGGGTGTGATTACACATTTTGCTGTGAGACTGGGTTGTATTTCACCACGAAATACTGTATTAAGACTATTCACCACAAAACACAGCAAAATCCATGAACCGCAATGAATTGTGGGATCTGCCTAGAATTTTCAACATTTTCACGCTTAATGCCACCAAGAAAAAGAAGTTTTAGTTCTACATATTCTGTTGACACTTTGTTGTTTTAACAACACATTAAAACAACACAAAACATTTGATTCAATAACAAATGTAAGTGATTTTTCTTTAAAAAAAACATTTTTGGGGAAGAACAACAGTTATTGCATACTTTGCAAATACACTTTAACTGTAACAAGGGGGAAAAAAGCAAACTTTGCCTTTTGAGATCTGCAAATAACAATCAGAAAGATGTGATTTTGACCTATAAATATAGGCTTCACAACACACTTGGGTGAAAAATGGAATAAAATGTTCAGATTATATAGATCTGTTGTATCATGCCTGTAAAGTGTTAATATCATACAGAAGCATGCATTTGCATAGAACGTTGGTGTTGCACCTTGTTAACCATTTACTGCTCCATCATACTGGATATGTCTCCGCATTTTGTATAAATTAACAAAAACACAGATGTAATGACATTACAACTTATGGCCAGAAGTATTTATCTAGCCCTTCAATTTAGCTTTGTCAAACTTCAGTGTTGCATTTAATAAATCTCTAATAAAAACTGTAGGTTAAACTACAGGACTAGGTGATTATGACCAAAAACATGTGAAAATGTTTTGTCTGTTATATTTAGTAGAGTGAGGATAGAAAACAGAAATATTGATAATCTGCCTGTTACATAATTTTCACTCACCATAGGCAACACCAAGTAAAAGGAAACACGTTGTGTTTTCAATGACTAAACAAACATGATGAAATAGTTTTATCCACTTTCTTATTAAAAAAAACATTGTTAAAAACTTTATAACCCAGTCATATAGCTTAACAACTGTCTGAGAAGTAAATTTCTTTGAATTCATTTATTTACCGTATTCTTGATTATTCAATTGTGTGTGTTAAAAGAATGAAAACAAATATTTCACCACAAATTACTGTATTAAGACTATTCACCACAAAACACAGCAAGTTCCATGAACCGCAATGAACTGTGGGACCTGCCAAGGATTTCCAACATTTTCACGCTTGATGCCACCAAGAAAAAGAAGTTAGTTCGACATATTCTGTCAAGGTAATTTACCCTTGTTTTCCACCTTTGCTTTCACTACATATTGCCATTTCGAACGAGTGTGATGTTCACCATATTAATTCCTCTTTTCTCTGACACTTTTTATTTCAACTCAGTCAGTGCTCTTCCTGTGGATAGCCTTGTGACGCCCATCTCACCAAAGGCTGCGAGTAACGCCAAGCACACCGAGTGATTTGATTTACAGATGCTTCTTGAGTATCAAACCAGAAACGGACTCCAAGGCAAAGAGGAAGCGTGGAGGCATCAACCCACATGTGACCACTTTGATGAGGTAACTTGTGGACTTTGAGTGGCAGACAATGTAGACCTAATGTTTTTTTTTCTTTTAACAACTTCGTTTGTCATGACCCCTGGATTCCATTTGGCAGCCATTTTTATTTCATTTACATTTGAATAGCAGAAAACACCAATTTTCACTATTCCTGATCCAGACAACAAGTTTATTACTTTATTGTTTAAAGTATCAGGTCTCCAACCTGATACAACCATGCTGATATGTGTTAAATTTTTCAGCATGAAAACATCTTCAAGGACATCTTTAGACCACCACATAACAAAGAAGAGCCAACAGAATCTATTTCTTCTTTCTGACTGTGAGTGGTTTTACTGTTGCACATTTTTGCTGTTGCACATTTTATATTACATTGTTTTTAAAAGTGTTTGTTGAGATGTTTACTTTTTGTTCAGAATATGTAGGCAGACCTCTGGGGATTCACTGAATTCCACAAACATGGCAGACATGCCTTTTTTTTGGTCAAGTCAGTATGAATAAAATGTGAACAACAGAATACATGTTACTTTTCACTGCATTATATTAAATAAAATAAACACCTACACAGGTATAAACATTTAACAGGGTTCTCAAAGTTTGAATGACTGAGGGCCAGTTTAGGGACCCAACATCAGATCGAGGGCTGTCAAAGAAAAAACTCATATGTCACTTTGTTATAGTAAGTCCATGAAAAAGTTAGTTCTTATATTACATAAAGTTTTGTTTAAAAAAGAGGCAAAATTGTGCCTAACTTTGTATGAAATATGAAGACTAAGTTTTCAGTGAAGATGTCTGTGGGGAAGTTACTCCTTAAAAAAGGCTAAAATGTGCTGTAGTAGCATCTAATTTTGTATTAAAACAGTAATATAAGGACTTCATTTTCTCATAGTTTTTTAAAGCACTTTTCATTTGTGCATGAAGGAATTGTGTATTACTGCACATCTTTTTTGTGTGAAATAAATCCATTTTTTTTCTGGATGCAACTTTGAATTTGGGTACTAACACTGGACTATTTGAGAACCACTGCCTTGGCTTATCATGGGCTGCCAGAAAACGCCTCCAATGGCCCTCATCAGGCTGCAGCTCACACTTTGAGAACCCATGCCCAAAACAATTCTTAAATAAAACAAGGAGAAGACATAGGTTCCCTTGGCAAGCCTACGTATTTTGAACAAAATGTAAACATCTCAACAAACACTTTGAAAAGCAATGTAATATAAAATGTGCAATAATAAAAACGTGCAACAGTAAAACCACTCACAGTCAGAAATGAGAAATAGATTTTGTTGGCTCTTCTTTGTTATGTGGTGGTCTAAAGATGTCCTTTTAAGATGTTTTCATGCTCACAAAGTTAACAATTATAAGCGTGGTTGTATCAGGTTGGAGATCTGATACTTTAAACAATAAAGTAATAAACTTGTTGTCTGGATCAGAATAGTGAAAATTGGCGTTTTCGTTTTTTCCTTAAGTTGTTAAAAGAAAAAATCCTTCTGTTAAATGGGTACAACAAGTACAACTGTCAACAAGGGTAAATTACCTTGACAGAATATGTAGCACTAACTTCTTTTTCTTGGTGGCATCAACCGTGAAAATGTTGAAAATCCTTGTTCTGTGTTTGCTTGATTTCTGGCTAAATAAACCCAGTTTTTGTTTAAATTGGACATTCGTTTGGACCTTAAGTTTTTCCCCATCCGTGTACACCACAACCCACGGTGCAAGAGTGGCCTTTTGAGCTTTTTATGAAAGAGTTTGTTGGAATCTTTTCGTTGTTTTTTTTTTGGACAAACGGCCACTACATACAAGTAAAAAACCAGCCCTGCGACTTAAAGGAATAACTTCAGACTGGACTTGTTTGGATTGCTTGGATGTGGATGAATGGACTGGAGTGAAGACAGCGTTTAATCATCTTTTAGATTTATCGGCGGTGGCGGCGCGCGCAGCCAAACTGCTGCTACAGGAGCTTTGTAGGAGAGGTTTGGGGTGGGATGAAGCCATACCTCATTCCCTCTCCAAGAAGTGGTTTGATGATCTTCAGAAGGTGGCTGAGTTCAGTGTGGATCGATGTATTAAATCCAGAGATTTTGGAGACCCTGACACAGCATGGCTTCACCACTTCTCTGACGCCAGCCAAGTTGGATATGGAACAGGAGATTGAGACTGGAGAGTGATGACAGAGTTCAAGTTGCATTTCTGTAGGGAAAGGCCAGAGTTGCTCCACTGAAGCAGATGACAGTTCCCTAGACTGGAACTCACAGCAGCGGCTCTTGCAGTCAGAGTTGATAAAATGCTTCAGAAGGAGTTGCAACTGAAGCTGGAGAAGTCAGTTTTCTGGAGTGACAGCACAACTGTCCTTAAATATATCCATAGTGAAAACAGGCGATTTCACACCTTTGTTGCAAACAGAGTCTCCATCATCAGAGAAGCAGTAAGTGTCAATCAGTGGAGATATGTTGGATCAAAGGAGAATCCAGCAGACGATGCCTCAAGAGGAATGAGGGCAGAGACTTTCCTGAAATGCAGGAGATGGATAAATGGTCCTAAGTTTCTCTGTGAGCCAAAGGAGGTTTGGCCTAAGTTGGATGCTGATCTTGATGTGATTCCTGCAGATGACCCAGAGGTCAAAAAGGATGTGACAGTGAACTCTGTTGTTGTGGGTTCTGAGTGTGCCACAGATCGCCTGCTTTGTCACTTTTCGTCTTGGATGAGATTAAAGAGATCTGTTGCCTGGTGGCTGAGGGTCAAGAGAGCTCTTGTGTTATTGGGACAGAAGAGAAAGGAGTTGTGTGCCTCTACACAATTCAATAAGGATGAGCTGGAGACTCAAGGATCTGCAGTGGAAAGGAAAATTCAGAGCTTTAAAATCACGCTCAAAGGACAGAGTTTGAGCCCTGAAGATTTTGAGAAAGCAGAACAGTCAATCATTCAGTATGTACAAAAACACAAGTTTAAAGCTGAAATTGCATCACTAAAGAGTGGATGTAAAAGTGTTTCTAAGGGGAGTCCACTGTACAGACTGGATCCTGTGATGGACAACGGAATCCTCAGAGTAGGAGGTCGGCTGGGTCGAGCAGCAATGCCAGCACAGTCCAAACATCCAGTAATTCTTTCAAAAGATCTGCATGTGTCCGTTCTGATTCTGCGCCATATTCATCATCAGCTGGGACATGCAGGAAGAAACCACATGATGTCCAGACTGTGGCAGAGGTACTGGAGCGCTCAAGGAACCACCTCAGAGAGGCGCAGGAGCAGTGGTGTAAAGGAACGAAGTAATAGTACTTAGTTACTGTACTTAAGTATGTTTTGGGAGTATCTATACTTTACTTGAGTTTATACGTTTTTTGCAACTTTCACTTTTACTTCACTACATTAAAAATTAAAAAAATATACTTTTACTCCATTACATTTAAATTATCAACTTAGTTACTCGCTACATAATAAAATGTGAATATAAATGACACTTATTTTCACATTTTATTTTGAAGAGGATCGTACAGACTGTATGTGCTCTTGGGCGAAACTGAACACACCTCTGCCTGCCTCTGCAGCCTGTGAATGTCTGTTTAGCATTGCAGGACTCCTTCTCGATGGGTATTACAGCGCCATTGGCACATTAAGTTCTTATTGCCATGGCTTTGCAAAAAACCTTGGTGTTATTCTGGACAGTGAACTTAAACTCGATAGGCAGATACATTCCACTGTAAAAACCAGTTTCTTCCAATTACGATTATTGGCCAAAGCAAAAGCCTATCTCCCAAAGAAAGACATCGAGAGGGCTATTCACTGTTCTGTCACATCACGCCTGGACTACTGTAATTCTCTGTTTGTAGGTCTTAGCCAGTTAGCTTTACGCCCTCTGCAGGCCGTCCAGAATGCAGCTGCCCGCCTGCTGACTGGCAAAAAACGATATGACCACATTACACCTGTCCTTGCGTCTTTGCACTGGCTGCCTGTTGATTTTGGAGTTCATTTTAAAGTTTTATTGATTGTTTTTAAGTGCTTGAATGGTCTGGCTCCACCTTATTTAACTGAATTGTTAAAGCCTCATATGACTACCAGGGCGCTTAGGTCATCAGATCAGTTGCTCCTGGCGGTGCCTCGGACAAGGCTCTCTACTCAGGGGGACAGAGCCTTCGTGGTGGCAGCACCAAAGCTGTGGAACAGCCTACCTATCCAGGTTAGAGCTGCACAGTCAACTGAGCACTTTAAAACGCTACTAAAAACCCATCTCTATTCTTTGGCGTTCAGTCCCAACTAAGCGAGTAATCTTGGTTTTTATCTCTTTTTATCTCTTTTGTCTTTTTTATCTTTGTATCTTTTATCCCTTATATTTTATTCCCTTTCCTCTCTTTTACTCTACTTTTATTTTTTTTATCCTTATCTTATTTTATTTCTGTTTTTATGCACATTTAATGTTTGGCTCATTTTAATTTTTTTTTACTGTTTTTATTAATATTACTGGGTTTTTAATATAAAGCGTATGAGAGACTATTTTGTACCCCTGTACAGCACTTTGGTCAACCGAGGTTGTTTTTAAATGTGCTCTATAAATAAACTTTGACTTGACTTGACTTGACTTGTATTCAGCCCGCTAAGAGCACGACTGAACTCATGCAATTTTGAAAATCAACTTCTGCTATAGATGAACCGAAAGTTTTTGGACTTTACGTACGGGAGGAATAGAGAGAAGGAGTAAGAGGTGAAGGGAGCTGAGGGAGGGAGGAAGAGTTAAACTTAATAAAGCTTGGGAGAGCAACAACTATTTGTACCTGTTCTCTTTGTTTGTACTTTTACTTTTAATACTTAAGTACATTTATTAGTAGCTACTTTAAGACTTTTACTTAAAGGTGCTATGAGGAGAATTTATCGCCGGCGTAATGCTGCGTTCCTGTAACCTCGGAAATGGGAGTGATATCATCTCCCACTTATCAGCGTTCCAGTTAAAGTCAGAAAAAAACATGCCGATCTACCAGGCTATTGTTAGCTGCTGTTAGCATGCCCTGCGTTGTTGTATGAAGAATGTGATTATCACTATGGCAGCATTTTTGTAAATATAAATCTAACAATACTATGTATACAGCTGATCTAGAGCGACACACCCCAGTCAGAAGTGCAAATAAACTGATTACTACAGGAGCTAAATAACTGTTCACACTGGGGGCATCCATCTTTGATTGACACCTCGGGGTGGCGAGGTTTCACCGAGTTCCCAGTAGGAAATTCAGACCTCTGGGGATGTTCCAGTTGCAGTTTCCTACTCTGAGCTCAAAATTCCTACTTCTGACTACAACTTGAACACACCGGAGACGTGAAGCCAAAGTGTGTTTGTTTGTTGTGGTGAATGCTGCATGGATCTTTGTCGGAACTCTGCATTGCTATACAAGTTCTTTTTCAACAACTTACAGGATGCAAAGCGACAAGGTAATGAATCTCTTTCTAGTTACGTAGCGGTAGTTTTTGATGTGTGACGACAAGCAATGCGGGGAAAAGTTATTATCGTAGTTGTAGACGGCTAAAAATCCTTACTTACAGCCCGGCGCTCTCAGACGTGTAATATAAATAATAAAATAATATAAATTTGCTCTAGTTTTAATTATCTGGTTCCCCGAAGTTGAGTATCCAGGCCAGTTCAGCCCTGTACTAATCTTAATCGAAGGCTAAAGAATAGCATTTATAGATAACCTATTTAGATGCTATAAAACTCATCGATACTCATCTTAAAGTGTGTATTTCGATCAGGCATACGTCTAAAAGTGAGACTTTTTTGTAATTACTCAAAAACTCCTCACAGTCTCTTTAAGTGATTTTTTAATGAGTGACTTTCACTTTTAGTTGAGTATATTTTATATAAGATATCTTTACTTTTACTCAAGTATGGGTTTCAAGGACTTTTTACACCACTGCACAGGAGGTACTGGGACGGAATGAAACCTGTAGCCCCCAGAACCCATGCGCTCCAGGGGACCTTGGTGAGACGCAGGAGGAGCCGGGCCAGGAGTCACCCCACAAAGCTTGACGACGACCTGGCAGGTATCCTGGAAGCTACCTTGAAGGGAGGGGCAGACCGGAAACTCCAAACGATGGCAACCATGATCATCAGCATTGCCACAGAGAGGTTTGGTTTGGTGGAAAAGCGAGTCTCTACGAACCAGTACTCCAGAAATCGCAGGGCAGAAAAGATCACACAGCTGCGAAAGGAGCTCCGAGACCTGAAGAAACAGTTCAAGGGCGCGAGCGAAGAGCAGAAGCCCGGGTTGGCAGAACTACGAGCTGTCCTCAGGAAGAAGCTGCTGACCCACCAACGAGCAGAGTGGCACAGGAGGCGGGCGAAGGAGAGATCTAAAAGGCGTGCTGCATTCCTAG
Source organism: Scarus forsteni (assembly GCA_036419115.1). Taxonomy (NCBI): domain Eukaryota; kingdom Metazoa; phylum Chordata; class Actinopteri; order Labriformes; family Labridae; genus Scarus; species Scarus forsteni. The sequence goes on along the minus strand of JAZDUH010000274.1, from coordinate 1,708,354 downwards.
CAAACCCCATTTGGGGTTACTAAACAGCTGCTTGGACAAAAGCGCAGTGGCCAACTCGCCTGCACTAAATGGGAGATAGACATGTACCTCCACGACTCCTCCTCCGAGGACCTCTGTGAATGTAGAGACCTGATCAAACCACCCATGCCAGTCACCAGTTTTAACACCAAGGCCCCTAGCTGGAAGGAGATCCAGTCTGTGGTCAAGGCAGCCAGAAACCTCTGCACCTGGACCCAATCGCGTACCCTACCTAGTGTACAAGAGGTGCCCCAAGCTTCTGCACCGTCCGTGGAAGATCCTTAGAGCGATCTGGAGGAGGGGAAAGGTCGCCCAACAATGGAGATCTGCAGAAGGGGTGTGGGTTCCAAAGGAGGAGAGGTCAAGTTCCATCGAGCAGTTTAGGACCATCTCACTTCTCAACGTTGAGGGGAAGATATTCTTCAGTATCCTCTCCCAACGACTGTCAGACTACCTCCTGAAGAACCAGTACATCGACCCCTCAGTACAAAAAGGGGGGATCCCAGGAATACCAGGGTGCCTTGAACACAGTGGTGTGGTGACCAAAAAGAGAGGGGAAAGGAAACCTCGCCGTGCTCTGGCTTGATTTAGCCAACGCTTACGGCTCCATACCCCACAAGCTAGTGGAGGTGGCTTTGGAGAAACACCACGTCCCAATCAACATCAAGGCTCTCATCATGGACTACTACGACAACTTTTTCATGAGATTCACCTCTGGCACAGTGTCATCCGAGCAGCATAGACTAGAGAAACGGATCATCGCGGGATGTACTATTTCAGTGATTCTCTTTGCACTGGCTCCCTGAGCCACCACCTTATCGTGGTGGGAGGGTTTATGCCCCAATGACTCCAGGAGCTATGTTGTCGGGCTTTATGCCCCTGGTAGGGTCACCAAGGCAAACAGGTCCTGGGGGAGGGGCTCGCAGGCGAGCGCCTGGTGACCGGGCCTATACCCACGGGGCCCGGCCAGGCCCAGCCCGAAGGAGTGACGTGGAACCCCTCTCTCATGGACTCACCACCCGTGGGAGGGACCGTAGTGGTCAGGTGCGATGTGAGCTGGGCGGCCAAAGGCGGGGACCCTGGTGGTCCAATCCGCGGCTGCAGCGGCTGGCTTTAGGGACGTGGAATGTCACCTCTCTATCGGGGAAGGAGCCGGAGCTTGTGCGTGAGGTGGAGCAGTTCCGACTAGATATAGTCTCACCTCGACACATAGCTTGGGCTCTGGAACCAGTTCTCTTGAGAGGGGTTGGACTCTCTTCCACTCTGGAGTAGCGGATGGCGAGAGGCGTCGGGCGGGGGTGGCAGTGCTCGTCTCCCCTAGGCTTGAGGCCTGTACGTTGGGGTTCACCCCGGTAAACGATAGGGTAGCCTCCCTCCGCCTTTGGGTGGGGGGACGGAACCTGACTGTTGTTTGTGCTTATGCACCAAACAGTAGTTCAGAGTATCCACCCTTTTTGGATGTCCTGGAGGGGGTGCTGGAGAGTGCTCCTTCTGGGGACTCCTTCGTTCTACTGGGGGACTTCAACGCTCACATCGGCAACGACAGTGAGACTTGGAGGGGCGTGATTGGGAACGGCCCCCCCGATCTGAACCCGAGCGGTGTTCTGTTACTGGACTTCTGTGCTCGTCACAGACTGTCCATAGCAAACACATTGTTCAAACATAAGGGTGTTCATGTGTGCACTTGGCACCAGGACACCCTAGGTCGCAGTTCGATGATCGACTTTTGTAGTCAGACGCCGGACTTGCGGCCGCATGTTTTGGACACTCAGGTGAAGAGAGGGGCGGAGCTGTCAACTGATCACCACCTGGTGGTGAGTTGGCTCCGATGGTGGGGGAGGATGCCGGTCAGACCCGGTAGACCCAAGCGTGTTGTGAGGGTCTGCTGGGAACGTCTGGCAGAGTCTCCTGTCAGAAGGAGTTTCAACTCACACCTCCGGGCGAAGTTCGACCATGTGGCGGGGGAGGCAGGGGACATTGAGTCCGAGTGGGCCTTGTTCCGGGCCTCTATTGTGGAGGCGGCTAATCGGAGCTGTGGCCGTAAGGCGGTTGGTGCCTGTCGTGGCGGCAACACCCGAACCCGCTGGTGGACACCAGTGGTAAGGGATGCCATCAAGCTGAAGAAGGAGTCCTATCGGGCCTTTTTGGCCAGTGGGACTCCGGAGGCAGCTGACAGGTACCGGCTGGCCAAGCGGAATGCAGCTTCGGTGGTCGCTAGGGATGCAAATTATCGAGTAATTCATTAATTGATAGTTGTTTCATCTTATCAATCGATGATCGATTAATTGATAAGCGGCAATTTTCTTGCAAAGCTGAATTTCCCTCTGAATCAATAGGTTCCTTTCTACGAAAATACTATCTTTCTTATGAAAGAGAAAATGCAAATCATATTCCTTAATTAAAGATTTATTCTTCACGGCAGGGAACAACACATTCAGAAATGGGACAATGCAATAACAAGACTACTTTGAGGCTACTTGAAACATGAAAATAAATAAGTGTAGATAGAATATGGAGTCACACTTAAATGCAAAGAAAATTTGCTTTGGAAGGATTTTGTTAATGATGCATTGTAGTAAAGTGTAGTGTTTGGCTGTGGGGACAGGCAAGAAATGCTCTGTATTAGTGTTTTGGATGCCATTTTAAAATATTAAAAAATTATATATCTGTAATTTCTACAAATATTAATGTGTATCGTGTTTAGTATAATAGTAAAATACAATTTATAATATATTACTACTTGTGTCTATACATTTAATATACAACAATATGCTGGGGACAGAAATGTCACTCTTTTGGCGGAATCGCCCATTTATTGGCAGCATGTCTGTAGTAACCATGTCACATATCTGTTGGGTAATGCCCTCTGCCTTCGTGGAGTCTCATACTGCAGTCCCAACGCTGCGGTGATTGTAGGCTGAGAGCTACTCGCTCCTTGCAGCACGGCTGAATGTGACGTATTGAGGTGATAATTTAGCGAAGTTGTGGAGGAGTTGTACTTTAAAATACTTCCACAGATTGTGCATTTGGCGTCTTTGTCGTCATTAACAAACTTAAAGTGGTTCCATACCGAACTCCGTCTTGTCCTCTTCATCCTGCCAGCTTATCTCGCTTTGTCTTGTTGTTGTCGCCGCCTCTTCTTCTTCTAATAAAGTTCCGCAGGCTGAACGCAATGAAGCGTAATGCTGCCCCCCACAGGTTGGGTTATATCGGCTCTATGTTGTCAGAGGCCAGCTTCTCTTGTGTTCCCGCGAGTGTGTCAAGGACATCTGGCGTCAAGCGCACCCCCATGCGGGCTTGAGGGGAATTACGGGTTCAAAACGCAATTAATTGCAATTAATGCACTTTAATCGAGTAATTTCTTATCGATAAATAATCGATAATCGATTAATTGTTTGCATCCCTAGTGGTCGCTAAAGCAAAAACCCGGCATTGGAGGAGTTCGGAGAGGCCATGGAGAACGACTTCCGACGCAAGAGATTCTGGACCACCATCCGGCGTCTTAGGAGGGGGAAGCAGTGTGCTGTCAATACTGTCTATGGCGGGGATGGTGCGCTGCTGACCTCGACTCGGGATGTTTTGGATTGGTGGAAAGAATACTTCGAAGACCTCCTCAATCCCACCAGCACGTCTTCCAGTGCGGAAGCAGACCTGGGGGACTCTGTGGTGGACTCTTCTATCTCTGGAGCTGAGGTTGCCGAGGTGGTCAAGAAGCGTTGAGGGGTTCCGGGTTGGTGACCTCGGATCGGTCTCTGCTTTTGCAGATGATGTGGTCCTGTTGGCTTCATCGGACCGGGACCTCCAGCTTTCACTGGATTGGTTTGCAGCTGAGTGTGAAGCGGCTGGGATGAGAATCAGCACCTTCAAATCTGAGTCCATGGTCCTCGCCCGGGAGAGGGTGGAGTGCTCTCTCCGGGTCAGGGATGAGATTCTACCCCAAGTGGAGGAGTTTAAGTACCTCGGGTCTTGTTCACGAGCGGAGGAAGGGTGGATTGGGAGATCGATAGGGCGGATCGGTGCGGCGTCAGCAGTAATGCGGCTCTGCACCGGTCTGTCGTGGTAAAAGGGAGCTAAGTCGGAAGGCTAAGCTCTCGATTTACTGGTCGTTCTTCACCCCTATCCTGATATATGGTCACGAGTCTTGGGTCGTGTCCGAGAAACTGAGATCGCGAGTACAAGCGGCCGAAATGGGCTTCCTTTGCAGGGTGGCTGGGCTGTCCCTTAGAGGTAGGGTGACAAGTTCAGTCATTCGGGAGGAGCTCGGAGTAGAGCCTCTGCTCCTACGCGTTGAGAGGAGCCAGATGAGGTGGCTCGGGCATCTGGTCAGGATGCCTCCTGGACGCCTCCCTGGTGAGGTGTTCCGGGCACGTCCCACCGGTAGGCGGCCCCGTGGTAGACCCAGGACACGCTGGAGAGACTATGTCTCTCGGCTGGCCTGGGAACGCCTCGGGATCCCCCGGGAAGAGCTGGACAAGGTGGCCGGGGAGAGGGAAGTCTGGGCTTCCCTGCTTAGGCTGCTACCCCCGCAACCTGACCACGGATAAGCGGAAGAAGACAGTACGGTACGGTCTTTGCACTGGCCATGAACATGCTGGTCAAGTCTGCAGAGCCAGAGTGCAGAGGCCCCAAAACAAAGTCTGGAGTGTGCCAGCCTCCGATCAGAGCATTTATGGATGACCTGACTGTTACAACAGAGTCAGTCCCAGGATGCAGATGGATCCTCCACGGTTTGGAGAGGCTTACCACCTGGGCCCGCATGCGCTTCAAGCCAGAAAAATCCAGATCCCTTGTCCTGAAGAGAGGGAAGGTGACAGACCAGTTCCAGTTCTCCCTGGCAGGCACCAAGATCCCATCAGTCACTGAGAAACCCGTGAAGAGCCTTGGGAAGATGTTTGACTGTTCCCTGAAGGACGCTGCTTCTATCAGGGCAACCAATGAACAGCTGGAGTGTTGGCTGACCACAGTTGACAAGTCAGGTCTCCCAGGGAAATTCAAGGCCTGGGTATACCAGCATGGCATTCTGCCTAGGATTCTGTGGCCATTGCTGGTATAAGACTTTCCCATCTCCACGGTCGAAGGGTTCGAGAGGAGGGTCAGCAGCCACCTGCGACGCTGGTTGGGGTTACCTAGAAGCCTGAGCAGCATCGCCCTCTATGGCAATAAGAACAAACTGACCCTCCCTATCAACAGCCTGACGGAGGAATTCAAGGTTGCCAGAGCGAGGGAAGTCCTCCAATACAGGGAGTCCAAGGACCCGAAAGTAGCTCAAGCTGGTATTGAAGTGAGAACGGGCAGAAGGTGGCGGGCGCAGGAGGCGGTGGACCAGGCAGAAGCACGGCTGTCCCACAAAGAACTGGTCGGTTCCATGGCGACTGGTCGAGCAGGACTGGGCACCATCCCGACAACCCACTACAGCAAGGTTAAGGGCAAGGAAAGGAGGGACCTTGTCCAGCTCGAAGTGAGGACGGGGATTGAAGAGCAGCGGGCTAGCCAGTGGGTAGGTCTGAGGCAGCAGGGTGCTTGGACCAGATGGGAAGAAGCCATGGAGAGGAAAATCTCATGGGCCGAGTTGTGGAGAGCTGAGCCCCTTCGCATCAGATTCCTCGTTCAGTCGGTTTACGACGTCTTGCCCAGCCCATCCAACCTCTTCTGCTGGGGCAAGTTGGAAACTCCAGCATGCCCCTTGTGCCAGGGTAGAGGATCGCTGGAGCACATCCTCAGCAGCTGTCCTAAAGCACTTGGTGATGGCCGCTATCGCTGGCGTCATGACCGAGTGCTGAAGGTGGTTGCTGAGTCCATCAATGCTGCCATAGACCAGAGCAAGCGCCTACAACCACCAACACGAGTCATCCCCTTTGTTAAAGCTGGGGAACAGCCACCTCCCAGCAGGAAAACTCAAACTGGCCTCCTTGGAACAGCCAGGACTGGCAGCTAAGGGTGGACCTGGGAAAACAACTGAAATTTTCAGAAAACATCATGGAAACCACCCTCAGACCAGAAATCATCCTGTTCTCAGACATATCCAAACAGGTCGCTTTTGCTGGAGCTGACAGTGCCCTGGAGGAGAGGATAGAGGAAGCCAGTGAGAGAAAGAGGGAGAAGTATGCAGAGCTGGTGGAGAAGTGCCGTGGACGGGGTGGCGTGCAAGATGTCTGCCCATTGAGGTAAAGTCACTCTGCAAGGCCTGGCCTTTGGCATCCCTTTTGCATCACAAAAAAAGAATCTGTTCATTCATCATCAGAGGCTGCGGAAAGAGCTCTTGATGGCTGTGGATCCCAGAGACAAGCAGTGGATGAGCGCTTTGGACAGGCCGAACTGAGCACTCACTCCGGGTCGGGTCGGAAGGAGAGGAGAGGGTCTGAAGTTGAACCCAAACCCCTATGACCCCAGGTACTATCACTGATAATGTGTCCAAGAATAAGCATCACTAGATGTGTGTAACAAACGATCATCAATGCAAATTCTGCTGCAAGGAAAGTGATATCTGACTGTGTGGTTTGCAGCAGAACAGAGGGAAGCTGATTGAACAGAAGATGGCAGACCTGGTGGCACATACACTGAATACAGATTCGTGTATAAACTCAATTAACAATTAACATATTTTGAGCCTCAATTTCCTCCTTTTGAGCCTCATTCCTTCTGTTTAATTCCTCAATACTTGATAACTTCTTGTCAAGAAGACTGATTTTTCTTCTCAGGGACACATTCTCTTGACCTACATTATACTGAGCCGTCTTAAGGATCTCATTTTCCCTGACCAAAGCCTCATTCCTGCTGCCTAAATCTTGAATTTTCTTCTTTTGGGCCACATTCCTGCTGCCTAAATCCTGAATTTTCTTCTTTTTAGCATCATTCCTGCCGCTTAAATCCTGAATTTCCCTCTTTTGGGCCTTATTTTCATGTTCTTAATGTGTCCAAGAATAAGCATCACTAGATGTGTGTAACAAACGATCATCAATGCAAATTCTGCTGCAAGGAAAGTGATATCTGACTGTGTGGTTTGCAGCAGAACAGAGGGAAGCTGATTGAACAGAAGATGGCAGACCTGCCAGACCTGAAAGAGTGTTGCCTGATAGAGCCCCCTTTACAGATGTTGGAGTTGACTTATTTTGGGCCTATCGGCGTTAAAAGAGGCAGGAGTGCTCTTAAAAGGTATGGAGTGCTTTTCACCTGTCTTACCAGCCGTGCTGTGCATTTGAAGGTGGCACATACACTGAATACAGATTCGTGTATAAACGCTGTCCGTAGACGAGGCCCAGTCGTGTATAAACGCCTCTGTAGACGAGGCCCAGTCTCCACCATCAGGTCAGACAATGGCACAAACTTTGTTGGAGCCAATAGGGAGCTGAAAGAAAGTCTGGCTGGTTTAAATCATGTAAACATTCAGAGAGCTTTGGTTCAGGATGGAATCAAGTGGAACTTTAACACAGCTGCAGCTTCCCATCACGGCGGTATGTGCGTAGCGCTTGATTCGTTCAGTGAAGAGCATTCTCACTTCAGTTCTCAAACAACAAATTCTGGATGATGAAGGGCTTCACACTGTTTTCTGTGAAACTGAGGCCATATTGAATGACAGACCAATCACAAAGGTCTCTGATGACCCAGATGACCTGGAGGCACTCACACCTAGTCACATTTTGACGTTAAAAGGCAAGCCAGTCATGCCGCCAGGGCTGTTTGATCCCAGCGACCTTTACATCAGAAAAAGGTGGAGGCAAGTACAATACAAGGGAGACGAGGAGAGGAAAAAAAGAACTTCTAAATACCTACCAGTGATGGAAGAGAGACAGAAGTGGACAAGACCGAGACATTGTCCTCATTGCAGATGCCACAGCCCCAAGAGGATCTTGGCTGATAGGGAAAATTCTGGCTGTGAGAGCAGATGCAAAGGGCCTGGTGCGCTGTGCGCCTTCAAACAAGAACCAGCATTCTTGAGAGGCTGGTGACGCTCTGCCTGCTGCTGGAAGCAGGAGTGTGACAACAATGGATTTCAGTTCACTGAAGTGTACTTAATTTTTTTTAAATCACCTCAAAATGGTCTTAATTGTACCGTGGACTAACTTGGATTTTTTTTTTACCGTGGTTACGTATGGGTGAACCTGAGTACCAGGAGAAAACCCAGTAAAAGAAAAGAAATTAAGTCTAAGTAGTTAGAATTCTGAAATCAAGGCCAGAATTCTGAAAAAATCTCATAATTCTAACTTTTCTTAGACTTAAAACAAAATTTAGTTTTCACACTTCAGCTCCCAGTCAGCAATCCAATAATCCCACATATGTTGGTCTGTGGTTATATGGGTTTGTCTGTGATCACGATCCTGACTGCTTTTGCGAACAGACGTTTCTGGTCTCCGTCAGTATACTCCAACTTGCTCTGGACATACTCTGTTTGGCATATTTTTTGCTGAGAAAGCTGTTGTTCTTCTAACATGGTCCTTATTTTGGGACTTATAATGCACTCTGTGTCTGCTTTTTAGTAGCCAACCTCCTCCTCTCTTTTCTCTGTTTCTCCAGCTGCTCTAATAACTCCTGCCAGCCATAATCTTTCCCCTCTAATCTGTGCTTTTCACGCTGAAGGTGTGATATTTTCTTTTCCATGTTAGTGATTAGCTGGCACAGTTCCTGAATATCATTTCTAAGGCTGTCGTTTTTTCTCAACATTTCTATATGAAGTCTCCTTTTTCTATCCTCAACTGTTCTGAACCACTCCACATCCCTCTGTTCGGTCTTAATGAAGCTGTTTAAACTCTCAATTAACAGAATTTGAGCCTCAATTTCCTCCTTTTGAGCCTCATTCCTTCTGTTTAATTCCTCAATACTTGATGACTTCTCCTCAAGAAGACTGAATTTTCTTCTCAGGGACACATTCTCATCATCTACATTAGACTGAGCCGTCTTAAGGATCTCATTTTCCCTGACCAAAGCCTCAATCCTGCTGCCTAAATCTTGAATTTTCTTCTTTTTAGCATCATTCATGCTGCTTAAATCCACAATTACCTCCTTTTGAGCCTCATTCCTTCTGTTTAATTCCTCAATTCTTGATAACTTCTCCTCAAGAAGACTGATTTTTCTTCTCAGGGACACATTCTTTTGACCTACATTATACTGAGCCATCTTAAGGATCTCATTTTCCCTGACCAAAGCCTCATTCCTGCTGCCTAAATCTTGAATTTTCTTCTTTTGGGCCACATTCCTGCTGTCTAAATCCTGAATTTTCTTCTTATTAGCATCATTCCTGCTGCTTAAATCCTGAATTTCCCTCTTCTGGGCCTTATTTTCATGAGAAAGGATGTTGTTTAGTATTCGGAGGTCATTTGTTTTATTATTCCGAGTTTTTTCAAGTGCCTGTCGCAGATCCATTATGACTTTTTTCTGGGACCTGTTTTCTTCATAGAGATCTCTGTTCTTCTCCTCCTGCTTTTGTTTTCGCCTATTAGCAAACATATTGATCAGCTGTCTGTTCGAATCTAATCTGTTCAAATCTAATCTGCTTGCTGTCAGTCAGTTCAAGTGTAGGCAATCTGAATCAATTGAATGAATCAAAGGCAATGTCTGATGTCAATGCCTTTGATCAAAGGCTGCTGCCTTTGATCAAAGGCAGCAGCCTTTGATCATTGATGCTCATCAGCTGCCTTTGATCAACAGTATAAAACCCATGGCAGTAAGACTGACATCACTTTGTTGAAAACAATGAGCAATAAATACCAGCGAATTGTTGAGGCTCAAAAGAAGAAAATTGAGTACCTAATGAAGGTAAATGAGGCTCAAAATAAGATAATTGAGGAGATGAACAGGAGGAGTGTTGGTGATTTGAACAGCTCTCACAACACAATTGACAATCGAGATCATGAAATTGAGGAGTTACGCAACAGGAATGATGCTCAAAAAGAAAGGCTCTGTGAATTTGAGCAGTTCAGTAAGGATTTAGCAGAGCAGCTGGGGACTGAAAAACTAAACCCTGCAGAGGTGTTTCTACAGTGCAAGTTGGAGACTACTGAAGCAGCCTTCAACACAGAGCTCAAGGTAAATGACAGACTAATGCGCATAATCACAAGAAACAAACAAAGTTCTGAGCAAACAAGAGGCCTTGAAGCAAGCCAAAGAGAGAAATATCTACAGAGGAAGTTGGAGACTGCTGAAGCAAACTTGACCAAAGCGTGCATGGTAAATGGCGAACTAATTTGCATGACCACAAGAAAACAAAGTTCTGAGAAAGAGAGGAGAGAGGAGTATCTGTGCAAGTTCGAGACTACTGAAGAAGACTTCAACACAGAGCTCAAGGTAAATGACAGACTAATGCGCATAATCACAAGAAACAAACGGTTCTGAGCAAACAAGCTGCCTTGAACCAAGCCAGAGACAGAAGTATCTACAGAGGAAGTTGGAGACTGCTGAAGCAAACTTGAACACAGCGTGCATGGTAAATCTCAACTAATTCAAGATGATCATAAGAGAACAAAGTTCTGAGCAAGCAAGAGACCTTAAAGTATTCCAAAGAGAGGAGTATCTACTGGTCCACTTCGAGACTACTGAAGCAGACTTGAACACAATGTTAGCCAGAATGCCGAACGAAGGCTCATGCTCTCAACAAAACACAAATAAATGTTAACTGATGAGATTCATCTTGTCTTCTTAACAAATAAATGTTGGATTATTGGATTGCTGACTGGGAGCTGAAGTGTGAAAACTAAATTTTGTTTTAAGTCTAAGAAAAGTTAGAATTATGAGATTTTTTCAGAATTCTGGCCTTGATTTCAGAATTCTAACTACTTAGACTTAATTTCTTTTCTTTTACTGGGTTTTCTCCTGGTACTCAGGTTCACCCATACGTAACCACGGTAAAAAAAAAATCCAAGTTAGTCCACGGTACAATTAAGACCATTTTGAGGTGATTTTAAAAAAATTAAGTACACTTCAGTGAACTGAAATCCATTGTTGTCACACTCCTGCTTCCAGCAGCAGGCAGAGCTTCGTCACCAGCCTCTCAAGAATGCTGGTTCTTGTTTGAAGGCGACAGCGCACCAGGCCCTTTGCATCTGCTCTCACAGCCAGAATTTTCCCTATCAGCCAAGATCCTCTTGGGGCTGTGGCATCTGCAATGAGGACAATGTCTCGTCTTGTCCACTTCTGACTATCTTCCATCACTGGTAGGTATTTAGAAGTTCATTTTTTCCAAAAGAGCTCTCCCATGTATTGTACTTGCCTCCACCTTTTCTGATGTAAAGGTCGCTGGGATCAAACAGCCCTGGCGGCATGACTGGCTTGCCTTTTACCGCCAAAATGTGACTAGGTGTGAGTGCCTCCAGGTCATCTGGGTCATCAGAGACCTTTGTGATTGGTCTGTCATTCAATATGGCCTCAGTTTCACAGAAAACAGTGTGGAGCCCTTCATCATCCAGAATTTGTTGTTTGAGAACTGAAGTGAGAATGCTCTTCACTGAACTAATCAAGCGCTCGCACATACCGCCGTGATGGGAAGCTGCAGCTGTGTTAAAGTTCCACTTGATTCCATCCTGAACCAAAGCTCTCTGAATGTTTACATGATTTAAACCAGCCAGACTTTCTTTCAGCTCCCTATTGGCTCCAACAAAGTTTGTGCCATTGTCTGACCTGATGGTGGAGACTGGGCCTCCTACAGAGGCGATACACGACTGGGCCTCGTCTACGGACAGCGTTTATACACAAATCTGTATTCAGTGTATGTGCCACCTTCAAATGCACAGCATGGCTGGTAAGACAGGTGAAAAGCACTCCATACCTTTTAAGAGCACTCCTGCCTCTTTTAACGCCGATAGGCCCAAAATAGTCAACTCCAACATCTGTAAAGGGGGCTCTATCAGGCAACACTCTTTCAGGTCTGGCAGGTCTGCCATCTTCTGTTCAATCAGCTTCCCTCTGTTCTGCTGCAAACCACACAGTCAGATATCACTTTTCTTGCAGCAGAATTTGCATTGATGATCGTTTGTTACACACATCTAGTGATGCTTATTCTTGGACACATTAAGAACATGAAAATAAGGCCCAAAAGAGGGAAATTCAGGATTTAAGCGGCAGGAATGATGCTAAAAAGAAGAAAATTCAGGATTTAGGCAGCAGGAATGAACTGTGCCAGCTAATCATTAACATGGAACAGAAAATATCACACCTTCAGCGTGAAAGGCACAGATCAGAGGGGGCAGATTATAGCTGGCAGGATTTATTAGAGCAGCTGGAGACTGAAGAGGAAAAGAGGAAGTTGGAGGCTACTAAAGCGTAGTATGTCCAGAGCAAGTTGGAGTATACTGAAGGAGACCAGAAACGTATGCTCGTAAAAGCAGTCAGGATCATGATCACAAGAAAACCCATATAACCACAGACCAACATATGTGGGATTATTGGATTGCTGACTGGGAGCTGAAGTGTGAAAACTAAATTTTGTTTTAAGTCTAAGAAAAGTTAGAATTATGAGATTTTTTTCAGAATTCTGGCCTTGATTTCAGAATTCTAACTACTTAGACTTAATTTCTTTTCTTTTACTGGGTTTTCTCCTGGTGCTCAGGTTCACCCATACGTAACCACGGTAAAAAAAAAAAAGAAGAACCGGAAACACACTTTTTTTGTTTGTTCAAAAAAAAAAAAAAAAAAAGAACCATGGCTTCAAAACCGTGTAATTGTGTAAACATATCAGACTGAATGTCCACAGATAGCTCCGGAGTAATAATCGTTGGACCCAAAGCTGAAGGCAGAGGCAGATAAAAAGTTTTGAGGATTTTTATTGAACACAGGGAAGGTGGTGGGAGTGAAAATCCAGTTTGGAAGGTGAGTGAATAAAAGGGGAATGGCTGGTGGGAGCTCGCTGGAGGCACTGCGGAGAAAAGAGCAGAGGATAAAGTGAGTATTGACCCCAGGTAAGCGTCCAGCAAAAAACACACACAAAAAACTCCTCAGGAGCAGAGAACCGACAAAAAAGGCCAAAAGCCAGCATGCAAAAATGTGAACAAGAGATAGTCGATGGAGCTTGGTTACAAACCACACTGGCAGCGGAAATCCACCGACGCTCACATGTTGTCCTCCAGCGGGCTTTAAAGGAATATTTCACCCAGAAAATGATATGCCTTAATTTTCTACTCACCCTCATGCTGAGCAACACTCTGGAGCACTTTTTTGATGTCTCAAATGCAGCCGGAGGTCCGGGGGGATTTTCGCTGACAACAAACATCCATCTAACAGGGGACAATGGCGCCCGTCAGAAAAAGGTCCATAAAAGTCCACAAAATGTTAGGTGTTGGTGTAGAGATGGACCCAGAGCAGAGGCTGAGATCAGTTCAAGGTGCAAAAAACCCAGGTTTTATTTACAAAGAGCAACACAAGTGAAAAATGAACAAAGGTGGTGGTGGTGGTGGCAGGAGCTCGTGGAGACCTGGAAAAAACAGAGGAGAGATTCTGGTTAGTTCTCAGGTAAAAACGAGACATACATCCAAACAGCACCAAAAAGCACAAAGAGATAATTCCTCCGTGTGAGGAAGAGGGGCTTACAGCCAGAGCAAACTGTGTACGAACCACAAACTATGCAATCAACCGGCGCCGAGGAGAAGAAGCCACCGGCTTATAAAGGAGTGAAGGTCATCAGGGTAATCAGGTGCAGATCCAGACGAGAGCGGCTCCAGGTCGCCGCCCCTTCCTGTTTCCCCGGAGATGTGGAAAAGGGAGAGTAGGCCCACAGCGCCACAAACGTCAGGTACCCAGGTGAAGTGCAGGGACAGGAGAGAGGAGACAACCCGAGAGGGGAGGGAGAGAGGAGCGAAAAACTGGAGGACTAGTGACAGTCCTCACACGTAAGCCGCAGCAGACCAATCCAGATGGCTGTAATCCAAAGCCTGAGTGTGAGTAATAAAAGCGATATAGCACTGTTTAGGCCTAAAAATGTACGTTTCCGCAGGTAGCGTCTGGCGCTCCTGCATTAAGACCGACACCAATCCAGCATGAAAAAATGTGATGAGCATATCGATGGATGAGAACTGGGAATTTTATGGACCTTTTTCTGACGGGCGCCATTGTCCCCTGTTAGATGGAAGTTTGTTGACAGCGAAAATCCCCCCGGACCTCCGGCTGCATTTGAGACATCAAAAAAGTGCTCCGGAGTGTTGCTCAGCATGAGGGTGAGTAGAAAATTAAGGCATATCATTCTTTGGGTGAAATATTCCTTTAAAGGAGCTTGATGAGGTGATGAGCTGCAGGTGTGCGGCTGAGGTGAGTGCAAACAGAGAGGGGAGGGGGGAGACTGCTCAGAACAGGAGCGCTCCTCACAGTAACCCCCCCCCCCCCCCCCCCCAACGGACGTCTCCTGACGTTCTGCCAGGCTTCCCAGGATGCAGGGCATAGAAGTCTCGAAGGAGGGACTCATCCAGAATGAGTCCCGAGGAATCCAGGAGCGCTCCTCCGGGCCATAACCCTCCCAATCCACCAGGAATTGGAACCCCCTACCACGGGTCTGACGTTCAGGATCTTGGAGACTCTGGAGGCTGGATGGTCATCAATAAGCAGGGGGGGTGGAGGGGGCTCGGCCGGAGGGCTGAGCTCACTTGTGACCACAGGCTTAAAAAAGCGATATTCCGGGATGGAACAAGTTGGGTCCTATCACAAGGTTTAGGGCAGAAATTACCCCTACAGCGGTGTTTCTGTGCAGCAGAAGCCCAGGGCGCCCGGACCAAACCCCTCTCCCTGCTCGTCTGCCGGGTTCCTCTGCACTCAGACGGGGCCATATTTTACTTGACCAAAAACACACATAAACGGACTCCCAGCGAAAAAATCTGATATCTGTCTGCATTCACGCTTTATTTAGAGAATTTTCAGCACGTTACTTTCACACAAAAACACTGCTAAATAAGGCTTTAGTTCTCATAGTGCCGTAAAACGTCCTCCGCTGCAGCGGAAAAAAACATTAGGTCTACATTGCCTGCCACTCAAAGTCCACAAGTTACCTCATCAAAGTGCTCACATGTGGGTTGATGCCTCCACGCTTCCTCTTTGCCTTGGAGCCCGTTTCTGGTTTGATACTCAAGAAGCATCTGTAAATCAAATCACTCGGTGTGGTTGGCGTTACTCGCAGCCTTTGGTGAGATGGGCGTCACAAGGCCATCCACAGGAAGAGCACTGACTGTGTTGAAATTTGTTTTCATTCTTTTAACACACAATTGAATAATCAAGAATATGGTAAATAAATTAATTCAAAGAAATTTACTTCTCAGACAGTTGTTAAGCTATATGACTGGGTTATAAAGTTTTTAACAAACAATGTTTTTTTAATAAGAAAGTGGATAAAACTATTTCATCATGTTTGTTTAGTCATTGAAAACACAATGTGTTTCCTTTTACTTAGTGTTGCCTATGGTGAGTGAAAATTATGTAACAGGCAGATTATCAATATTTCTGTTTTCTATCCTCACTCTACTAAATATAACAGACAAAACATTTTCACATGTTTTTGGTCATAATCACCTAGTCCTGTAGTTTAACCTACAGTTTTTATTAGAGATTTATTAAATGCAACACTGAAGTTTGACAAAGCTAAGTTGTAATGTCATTACATCTGTGTTTTTGTTAATTTATACAAAATGCGGAGACATATCCAGTATAATGGAGCGGTAAATGGTTAACAAGGTGCAACACCAAAGTTCTATGCAAATGAATGCTTCTGTATGATATTAACACTTTACAGGCATGATACAACAGATCTATATAATCTGAACATTTTATTCCCTTTTTCATCCAAGTGTGTTGTGAAGCCTATATTTATAGGTCAAAATCACATCTTTCTGATTGTTATTTGCAGATGTCAAAAGGCAAAGTTTGCTATTTTCCCACTTTTTACAGTTAAAGTGTATTTGCAAAGTATGCAATAACTGTTTTTCTTCACCAAAAATGATTTTTTTTTTTTTTTTTAAAAAGAAAAATACACTTACATTTGTTATTGACTCAAATGTTTTGTCTTGTTTTAATGTGTTGTTAAAACAACAAAGTGTCCAAAAAAAACTGTGACAGGTTAGAGGACAGGTGCAGAGGAGGTTTGGTGACAGTGACAGTAGAAACAATTCAGTAGTCTATCCTTAGTAAGTTGAATGCACCTTTATATTTTGAAAAATATATAATGGAAATTAAGAAATTCAGATAAGTGATAAAACATTTTGGGTTCATAACCTAAATAATATACTGTAAGCTACAGCACTGAGATTATGTAGGATTTTGTTCATTATGAGACAGAATACAACCAAAAAAAAAAAAAAAAAAATCACAGCACATACTGATACTGACTGAGAAATATTACAGGAATTTAGAATAAACTGCAAAAGTTAAGAAAAACCCAAATTTAATGTTAAAATCTTTAGTTTTAATATTTCTGTATTCATTTTCTGGTGAAAAAAAAACGGACATTAAATGTCTACACTGTCTTACCACTTTCTACACAGCAGTTTGCAGTTTTTACGAAGTTTAATGTCAGAGTATTTCTTCCACCACAGCGGGGTCATTGTCAGACTGAAAAATGTGCATCCTGTGTTTTTGTTGTGTTTGTTTGAAGCAGAGAGCTTTGGTTGACTCTGGCAGTTTTGTTTTGAATGCATGACAATAGTCAGTAAACGGCTCAGCTGTGTTAAGGGAGAGGTGTAGTCTATGGTCACAGCAGCTGCATCAGTGTCCGTTACCTAAGGCTGTGATAGCCCAGGTTACTGGTAAAACAATGGATGGTGAGAAAACAGATGTAAGCTGGAAGAGTTTGATTTTGTCTGATTTTCAATGTTACACTTACAGTGTTTGTATTCTATAATTTCCTCAGCATCAGTGGTGACCTACCCACAGCTGAAGACCATGGTGTCCAACAGAGAAGTTCAGTTGTTTGGCGTGAGAAATCCTGAAGAGTACCAGGCCGGGCACATCCCAGATTCTGTCAACATCCCATGTAAGTCTGACTCACTAGAGGCATCACAGTGGAAGAGTTCTGCATTTAGCACAGTGCAGGTAGAATTACACTGTTTTGATACCACAACAACAAAAACAGTTTTTGAACACACTAAACTGGTTTATTTCTCCACTTTTGATTTTCATAGAGTCATTGAACACAAACTAAAAGCAGTGAAATGGTTGATGATCATTAAAGGCAAAACAAGTAAGACTCTCCTAAAAATAAAACGTGCTAAGGTACAATAAAATACCTCCTCAGAATTATCATCAGTCCAAAAGAAGCAAAGACAGGTGTTGTGCTCTGTTTGTGTTTTGTAACTTACTCATTTGAAGACATTTTATGGGTCCCAGTGTAAAAAGGTCAAGCTCTCAGTCAACAGTCCACAGGTCAGGACTTTTATAGAGGTTATCTGTACAAAATGCTGGCTCAAATATCTCAGATGCACTCAACTCTGCTTTGGTACAAGACATTTTGTTTTCATCACATTTGACTTTGTTAGTAGTTTCTCAGCTTTGGTGGGACTTATTTTAACTTGGTTGTCTGAAACTGCCATTATATCTGAAGTGCAAATAAAAAATTTCTACCATGCAAAGCAAAAGCCAAACATCAACAACACACAGAAATGACAGAGTCTTCTCTGGAGCCAAGC
This sequence comes from Scarus forsteni, assembly GCA_036419115.1. Lineage (NCBI taxonomy): Eukaryota > Metazoa > Chordata > Actinopteri > Labriformes > Labridae > Scarus > Scarus forsteni. The sequence goes on along the minus strand of JAZDUH010000274.1, from coordinate 1,690,754 downwards.
TCATGTAAGATGCAAAGTGGAAAAGTGTGCTGTGGTCTGATGAGTTCATATATATATATTTTTTTAATGATATTTTTATGAACAATTTTTATATTAACACCCACCACCCAAACAAAACAAGCACAGTTTCAAACTTCAAATCAGAGTACAGCATGGTCCTGCATAGCCATCGGATATCAACAAATTGAGACCTTGTTTTTCTCAACACATACAGAGATTAAAGCAATACAGACAAAAGAGCCTCCTCTAATCAATTAGCCATCTTTCCTGGGCTTGGGAAGAGTCCTCCAGAAAATTCTGCAGATTCTCGGCCCCACATAATCAAGAAATGGGGTCCAAATGCGGAGGAATTGTCCAACTGTCCCTCTGGACCAACATGTCAGATATTCCATGGGTAACAAATCAAATACCACTTTGTGCCAGTCAGAAACAGTTGGTGATTTATGTGAAATCCATTTCAATAATAAACTTTTACGTGCAGCAAAAGTTATGAGTTCATATTTTAATATGTTTTTGAAAATCATGGATGTCATGTCCTCCAGACTAAAGAGAAAAGGGATCACTCAGATTGCAAAGGCAGCATCAGTCATGGGGGGTTATGCCCATGGGTAACTTGCACATCTGTGAAAGCACTATTAATGCTGAAAGGGAGGCGTCACTTAGATAATGCTGCCATCCAAGTGACATCTTTTTCAGGGGCATCCCTGCTTATTTCAGCAAGACAATTAAATATTGAAAATGTTTGGTGCAAAAAGGACAAAAGAGACCCTGGACTGTTGAGCGACTGACGTACACTACGCAAGAATGGTAAAGAATTCCACCTACAGAGCTTCAATTGTTAGTGTCCTCATTTCCAAAATGTTTATTGAGAGTTGTTACAGAAAAGGTGATGTGACACTGTGGTGAACATTCCTCTGACCCAGATTTTTTGGGAATGTGTTTCAGGCATCAGATTGAAAATGAGTGAATATTTGAAAAAAAAAAAAAAACATATCAGTTCCAACATTAAATGTCTTGTCTATTTTGGGTGCTCAACTGAGTATAGGCTATATTTGCAAATAGTTGTCTTCGGTTTTATTCATGTTATACACACCTCAACTTCATTTAAATTGGGGTTTGTAATTTGGCACTACATAAAATATTTAACATGGATGTTATCATTAGATTCAACCAAGGCTAGCTAACAGCTGATCAACAAAAAGAGGGTATTGTGGTTTTTGTGAACTTTGAAAATGTTCTCACTTTCTGTTCCTCAGTGGGACAGCTGAAGGAGTCTCTGAATCTTCCCCCAGAGAACTTCAAGCAGATATTTAATGCAAAGGCTCCTGAGAAAGATGACAACAACATTGTGTTTTACTGCAGGAGTGGACACAGGAGCACTATGGCTCTGAACACTGCTTGTCAGCTTGGATTTAAAAGGTAACTAAGAAATAGATGACAGACAGCAAATGTATGTCCACGCTAGGGCTGAATGATTTTAGAAAAAGATGTAACTGTGATTTTTCTGGCTGACATTACAATTTCAATCCAATTCATGATTTTCTTCAAATCAAGATTCAGTGCAAAATTCACTAAGTTTACAGTACAGACAATAGTATGGAAATCATTGATCAAAAGCACATAACACATCATTCATCATCTAATACGATAGTAAATACTATTATTATTAAAGGGATACCCCAACTTCTACTCCCAAACAGAGGCTTTGTTGGCAAGGTTACCAGCACTTTCTCCGCTCTTCTGAACAGCTCTTTTAAGTGAGCAATGAGAAACCAATTCGCATTTGTGAGTAAGCATTTGTGGGCCATTCTGAAATGCAAACTGCCTGCAAATTGTAAAACAGTATGTGTAAAGTAGTTGACACAGCAGATCCTGGGTCAGTCGGTGCAATTACTCATTAAATGTGTATATAATCTTTATAGGATTTGCTTTTAGTTTTGCTTCCAAGCCCTTTGTATATTTTTATATTTTATATATTTTTTATATTTTATGTCTTATATAGATAGGGTAATGTACATGCTGCTATCTTTTATACTTAAGTCTGTTTTTTTATTCTACTAATGCTGTCCACTTTGCTGCTGTAAATTTCCCTGTGTGGGACAAATAAAGGTTTATTCTCTTCTATTCTAAATTGCAGTTTTGGCAATTACATGATTGTGTCGTCTGAAATTGCGATTTCGATTCCGAAACAGTAAATCTTTCAGCCCTAGTCAACGCTCCAATTTTTCACATGACACACTTTAGGTGATGGTGATGATCATGACCTAAATGGCACAAACATAAAGGAGGCTTCCCTGCTTGAATCACTGTGCTAAATTTGCTCTGCCTAACCACACAGTACACACTTCGTATGTGTTTAATGATTAAACAGTCCCAGAGCTTTAACTCCAGTTCAATGTCCGGATGCTCTGGTTTGTTGAACACTGGATAACCTTTCAGTAGAAAACAAACATGTGAGTTTGCAAACTAAGCTCTGCTCTTTGTGCTTTTTTTTTCTCAGGGTGAGACATTTTAAAGGAGGGTACTGTGAGTGGTGTGAACAAGAAGGAAAATAATCACCTAAGGTAAATAAGACAAGGCGGGATACCGTGACGGAGGAATGGCACATCCAGGACTCAGCAAAAACTCAGTTATAGATTTATGATATGGATGCTTTTAATAAGTTAGAGTTTGGATTTACATTGACTTATTTTATATAGGTTGGACTCATAAACTGACAGCTTCAGACTTGTCTGTGGTTATTATATTTAACTTTTAAAATGACAAACAGAATATGAAGAAACTGATGTTAATTAAATTACTTGTTAAATTCAAAGCATCTCAGTGTGTCCTTTCTAGGCTTGAAGATTGTCCTTATAATTTATTGTTTTCAAAGGAAGATTAAGACGGAAAAAATAGGACTAGAGAGACCTAGAGAGACAAACCATTCACTCTTGTGTCATAACTAATGGCAATTTGGAGTTACCAGTTGACCTTATGAGCATGTTTTTGGTCTGTGAAAGGAAGCCAGAGTGCCAGGAGAGAAACCAAGAATGTATGTGGGGATCATGCAAACTCCACACAGAAAGGCCCTGACCGAAACAAGGATCAAGACAGCAAACTAATAGTTGTGAGGCACCTGCGCTACCACCTTGCCATCCTTTTGCTACTGTTATTTTTTCAAAAATCTGAGCATATTTTAAGGCTTTATTTGGCTGGGGAGATATGGATATAGATGGGATGGTAACACCAGGAAAGTAAACAGCTTTTTACCAGCAAGCCAAGAGCACACCATGAAGATAATTATCTGTTTGTAATCTTCAATAAATACCAAACAGCATTGTTTGTCTCTGACACTGACATTAGATCCTGCATGAGATCCACTTGCTCCATGTCACAGTGACCATTGTGAGTTCTGAGATTTATGGTTGTTAACTGACAAGCAAAAAAGGCTGCTACATCTAGCTTTTATTGAAATTGATATTTATATTTTCCAACTCAAAATCAAACAGTAAATCTCAATTCTGTTAGCTAAACATGGAACTATAGCCAATTAAACCCAATACAACAAACTAAAATGTACAGTCTTTAAATTAACTTTATTGTAACCTGACCAATAAAGAATTCATAAAAATCTTGGTTATTATTGACTGTTTAGGATAAGTTTACTTTTACTTTTACTTTTGTCCCAAATGCATTGATAGTGCTTCATAGAAACTTTTTACAGAAACCAGTTTAGCATATTTTATCTGTTTACTATAATGAATAAAATTAAATCAGTTTTAAAGACTCTAATGGAAATATTTTCCATTTTGCATGTTGAAAGGTATTCTGCCAGTGTACATGGTACATGGTGGTAAACAACACTGAAATACTTCATGGCTGATTTATTCATCTTCTGGTTGCTATTTTTGAAAAATTGAAATTGGCAGTCTGCAGTGAGTGAGGTGGAGGGATGCATGTGGCCCACATGCTGCAAGTTGCCCGACCCCAATGTAGACCATCTTCCCCATGCTTAGGTATGACTGATGTGAAACCTGAAAATAATTTTGGGCTAACCAATAATTCTCATAAAACTTTAACACAAGAATCAGTAGATTGGCCTTCTTTTAACATTATGAAATTGTTTCATTTCCTCTTCCTGACTTTTGCAGTATTCTCCCTTAAAACCTACTTTTGACTTTCTTAACATCACTGAAAAGACCATAAAATGATAAATTGCAATTTTCTTTCACATACCAAAATTGTTATTTATGTTTTCCTTTTGCTTTTAATCTCTCAATTTCTTACACTTCTCTAAAACTTCTTTATTCTCCTGTGGTAGTTGCCCTGTGGCTGAGCTAACATCCAGTTGAGGATAACAAGAGTATTTTCAAGTATGAATAATTCAGAGATCTGCCAATATTTTAGCCTTGGGGTTAATTAGCAAGAAGTTCAAAACACGAATTGGACGAGTGATTTCTAATTAAACATCACAAAAAGTTTTTAAATGTTTGTGAAAAGTACTCTTGGCCCACTGTGATGTGCATGAAGTGTTTTCAACGTGCTAAAGTTGATTTCAGCCTTTAATGTTTTTTAACACCAAACAAACAGATTATCTCTGCTCAGTGCTTATGCCAGTAACAGTTGTGTAAAGGCTGTTGCTCTTGGCACTGCGGCTTCTTTTCTGCAAGTCAATCCCCACTCTTTTCCTCCACTTTCCATAAACAAAAAGTCTCAAACAGATCCTTGAGAACATGATTAATCAAAGAGCGAAACTAAAGTCAGTTGTATAGTTTCATGGTAGTGTTGACAGAGGCACTAAGTGCACAGACTGTACATCCATAAATTTCACCCGCATCCTTTCCTGCTATAATAAGTTTTCTCCAGCGGGTTAAAATGTTTTACTTTTTTTATAACCTATCTCTGGTGTTACAAAAGCAAAACACAATAAAGGGAATAACCTATGTTTGGTTTATGAGATTGCACAGTTGATGTTTTTATCCTTAGGTTACTAAAAAGTAAGTAAAGAAATTGTGAAGACGATCAAAATGAACACTTAATCAAGGGAAACCCAACTTAGTTATCTTGAGATGGCGAGATATATGAATTAAGGTTTCAAAAAGTGACTGGACTTTATTTGCCATCAAAACAAAATGGAGGAAATAGAATTCGACTTGCACTAGTGCATCTTTTTCCTATTTTTATGTACTGAGTGTTGTAATGTCATCAGAATAATACATGAAGTATCAAGCTCTCAGCCAGTGAGTTCAGAGGGTTTAAATGCATTTGCCCATAATTTTATTCATTTTTTTATCAATAGATGTAACAATGTGACTACCCTACACCAGTGGTTGAATTAGGAATCTGAGTATGTGGCACCCCATGCAGTGTCATTGCATATCACTGATGTTGAAACTATTTCATAATTAAAGGGGGAAACAGCAAAATCGTCCAATTTCTGGAAAATGATTGTTCCTTCTAATGCTGCCTATGCACCAAAAGAAATAGAAACTCAAAGTTGGCTCATATCTTGCATGAATAAATATGTATTTTAAATGTTTTCTGTCAAATTCTTACACAATTTGTATAAACAATAGCATATTTACAGTTTTGTGCAATTTTGACAGTGTTTTAGAGTTTGCCTGCACATTCTAAAACATTAATTCCTGTCCTCCACACACCCACACAACTGGTATTTTGTTCACTGAAATAAAATTAAGATTGTATTGGTTATAAAGGTCATATTGATTGTTATGCCTAATTGAGGGGAGGGCAGAAAACAACCTGAAATGACCAAAATCTCTCCAGCATCCATGAAAACAAGTTTGCAGCGGTTGAGAAAAGGATAGTTTTATGGGGAATTCCATTGGATCTTGGAGGATGGCATATCTGGGTTGCAAATGATATTCATTACTGGAAAAAAAAACTCTTATGTCAGAGATCCTACATGCAAAGTCTGATGATCTTTTCTAGCTCTGAACTGGGATGTACTTTCTGTTAGAGTCACTCCTTGGGCATATAAATATCCTCCTCCCAAGAAGTAGACCTCCTTCATTAAACTCTGCAGGGCAAATTAAAATTTTCTCCGCCCTGTTCTTAAACACACCACATCCAAAAACTCAAACATAAATGCACAAACAGATCCTTGGTACTTGGCCAGTAGAGAGATGTCACAGTGTATGTGGCCATTTCCCAGTATCACCAAACAGAGAACTATTTAAGCACAAACTAAAAAAATAGTAAGGAAGTCTGGTGAAAGGCAGACCTGCCCAACAGACATTTTTATCAGTTTTCTGGTTTTTGCTGAGGTTCTGAATGCTTATGCAGTCCAACATGAACAATCCAATAATGAGGTTAAGTTTGTCCCTCCACAGCCAAAACAATGACAAAAATCTCAAACAGTAAAGAGTATGACATTTGCCCAAAGCAAACCATACTCTAAATAAAATGCTGTTACTTATAAGGTATCAGGAGTATTTAGAGCAAAAGTTGATCTTTATCATTGCTTGAATTTGCTTTAAAAATGCTTGTAAGCCATTTTTCTCAATTTTTGTAGACCCCATGATACCTGGCCTATGAAAGCCTCCCCCTAAACCCCCTTATGGACAACCACAATGGCAGAAAGAGGAGAGAGGAGGAAATCCTCAGTGTAGTGGTGAGATTATCATGCTAGTCAATTGGGGAAAGGCATCTGTCACAGCCTGTTACCTGCTGGAGTAAGAGATCAATCTACCAATCACCATGAGGCTTTTATTCACTTACTTTTTTCTAAATGCTGAATTTATCCTGCAGTATCCTGCATCAATTATTCTCCCTGATACAAGAGCAATCTGTGAAGGGTCAAGCTCCCAATACAGTCTACCATTGCAGTGGTTGCCAACCTGTGGGTTGAGTCCCAAAAGTGGGTCTCAGAGCTGCTTTCTGTGGATGGTGTATAAGTTAGGTAAAAATGTGGCAGAAATGTCTTCAGTGTTTAGAAAACACTGACTGCGCTGAAAACTTCCTTACATTTTTCTTTACTCTGTTGTGCTGTATCAAGTACATACTGTGTTAGCTGTTCTCTCAGGATCTCGACGTACACATATGGACAAAATTGTTGGTACCCTTCCAGTAAAGAAGAAAAACCCACATGGCCACGGAAATAATTTGAAACTGACAGAAGTAATAACAATTAAAAAATACAGAAAAGTAATTGATGGAAATCAAGACATTGTTATTTGCATTTTGGTTCAACAGAATCATGTTAAAAACAAAATAATGAAACTGGCCTGGACAAAAATGATGCTACCCCAAGAAAAGATTGAAAATGATTTGACCATAGGGACATGTGAAACTAAGGTGTGTCCTGTAATTAGCATCACAGGTGTCTTCAAACTTATAATCAGCCAGTTTGCCTATTAAAGGGGTGAAAAGCTGTCACTGTGCTGTTTGGTATCATGGTGGTATCACTGTGTTAAGCATTTACAACTAAATAGTGACAAATACTTGCTAGAATGTTCTATTTTTACCTGAAAAGGGTGCAAAATGATTTACGTAAAAGACATTTTCGGGCAAAAAAATGTATTAACATTTATTAACAAAAAAAGACTAGGTGGCCATTTATATTCATCATACTAAAAGGGTTAATATTTAGAACAAAGCGCTGCACTGGACCACTGGCAGTATTCCAGTGTTCCTACCTGTTGCATAAGTCATGACACGACACATGTTACTGAGGGTCCTCTTTTGGGTTTTAGAGTATGGTCACCCTAGTGGAGCCTGTAAAGCAGCGTAGCGAACACCATGCCCATGAACACCTGGTAGCCCTCAGGTATTCTCGGTACCCAGGTGGACTCCTAAAACAGCAAATTACCACCACAGCAATTGAATGAAATAGTCATTTTCAATATTTCTGATGCCAAAATGACTGATACTTACATCAATATAAAAACAACCACAGCATGTGAGTTACATTTTAAATTGTTGATTTTTTTTCTTTTCTTTCTCTGACTTTTCAGGGGTCAAAGTCTACGTTGATGCACTGATGTCACACTTCTATAACAACAGGGATGTGATTTAACCCTGACAGCATCATTTATACAAAAAAAATCACAAAAGTGTGACAGTTGTACACCAGATAACTTAAACTAGATTGTAGAAGAATGCTTTCAAGTGTCATGTTCTCATATCATTTATTAATAATTAGTACTAATCATTGAGAGGATTCATTCAAAGTAACAATGCCATAATATTAATAGTTTTAATAGTAGTTTGTAGTCGACTCTGCAAGATACAAGAGACAAAGTGCATTTCTCCAAGAACTAGATTAATTGAAATGGAAAATGTAAAAAAATCCTCTGCTTTGTGAGCTCTTTCTGATAACATTAAAAACAAAGAAAATGTATTTGCAGGTCATGGGATCTTTAAATATAAATTTCTGGATTCACATCCAGAGACCAAGTTACCACCAAAATCATCACCTCTTCCTTGTGCCATGACCAACATTCCCTGAAAATGTCATCAAAATCCTTTGAAAACCTTGAGCTAAGTACATTGTGGGAAAACTGTCTTTTCTCTCTGTGTTAAAAAATGCTAAAAAAAAATAATAATAATAATTCTGCATCCACATCTTGATTCTGATCAACGAAATCTAATCAATTTTGCCTTGCGGCATGACCAATATTCCCTGAAAATTATATCTAAATCTGTCCATAACTTTTTGAGTCATGCAGTTCACAACCGAACAAACAGACACCTGAAAAACATAACAGCCTCACCAGCTGTAATAATTCTGATCATCTCCTTTCACCAGTGCAGATGGTCTCAATTTGTGATGCAGTTAACATGTCAGTGTGTGTATCAAATGCGATTACATCTGTATGCCACTAGATGGAAGCAAACTTTCAACCAAACCTATAAAATGTTTATCTCTATATTTTCCACCAGTGTCTTTTATCAGTATGGTGGAGGAGCGCCCTCTCAGTCCTGACCTTCACACACACTCTCAGTCTGGATGGTTATAGATTTGTTGAGTAACAGCTCTGTGTGCGGCTGTCAGGAGTCTTACCAGCACAAGGTCCACACAACCCTCAGTCATTCTGAGGGTAAACAGACCCAACTTCACCTTCACTTAAGATCTCCCCGTAACAACTACTCTGAGCTGTTTGCAAATTCCCCACAGCACTGCAAATGTGTGCAGCTTCAGTGATCTGATGAACTACTGTTGATTTATACATCACAACTGGTTGTATGTAGCCCTGCTGAGCAGAAAGACCTGCCTGATTCTGAAATCCTGCATATCCATCTTGCCAACCTCCATTGTCCATTGTTCACCTACTTCAACACAGCTAAATGCTTACTTAACAGCCCAATCAGGGAAGAGAACAGGAGCTGTGACGACACCAAGAAGTGACCGCATGTTTGAAAATAATGACGGCTTCTGAGTATCTGCATTTTTTTTGTGTTTTTTATCAGAAATTAACTCTGTTTTTCTTTAAAAGAGTAGGGAAGAAAATTACCTGAAGTTTGTCTTACGAAAAATCATGTTTTTACTCTCCTCCTGACCGGGGTTCACTGCTGGGAAACTGGGAGAGAACGCGGGAATCCTCCATGGATGTGCCGGTTAGTTGTGGTCATCATGGTTACTCAGCAAAATATGCTCTCCTCAGAAGTTTAAATGATACATCTGTGTGGTATAATTTAATGTAAGATGATTGTAGAAGGTAGTGTAAGCCAACAGCTCGCTGTTGTTAGCGGTTAGCTGCTACGTATAGCCGCTACGTATGCTACGTCATATGATAGCAGTGTTGCTTGATATGGATTGGTCTGTGATGCGAGTGACAAGCTGAACGATTTGCCAGTCACAAGCTGCAGTTTTTTTTGTGGCTTTTGCCTCTCAAAACATTTTCGAACAGCTCTTTCCCAGATGAACTAGTGAAATTTTTTCGTGGCTGACTGGAACTGTCCATCTGCCGTGTTGGACAGGTTGTGTGCACTGACCATTAAAATGCAGATAGGAGCCTTAGTTTAAAATCACCTTAATTTTTGTACATTTGCCTAAGAGGTAGAGCCGAGTCATATCTGAATAGTGACACATTCTAATATGTCTTTAATGAAAAGAAATAAATCAATCACTCGATCAATCAATCTTTATTGTTATGCGCCAAATCAAAGCAAATGTTATCTCAAGCCATACTATTTATCTTTTCATTTCATTACATTTTATTTTGTGATTTTTTTTTTTACATTTTTAGCTTGAATTTATTTATTCATTAATTTTTAGTTATTAATTTCTTAACAATAGGTGATAATCATTACATGCTAGTAGTAAACAATGTTGATACCACAGCAACAGAATTAAAGTCCAATTTTTATTTTTTGTACAAAGCCAGACACTTACTTGATGCCTCCCTGACAGTGAAAAACAGCAAGCATCTATCAGGCTTTCAACTATTTAAAATACAACACCTGTTGGTCCTGAAAAAGTAGGACAAGGAGTGTTTTAGCAGGAGAAGGCAGGCCTGAGTTATTCCTCTACAGGGTCCCATTATAGTGAGAAAACTCAAGAAGGGGCAAATAGTATATCAGTGCTGTCAAATATTCTGCTCTGTGTTAAGAGACATCAGCACTGAACAGACTCCTCTTAATCCCTACTTGTTTTTACCCACTAATGTTCTGATGATGAAGAGATCATTGTCCCTCACTTTCCAAACAACAAATTCAGCTTACTACCCATATATATGCAGATTTTCAGTCTAGCAGAGGTGCAAGGAGAGGGATTCTCTGGTATGATGGTATGTTTACGACCCAAAGTGGCAATATAGTCCAATAAAACAAAAACAAAAAATAGTACTGTTTTGAGTGAGGGTAGAAAACTGACAGCTATCATCAATAACTCAATGTTCTGTGCACTGCATCTTAAAACAATATTCCATACAGTATAATCAGAGCTAACCCTCCTTTGGGCTATAAGAGACATACAAATTTTATGGAATTTTTATTTGTGAGTAATTGCTTTTCTTTTATTACCCTATTTTAGAGAATTTTATTATACACCTGGTGTTAGGCTTACTCATTTTACCATATAAATTTATTTAGATTTTATTTCATGACTTTATTAATGTATTTACTTATTTTACCCTATAATATTTTTAATGTCTTATCATGATTTTTTAATTGTCATTTTAGTCTTAGCTCCTGTGTTTCCTTGTTTTAAATTCAAGATACTGTTTCCTCAGCCCTTTAATTCTCTTTTCTGTCAGAATTTCCATTTTATGTCTTTGTGTGTTCAAGAAAGTGAGTGTGTGTACTGAATGTGATTTTCTTTTTTTTTTTTGAGAGAGGAGGATCTTAAATTTTCATTTTATGCAATTTTCTATCTTTTATTTCATTTATTGTTATTTTATTTAATTTTCCATGTAAAGCACTTTGTATTACAAAGTCATGAATGAAAAGCGCTATACAAATAAAGTTTGTTTGACAAACTTCACAAACACATGAGTAACCTTTGGTAATAAAGACCACTTCCTCCCCATTTTCCAAATGTTACCAGGGTATTAATACAAATCTGTGCACAGGTGTTTGTCAGAAGCTTTTGTTGATAAATTAGTAGCAAATATTCCATGCTAAAACCTCAGTTTCATTGCCATGATATCAAACAGGTTGATTGTCCTGTTGCTTAAAAACATACTTCTCTTATGTAGCACTTACTGTAGACTATCTTTTTATTTAGTATTAAGCCTAAAATATATTAAACTCTACTGTTAAAAATAAAATTGTCTTAACCTTTAATCTCATTCAATTATTTATCACTGTTTCTTAAAAACTGATGGCTCAGTGGCCCTATTCTGTCTCATAAATCCAAACACTAGGTTGGCAGTGGCCTCTATAAAAAATACGACACACAAGCTACTGTTCTTGTGTTGTAGTCCAAGACGGATCTCCAAATGTTGCATAATGTGTAGAAGGACTGTGCAGCTGCTGTGGATTTATGGTTTTGAATGAGTGGACACAGCACTGCATTTTTGCCTGCTGCATTAGCATCCTAAGTCTAAATTCAGCATTTGTCATGGGTGTCACACTCCATCAGTTTTGTCAAATCCAAATGTATGGACTCAGGCCAGCTGCAGTGTGTTGTTTCTAATTCGCATTCAGCTCAGCTCTGGACATAGGCTTTTATTTTATTCTTTTTCATTTCACTGCTCTGGAGAAGAAGAATGGGTCAAATTTCCAATAAGCTCCAAGGACATTTGGACACTTAAGCATGAGTTAAAACGCAAACTGGCTGCAGGTCGGTTGTGAAAAATGACCAGGCTGTGACGTCAAACAGGCAATCTATCCCCTGTTTAATGTTTTTGCCTTCAGAAACCAGACTTTAAAAATCAAGTGAGGACTAACAATCAATTTTAGTCTAGTTACTTAAAGACTTACATTAATGCTGAGTTTCTTTTTCAAAAGCAATAATGACCCTTAAGGAATAAGACTGATTATTTCTACATAAAAATTGAGCAAAAAAAGTAAGGAAATTGGTCTTTGGTAGATTATTTGTTGTAAAAGTGCTTCTTGCAATATGTCTTCTACCATTGGAAAGTCAGTTTCCTTCCTTTTTAAATGTGCCTTGTGTGATAAATAGCAGAGCAGTGAATGTGCGTTGTGACTATGAGATATATGCCAAATCCTCTCTGCCAATGCCTAACAGCGCATTCTACTACTTTGTCTTGGATTGGATCACTGAAGTCTGAGAGACATACAGTGCAGACAATTTCACAGTTTATTCATTAAAAAAACAGGAGCCTTGGGGTGTGAGGAAGAACCATACACAACCTCAACAGTCTGGTTCCCTGTCCTCTCACTGGTCACCAGCCTGGTCACACACCGCTCTGGGTTGGCACTCCATTCTTCAACCAGCATTTATCACAATGTTGTTGTGTTAGTACACTATATTGCTAAAAGTATATTCGCTCACCCATCCAAATAATCAGAATCAGGTGTTCCAATTAGTTCCATGGCCACAGGTGAATACAATCAAGCACCGAGGCATGCAGACTGCTTTTACAAACATTTGTGAAAGAATGGGTCGCTCTCAGGAGCTCAGTGAATTCCAGCGTAGAACTGTGATAGGATGCCACCTGTGCAACAAATCCAGTCGTGAAATTTCCTCGCTCCTAAATATCCTAAATAACAGTCAACTGTCAGCTGTATTATAAGAACGTGGAAGTGTTTGGGAACAACAGCAACTCAGCCACGAAGGTAGGCCGCGTAAACTGACGGAGTGGGGTCAGGGGATGTTGAAGCATAGTGTGAAGAGGTCACCAACTTTCTGCAGTCAATCGCTACGGATCTCCAAACTTTATGTGGCCTTCAGATTAGCTCAAGAACAGTACGCTGAGAGCTTCACAGATGGGTTTTCATGGCCAAGCAGCTGCATCCAAGCCTCACATCACCAATGCAGTGGTGTAAAGCACGCCGCCATTGGACTCTACAGCAGTGGAGACCCGTTCTCTGGAGTGACGAATCACACTTCTCCATTTGGCAATCTGATGGACGAGTCTGGGAGTGGCAGTTGCCAGGAGAATGATACTTGTCAGACTGCATTGTGCCAAGTGCAAAGTTTGGTGGAGGGGGGATTATGGTGTGGGGGTGTTTTTCAGGAGCTGGGCTTGGCCCCTTAGTTCCAGTCAAAGGAACTCTGAATGCTTCAGCACACCAAGACATTTTGGACAATTCCATGCTCCAACTTTGTGGGAACAGTTTGGAGCTGGCCCCTTCCTCTTCCAACATGTCTGTGCACCAATGCAATAAAGACCTGGATGACAAAGTCTGGTGTAGATGAACTTGACTGGCCTGCACAGAGTCCTGACCTCAACCCAATAGAACACCTTTGGAATGAATTAGAGCGGAGACTGAGAGCCAGGCCTTCTGGTGCAACATCAGTGTGTGACCTCACAAATACACTTCTGGACGAATGGTCACAAATTCCCATAAATACACTCCTAAACCTTGTGGACAGCCTTCCCAGAAGAGTTGAAGCTGTTATAGCTGCAAAGGGTGGACCGACGTCCGATTGAACACTATGGATTAGGAATCACTTTTCAGTTCATATGCGAGTCAAGGCAGGTGAGCGAATACTTTTGGCAATATAATGTAGCTCTGGCACAAAGGCTGCTGTGTGGGAGGTGTCAAATGTAGGATCTAACAGCCACAGCACAGAATCACAACACTTCTACCTCTTTCAGACTGGCCAAAAAGCCTGTTTAAACCCGGTAACAATCAGCTTCTGTCAGCAGTTTGAATGAGTCGGCATTTCAACCCGGGTCAGTTGACCCTGCAAGCGACGGGTTTCAACCAGCTCACCTCAGATCAGCTTCAGTGAGAACATCACACTCGGGTCAACTCGCTAATTTACGGATGACGTCGTCGTAACGTCCCAACAGCATAATTTCATGCCCGCCCCCTCCGTCTATAACTTACGTGACTTTTTGACATCTCAGAAAGTAATTCCATCTGCATTTGTATCATCAGCGCCGAGTTTACACATTTTTAAAGAGGGACAAAAGGACAAAATAAAGAAAACCGTGTCCATGACCTCTCTGCTCATTTCCATTGTTTACATGGACGTGCTTAGTCGCACTGCTGTCATCAATATGATTACAATAATACTTATCTATGGGAGCCAACATGCTGAATCCTCTCTGCCTTTTGAGCTCAGTCAGCTGTCCAACGTTTCCCTAGCCAAAGGAAGTGACAAGTCAGGCAACAGATTTATAATCACCAGGGCAGTGACCAAAATAAACATAATTATTGTTTCTCTTCTTTTTCCTGTACCTATGTAGGGCCTGTTTAGGCATCCTCTCCATGTTAAAAGCATCAACTTAGCACTTGATTTGGTAAAAAAACAAAATAATACTTAACCTGAGGAGATAAAGACAGACTTATTTTTCATGTTGTGTTGATGAGTGACACTGCTGACTGTAACTTTCTTATTGCTCAAAGATTAGAAATTCAGCTGATGCTGTACAGACAACAACAGGGAACACAATACAAGTTAATCAGCCTGATCTTTGGTCTTGGTACCCCAACAAAAGTCAGCAAAGGCCTGATTATCTGGTAGTCCAAAAGATTATCTGATCTGATTATCCTGTGGTCTAAGGAGTATAAAGAGTGATTTTATTTTCCATGATCATCTTAGAGAACAAGGCCACTTTGACATCATATCATAAAGATTTACATCAGAAAGCCAGATGTGTGGAGAGATGGCCATGGACTTCTCTGTGTTCGGTCACATGAAACAGAGCAATAGCCAATTAGGAAGCACAAAAATGGCAACAATAGTAAGTGTAAATCTTGAGCATCTACTGGGCACAGCCTGTAAATTCTACAATAACCAAACTGACATGGAGCTGAACTGGACTGAAATTACATCTGATAATGGGTGTCCAGGAAGCTAACTACTTTATACAATCAGCATAAATGATCCCTGCTCGTTGTCTGACATATTGATTTTCACTAAATTTGCATCTGACCATGCAAGAGTGCGGGTTGTTGAATGAGTTGGGTTGATCATCTTGTTTTACACCACACGCTAAGAAGAAAGCTGTTTAATTGGTCAGGATTACTTGTCTTACTTCATGTGTGGAGTTTTAATGCTTCTAACTTGGTTAGGAATTAGGACGTTTTAAATGTGTGTCCGGCTCAAGCTCAGTAGTTATGTGATGAGACACCCAAGCCATCAGACCAGACCCATGTGTGTATTGCCTTTTGGCTGTGTCTCCCTGTATCCCTGGGCTCTGTCTCGGTCTGGAGGACAGCCTCCAATTGCTGTGTCTGTGAAGTACAGTTTTCACACTGTTTTACATAAAAATATGCTGTGAGTTTACAAAATGACTGACTTAAGGGCAGTTATTCCTTAATTAAGCAACAATATATAGCTTAAACCCTGAAAGTTTTACAGGGTCAGTTTGTCTTTTTATCTTCATCTGTCCAAGTCCTCTTCCATCTAGCTCTTGGGGCCAGTTCAGAACAAAGATTTGCAAGAAAATGAGTTGAAACTTGTGTTTGCTAGCTGAGGGCTGATATGAAATATTCCAGAAGTTGATGAAAATGTTATTGTTGAGTGATCAGTTTCAACTGTCATGTTACATACTTGTGTTGCAGCTGTTTTCATGCAGATACCAACATGATTTAGGACAGTGTTATTTGTTTTACCTTAATGACAACATTGGAAGCTAGTGCTCTGAGATAAAGAACTTCGGTCATGGGATTTCAAACATTGTGGGAGAGTTATTGTCAAAAATGTGGATAACAACCTTATCTCCCACTGTTGCCAGATCAACATCTGGATTTGGATCACCATCAAAATTGAATCACTTCCACCTTACTCCATAACTAACATTCACTTAAATGTCATTAAAATTAATCATAACTTTTGGAGTAATCTTGCTAACAGACAAATGGTCAAGTGCACAAACAGAAAATGCCAGCAAAGATATAACCCCCTTTGCATTGGAAAAGAGTAAAGAACCACTCTTTGGACACTGTGCGTTGACTTTTATTGATATATTTTCTCAGTTATTTATAAAAATCAAAGACTATATCTAGTTATTACTAATGTTTATTTGTATGGTTGATGGATCTCAGAAGTATTGTGAATATTAAAGAATTCAATGCAGAGTTCAGGAAAAGAGCTCTTTTAGATTCTTTAAACTGGCTCAAATGTTAAATAACAAAAAAAAAACTCTTGGGAAGAAGTTGAAGGGGGACCAGCCAATAAAAGATTTCTGCTCATTGACAATGACAGAAAGCTTTGGTAAGTAGCGAAATTAACTTTCTCACAAACAGAATCTTACAACGGATCAAACATGAATTTATGATAGACAAAGGGGGCAGAAAAAGTGAAGTGTTAGTCATTTGTTATGATTTGATGATATTATTTAAAAGTTTTAGACTAAAACTCTATCAAAAATATGTGATTATGACAAAAAAAACTCCGTTTCAGCCCTGCTCATAGTGCTGTTTTAGTGTCAATCTTTGGGAGCCTTCACAAAAAGAGGATGAAGCTTCAGCTTTCCAGTGATCCTCTGTGTCCTAACTGGACATGAGTGTCAAACGTTGTGTCGCAGAGTGCAGCACACAGTGCTCAGTGCTCAGCGCTGCATTGTCACACAGCCGCTGGGGTCCCTTCCTGCCCCTCTGTCTGCCTACATGGAGGCAGGAACAGCACAAATCCCTGCCATCCCCTCAGCAGAGCAATCATCAGAGTCAGCATGGCATTGATTAAGTCAGGAAGTGACAGAGTGTGAGTGGGTTGAGGAGAGTTGCAAAGCAGGTTGCAGTGGGTGCAGCAAAGAGTAGTCAGGCTTGAGCAGCTTACATAAGGCAGTCTGAGTGCTTTTAGTCAAATTCAGCTTAGTTCCAAGTTCCTATTTAGCTGTCAGCAGTTGGTAAGCTGTTTACTACTCGAATGCTGGCATGTTTAGAATCTTGACCCTGTGTTATGCCAGAACTAATGCTATGCTGCATTTTGAAATGGACTGTTTGAGCACACATTTTACTTAAAGTCTTTCAGTACTCCAATCACATGGCATTTGGTGAGTGCAATCACAAATAGTCATAGTGTTACTTTCTGGCCACAGTTACATTGCAGCTAACAGGTCAACAGAAAAAGGTGTTAATAATATCATAAAACATTTTACTTTGTCCAAAGGGGCCACAAATGCAAATAAAAAAAAAATATGATTAAATCAAGATTGAGGCTCTGATTGAATGGTCATTTAAGAATAAAAATATCCAGAATCATCTTTAGTGTTTTCTCCTCCAAAAGACTGCATGTCTCATTTAAACTAAATCACAAGTGCCAGAAAATAGTCAGTCGAATTACGTCCAGTTTTTAAATGAACTCTTTCTTTACCTCGAATTTTCTCCAGTTGGAGCCACCTTATATAAAAGTAAATATTGTCCCTTAGTGCGCTTCACACAAGTTTGTCACTGATTTCGTTTTGGCTCTTGCTGCATGGTTTATTAGTCATGTGTTAACATCATGTAAAATATAACATAAACAATGCACATGGGGATGAGACATAAGACATTGGGTCTACTTTCTATCCGCATTGCTTTTGTGGAAGGGGACCTGGAGGATGTAGGTGTGCCAGTGATTACGTTTCCTCTCACACGGACCTATAGAGTGTCCTAATTTACACTGTGAAGGTCTTACTGGTCATCTCATGTGGTTGCACTATGAGGCCAACAATGGGCTATTTTTAATGCCACTCGCAGCAAAAACACGACCCAGACATGGTTCAGGGTCACGCGGAGGAATACAGCCGTGGGACAGGACTGTAGCACAGCACAAGTCGAGCATGTGTAATTAATTGCAGCATCATTTGAATAATTGTAAAAAAACAGCGAGTGAAAACTAAAAATGCATCACCCTTGTTCACTCGCCTTGCAGTTTAGGAAGGGGCACCTGACGTCTCCTTTTACGCACACACGCCCTCCAGTGTAGTGTCTTGGAGAGAAAAATTGAAGCGTGGAAAAAACCCGGAGCGTGTGTTTCAGCTGTTCCACAGAGCACCAGAGCTTCGTGGAGGGAAATGAAGTGAGTGAGTGCGCGGGGATTCATCACTGAGAGTCTGAGCGTCTCTCCACAGTCTCATTCTCCTGTGCGCAATGGCACCGACCGGTCCCCCGCTTCCAGGGACGCGATGAGCGGATAACTTTTTCATTCTGCTTGGATGATGCCTTTCCTCGATGCATTCTTCACCTTGGGATGGTAACAGGTATGTGAGTTTGTTCACTTTCAGGAAAAGTAGTAATGCCTCATTTAGGAGTGACATTTTCTTATTCCATCCGTAGATTTTGCGCGTTAAATTGGACTCTTATCTGATGCTTTGGTTTCTAAATTGTGCTCAGACAGGTGAAAACATGGGTGCTAATTGTTATGGCACATTCACATTGTTACTCGACCCCAATTTTCCTTGCAGCGTGATTGTAAAGCACGATAAGGTGCGTTATCACAAGGTTTAATTGATTTTTTGATTGAGGTTTGAATAGAATTTAGGTTACTTGGCACCAGTCAGACATTTGCAAGCTCTGTTGGCGTGCTTAATCATTTTATCAGTTCCCCGACGCTGTCTTTACTCTACATGCAGTTTAATACAGTGACATACATGCCTCCTATAGCATGCCGATATATAGGACAAAACACTGCTATACCATGAGTGCATGCATGCATATGAGTAGGGCTGGGAAATCTTGACCAAATATCAATCCCTTTTTTACATTAATTTGTATCTTCTTTCTTTGATTGATTAACAAGTAGTTGTCATTGTTCCAGAATAGTTAAGTAAAAGTCAACTGATAAAAAAACTCAGCTCAATACCTGATATAATAAAAGTCCAACCCACCTTATATTGGATTTTTTCATAATCAAGAATTGTAGACAAACTCAACAATGAAACATTGGCAACATTTCTGTGACTGAGTTTGTCAAAAGTGTCTACTCTCATGAATAAAATACGTTCTAAATGACAAAAATTAATATCATTTTGATAA
Source organism: Scarus forsteni (assembly GCA_036419115.1). Lineage (NCBI taxonomy): Eukaryota > Metazoa > Chordata > Actinopteri > Labriformes > Labridae > Scarus > Scarus forsteni. Next base: position 1,671,266 of record JAZDUH010000274.1, on the reverse strand, counting down.
TCAGTAGTCTTCGAAGAGTTCATAAAAATAACGATCCCTCATATTTGACAGAAATATAGAGATCAAGAGTGAGAGAGAGCACTGTCTACATTGCACAAATGTATTGGCAACATTTTTGTGTCACCACAAGTCAAATGCAAGCTAAACTCATGAATGCTACTGTCATGCATTTTTCCAAATGTTATCAACATATTTGTAGCAATTAGGAATTTGCACGTTTTCTTCATCACAAATAAACATATTTCTGTGCTGTGTTTGGATGGTCTCCGTATGCCTTTGTGGGTTTTCTCAGTGTGCTCTGTTTCCTCCTACTGACCAACTCATGCTCTTTAGGTGAACTGGTTACTTTAATTTGCCCTTAGCTATAAGTGTAGGTGCCTGTGTCAGTGTGGCCCTGTAATTAGCATTCGGCATAGGCTCCAGCCTCCTATGACCCAAAAAGGGATCGGTAGTATAAATGATGGATGGATGGATGGATATTTCACATTTATGGTGTGTTTAGAGCCACAGTTTTTGTCATGATATGAAACAGAAGTCCATTTAACTGTTCCTAACAAGGATGACAATATTTTGGCATTTTTTTGTCAATAGAGGATATACAGTTATGTTCACTTTGTCAAATGATGCCAACATATTTGGGCTATGTACTCAGTTTTTTTTCCCACAATATATTTTTTATTTAGGATTTACAAATAAGGTACAGAAACTTGAATAAGAATATAGCTTCTCATTTACATTGCCTTCAAATAAAAAACAGGCAATGTATCTGTATTACAATGTGCACATTTAAATAAAACTAGCAAAATGGCTACAATGTCAGCAATCATCTTTCATCTTCTTCAAGTGTTATGTTTAAGTCTTGGACATAATCAATGAAAGACTTCCATATTTTTCAAACTTTTGCTTTTTTATTTTAGTGTATGTTATTCTTTCAAGTGGAAGGCTAACCTCTGAGTCACATCTGGTCTTTTTGTTGATTTCACAGTAGTGTGATATATTTCTTAGCATTGAGCAAACCTCAATGCTAATCTCTTCTCACTCTTTCTGAAGTTGGGTTGTTCTGGATATAGGCCCAGCAGGATCCAATACAATTTGTTTTGAAATAATTTTCCCAATTGTTGTTCTCACCTCTTCCCAAAACACTCTAATTTCTTTGCATTTGCATAAACAATGAAGTATGGTTCCTTTGCTTTCCGTGCATTTTGTGCATGTATCTGGTATGTTTTTATTTAGTCAGTTTTAGTTAAAAATTGCAAATCCTTTGTACAGTACTTGTTAGTCAAACTATTTTGTTCAGTCAGCTATAGAAAGTAGAAGACAGCTGTAACTGACTGAGTGGCTGGTTAATAAGCCAGCAGCCAGTGCTTCTGTAAGCCCCTTTTGTTAGTGGGTTTAACCCGAAATAATCTTTTTACTGTGCATTAGTCCTGGAAGCTTTTTAGTGATTTTTATTTCATTCGGTTAATTTGTTCTACACTTATCCATGACCAGATATAATGAGAAGATGATTCTGTGACACAGCATTAACTATTTTGATACAAGCAAAAGGGATGTGAATAGAGAACTGTTTCCAATAGTCAGAAGAATCCTTGCCTTGCATGCAAAACAAATCCCTTATCAGTTCTTTTCATTTATTTCCCAGTGCTTTATAAAACAACATGTCTTGTGACAGTCAGCATGAACAACACCAAAGGAGTCAATGAACTAATAACAGCTGACTGGAGACAGTAGAGGTCAGGAGTGTAGCTTGATCATGCATTTACTCATTAACTAGTAACCTTAACTGCTCCAGGCGGCTGCAGCTGGAAAGTCTTAGTGCGACAAAGTCTATAGACATTATATACATATATCATAAGTATATAATACGTATTTTATACCTATATGTAATATATTACACTTATGATTTCTATGACAAAATCTGTGCGCACTGACGTGGGCGCCAACCCCTTCTCTGTCCTACTGCCGCAGTTAAAACTGTTTCCCGTCCGCCGCCCGCCACTCATTAAAATGACTGAAGGTGGTGCAAACGCGCCGGTGTGAAGGGGGCTATATAATTATTTATATTTACGTCACGTCCGTCTCACGTTGGAGGTGGCTTCCGATTCACTCTGGAGCAGCCGTTGGCCGGCTGAGAGTGGAGGTCTGCAGCTGGACCGGTCTCAGATATCTAGTCAGACTTCTGATTTTGTCAGGCTGCAAAACCTTTAGTTCTTTCCCCCCAGAATGACTTTGTACAACTTCTCAAGAACTTTTTCTGACTAAGCCTTTCTCAGAAGTGAGAATGGGTTTAGATTCATAGTGCTATGCTCTAATGTTTACTGTGGCTGAACTGACAGACCTAGACATATCTTCTCCAGTTATGATAGGTAATTTCATGCCAAAGCCATTTTAAAGTGTATTTTTCATAGTGTTGTACCTTAAATTTTCACAAAATAGTACAATATGGCAATATGTACTGTATGTGACAAATGTGGAACAGCAGCAACATGCCCAAACATGTCCTTTCAGCATTGTATCAGAAAAAATGGGTGCCATGTGTTTTACATTGTTGACACAGAAAACCTTTACACTGTTGGTCTCCTTTTGAAGAGAAATTCCAAAAGAAACAATTAGGACTTTGATGAGAATGCACAATATTATAGATACAAAATTGGTATCTGTGTTGGTATAGTGGCCTAAAAATGCATATCAGTATTGGCAAATATTTAAATTTTGGCTGTATTTTCTACAATATCTGCATATTGGATGCATATTGGCCATATGTATCCCCTATACCAGGGATTCCCAAAGTAGGGGTCGCAGAACGCCGAGGGGGGGTTGCCAGATGATTCAGAATCCTATAGTCTTACTCCAGATAGTGTGCATCTTTATCCATTAATAATACTTACAAATATACAACATGTGGACGTCAAATGTCACTAATTAATATGAAGCCAAATGCCGCCCTCTTGTGGAATATCAGCAGGCAAACACTTGATGTTTTTCTTATTCACTTCAGCTCAATGCTCACTGTCAAGCATTTTTCAAAACATGAAACTGGAGCAGAAAAAATGAAAACTGCCTTCATCCATTAATCATCACAGTAGATTTCCAAATCTTTAATTACAGTTATTTAAGAACATTGAAAAGACAACAACACAAGAAAATGGTCTGGACACAAAAAAGAAAAGAAAAAAGATTTTTTTTTTTTTTACAAAACGTACACAGCAGATCAACCTCTCTGAACTTTGTCGATCAGTTCATCACACAGCTTTGTGAGCTCTTCGGCCTCCTTCTTTTTTGTGTTGTCGGTTGGATAAGCGTATTTTTCCGTGTCAGTGCGCACGTTTGCTCATGCTCCTGTCACCTCCGGTGATTGTGGGGGTCGCCAGTCTTTGGCACCGTTATTTTAGGGGTCGCAGGCTTAAAAGTTTGGGAACCCCTGCTCTATGCTGGCAGTAATAACAGCAAAGTAAAAAAAATAAAGAAATGTGGTCAAGATCTGATACAGCTGCTTCTGAAGCTGTTAGCATCTTTGTTAATCTCTATATGTGAAGTTGCCTCCTGCTGTAGTCTTATGTAGCTCCCACCCCTTCCTGCTCTGAAGGATGCTGCTTTGGGCTGTTCACAGTTGTTGTGGATTAGAGCTTGGCAAGATGGATGTATTTAATTTCAGACATTGAATAAGGTGGATCCATCTGCACTGCCAGGTTATCTGCATATTGGATATCATCAATTATCCAATATGGTGCACCCCTAGAAGCTGGAAACTAGAATAGAATCAATAACTGCATTTGTGTTCATATCTTCTTATAAATTCCCATTTAACAAACAATATTGTCAAAAGCTGTGTTTAAATATCTTTAAACCTTCACAAATTGCTGTGCCCTACATTTCTGTGGTCAATGATGCTGCATGAAACACGTACACATGGATTTCTGCACACAAACACCAAGTTGTTGTTCAATATATAAGAGTGAGAAGGAGGCTCCAAATCTACAAGTGTAAGCATATCGTGTACTGGAGCACTCGCACCCTCCTATCACATAACCAATGCTCTATAGGATTAATTATTTATGTCTGTATGGTATATGACTCCGTGTGTTTGTGCATAATGAATAGTATCCCTTTTGTTCAATCGGGCCATATTTTGGACAAACTCAGGGCTGCATTAGGAGACTTCAAGGTGATTGGTATTGGTGGCTTCTTCAGATCCTCTTGAGGAGAATCATATGATACTGGAGCCATCTAAGAGGATAAAATATAGACTGAAGAGATCTTTAAAAAGCTCCTGGGTGAGAGCCAGGTCTTAAAATGATTCTTGGTGTCTTTTTTCCTTATTTCTGTCACATAAAGATCAGGGGGGAAGGGGTGGGTGGGGATAAGATGGATCAGTTTTTATAACATCTCGGCACAGGTGTGAGCATCATTATGGCACTGTTAGTTGGAGTCCAGCCAGAGGGGGTGGATTGGAAATAATGAGAGGAAGGATGGAGTGTATGGGTCCGGGACTTGAGCCAAGCAGACCTCTCAGGGTAGCAGTGCTGACTTATTACTCCTCCCAGATGATCTAACCTCTCTGACTGCTTGGAGGCTCACTGCCAGCATCTCATTGAACTTATCTTCTCTCTGTAGTTTCCGCTTCTGTTCGGCTTATTGAAATCCATATACAGCAGCAAACATCCAAAAGACAAACAGAATTAATAAATTCAGCGCACTGTAGATTTGTGCTGCTTTAAGAGTCGATGGATAGGCTACAGTACAAACTGCTTTACTTGAGTTACAGTAATTGTAGATGTTTCAGCATTTATCCAAAACTGGTTTTCTAAATCCCATTTCTTTTCAGGCTTTAGAACCAGGAAGTGCTAAATGCTAACCCACATTTTTGGACTCATTCCTGTTCTACACCATACTACCATAACTTCACATTTGTCAGTATAAAGAATGTTTTCATTAACTTTTGGCCCATCTAAGTGATTCAATTATTGGGTTGACTCACCAGTGTGTTTACTTTTTCTTTATCAACTTTCAGTTTAGGAATAAGACAAAAATCCTTAAAGGATCTAGAAGTGCAAAAAAGTGTTCCATGGTTATGAACAAGAGAGAAGTGGAAAGGTTAAATGTAGAACTTGACTTGTACTTCAATGTTGCGATCTCTTGGTGACTGAAGGACCTGTAATCTGCCTGTCTTTTAGCAGATTCTTCTCTCATTCACTTTTACTGAGCATCTGCAGCTCAATTTCAAGGTTATTCTGATACAAATTTGAGACGTACGACTGGTTCTGAAGTCAGGGACGACATTAGCTAACCTTGTAGTACAGATCAGCCTCTTGTGTCTGTAGTCCAGCAGATCCATCTTGGCAAGCTCTGATCTTTGGGAGCAGCCCAAATTGGGACAGCCTAATTAGAATCCTTCGCGCGGCATCAAGACAATCACAGAAAGTGATTTCGCATACAGAGGTTAGCATTGATGCTAACAGCTTCAGAAGCAGTTTATCAGATCAGGGCTGTATTTCTTTATGAGAAGAAAAAACAAATAACACTACAATCTTCTCTGGAGAAACGATATTTTTGATTCACTTCTGACATGTTTTGCCGAGAGTCTCTTTTACATAGTGGCTCATGTTCTGTCCTTTACACTGTAGTAGCGTGGCGGTAGTAGTGTGGTAGTAGCCCCCTTTTTCTACATTGTCTGATTGGCCGGTAATAAGTAGGGATGAGAACTGATAAGATTTATTCGATACTAATTCTTGATTCTACATACTGATCCAATGATTTAGGAATTTCCTTATCAATTCCTGCTGGTTTTCTGTGTGTACAAACATTGACCCAAACAGGTTTTCACTGGCAACAATGTCAAACACATGACACTCCTGTTATTCAGTGCTGTGCTGCATAGAGGAATTGTTGTTCACTTTCCTAAGTTGTACAAAGTACCCAGTCCAAAATATTTAACTTTTTTTTGTTCAATTTGCTGACTGCCTCTGATGACAACACGACATCTTTGATTTTCAAGGCATGAAGGGCAAAGTGGGAGGAATTTATGAGGGATTTGATAAGTAGAAAGACAAATATATATTGATTTATTGAGGGAGTTGGTTCTCGATATCCATCCCCAGTAATAAGTGTGTTTTGCAAAAAGATCATCCAATCATCTGCCGGATGTACTTTTGAAAGGTTCTGCCCATGCCTAAGCCCTGTCTGTTCTCTTTAACAGATGGAATAGGGAAATCCATTGATTGATCCATCTAGTGTGTCAGGTTAGATTTTAGCCTCACTGTCCACAGACCTATTAGCTACTTTCAAACAGTGTGGATTCTCTGACATGTCTGACACTAGTGGACTCCAACTTTTTTTCTGCTTGTGCTGTCAGACAGTCTTTGAAATGTCAGTGTTAATGGCTATACCTGTTTGATCCCCCCCTCCCTCACTTTAGGAAGCATATGAATAAGCAGAAAGGTATTTGCAGAGCTCCAGCTGACAGGAAACATTTTTCATGATTTAGCTGCTGGTTATTTTTGCTTGGGAAACTTTGTGAGCATTTGTCAGTGTTCCGACCTGATTTCTCTTGTACAAGGTGTTCCAAGTTTATTGGCTCATCAAAGTGAGCACATAAATCCTCCAATGGGTTGTGTGTGAAATATTCAGTTGTACAGTGGGAGCTGACATTCTTCCAGAACTGATTTACCAACACCATCAAAAATCAGATCTGGCTAGTGGGCCAAGGAAGCTGATTAGGATACCTGAAAATGATATCAATATTTCTTATGGGAGAGCCCCAGCGAAATGTGTAAAGGGTGAGGTTGCGTGGACAACATTCATATATCTCCTCACATTTCACAACACTACAGAGAGAAGTGTAAAGCTTTAGAGACATTAGCTTCGACATCAGGTTTTAAATGTTCTCATCATCCGTCACATGTAGACGGTGTTTGTGTATTTCCATTCGCATAGTAGCAGGACTATTGTCAAGTAGTTCCCATCAGTGGTATGAAACAATGAAACACTTTAATTAAAATGAAAAGTGTTGTGTTTTTTGTCATTTCAATAGACCTAATAATTTATGTTAATTGAGGGAAACATTCTAGTCCGACTCACATTTGAAGATGATAGAATTAAACTTTTGGAGCCACTGAGTTTCATTAAAATGCAGCATAAATTAGTCAAATGTAGGGGTGTAACGAAATGGTCAACTCACGAAACGATACGAAATACGAAACAGGGCTCATGATACGAAATACTCACGATACAAAATAAAGATTATAGAAAATGTCCAACAGCATGAAGTTGTGCAAAAATCTCATTTTCTTTATTTTCTTCCTAATGCAGACATACAAAAAATATTGCTGCATCAGTACAAAATAAATGCTCTTTGAAAAAAAGAAAAAAATTGTATTTTCCCCCTTATTTAGACTACAGTGCAAATATAAACATAAAATCTCAATAAAAAGTGCTTTGTTGTTGTAACAATCAGGGTAAGTACATTTTGTATGTCCTTCTAATGCAGACATCCGAAAAAATATTACTGCATCAGTACAAAATAAATGCTCTTTGAAAAAAACAAAATTGTAGTTTGTTCCCCTTATTTGGACTACAGTGCAAATACAAACATAAAAGCTCAATAAAAAGTGCTTTGTTGTTGTAACAATCAGGATAACTACATTCTTGAATGAAAAGGAAAACAAATAGCAGTCCTCAGTGCTGCAGTTTAGAGCTACAAATGTCTGAACTGTGAACTATAATATTTAGCCTATAACAGCGCATAGTTCTGACCTTCAAGTATGATCAAATTCTGTCAACTCAACAGTAGATGCAAAAATCAAATATTGTTTTTACGCAGACTTACACTAACATATAGTTGCTGCCTGTCTCCAATTCAAAGTAGTTGGTAGTTGGTAGTTGTACTCGCCACAGTATACAGCGAACTGTAGCGGCATATTTTGCACATGGTTGTTGTTTTGCCCGCAATCTTCTCACCGTTCTCTCGTCTTTTTTTTATAGGAGGCCAAAAAAGGTCCACACAACCGATTTATTTGACGAAAGAGCGTCAGCTAATTCCTCCACTACGTCTTCCTCCATATTGAAGCAAGTGTTTGGCTACAGTAGGCGAGGAGGGTAAACATCACTAGTCATGCGCCCCTTCGCGTTTTTTATTTTATGCTTTTATTTCGTGCGTCTTTGAATTTTATTTTGTCATTTTTTTTATTTTGCGAAATTTCGTGGCACGGAATTTCGTTTCTCCCCTAGTGAAATGTGAAGCCCTGTAGTGAATCTAACTCTGTAACCTTGTGATTTCATGTTAATCCAAAACCAGAACCATATACCCTGGTTTTCTCTTTGGGTGTGATTGTAGCATCCTGTCCTTCTGTTTATTTTAATGACACATGAATGGATTGGTTCCTTTCATGTCATGAAAAATAGCATCAATAATTGCCCAAATGGAAGTCATATCAATTACATTATTTTATCAGTTTGTGTTTCAGAGGACAGTAGGGCTGGGTATTTCCAGCAACCCCACGATACGATACCTATCCCGATACTGAGGCCACAACACGATATGTATCCCTATACACATAAATTGTGAACATTGACTATGCTTTTAAGAGAATTCCCAACAACTTTTGTTTTTATTCCAAGAAGAAAAAGAACAAGCATGAGTTTTAAGTAATTCTTCAGCTTAACAACTTAAATTCAGGTCCCTAAAGATGGTAGACCTAAGTTTACATTTTGAACATGTGCTTAATTGCGTAGCTTGGCTCCTACTTTGAACTGTGCCATTGTTAATATTACCCAAAGTGTATTTACAACAACTGTCCAAACAATGACGCTGTATTGATTCTGTAGAATCCGTATCGATACATATATCCCCAAGAAGTGCATGATGATATTTTGCCGTATCGATATTTTGAGCACAAGCCTGGAGGACAGAGAGAAAAGCTGGGTTCATATCCATCAGTACCTGAATCTTTTTGTGCTTGGTGATTTGATGCCTGCTTGTGCAGCATCACAGCCTAATCTTCATCATAAACCTAACGTCACAGCTCCAAATGTTTCAGTAACGACAGCTGGCACGACACTGCCTGTGGTGAACTTTTTTTTTTTAAAGTGAAACGTGCTGCACTTCTGCTCATGTAAGTGTTTTTTGGGCGTTGTTTCATTCCTAACCTACATGGCGTTGCATTGACACATTTGTTTTTAATCCTTGCAGTGCATTGTTTTATTTGCATCACATTTTTGTGCTTGGATTTCATTTTGACCTTTTGTTGTTTCTGCATCTTGTCTGCTCTGGAGACTGTCTGCCCCAAGTGGCTACTGTAGTAATGAGATCAAAGTGCAGTATTTGTCTTTCAAATGCAGTGGAGTGAAAGCTTTCTATTGATATTTAACTTAAATACTGGTAATTAACAAACTGAACGTGAGTGCAGTTCTCAAGTATGTTTAATATGATTCTTACCCCAACTGTGTGCACGTGATTCTGCTGAGTCTGTATGTTTCTGAATGTTCATAGAGGAGAGAGAGAGATCCACACAGTGAGGAGAAAGCATCAATATGTGCTTACAGTCCTCCCTCAGCAGGGAGGGGAAAACACTCCTGCACAGCAAACATAAGTGATGTACAGCAAAGAATGCTGCTACAATGCATTATAAGCTTGGTAAAGTTTCCCAGCAGGCCCTGCGACCTGAAATGATCCAACCACCCTCATTTAATAGCGGGTATCTACTTTCACCTGCGTAAAGAGATATGAGAAATTTAATATCAGTGTTTGCACATAACTCTAAAAAGATTAAGTGTCATGAGGAATGATTTAACTCTAAACTGTGCTTTTTTCCCAGGACTGCCAAACATCAAACCTCCCATGTCACCGGGACGCCTCCATGGCGATGTTTAGCAGCGCAGAGCAGCTCTGGAACGAATCGGACCGCCCCGGGTGGGACGAGAGGAATGAGAGTTCGGAGGCTTCAGACCAGGATGAGCGTAACTACTACGCCATGCTGTACTCCCTGCTCATCCTGGCCATTGTGTTTGGAAATGTGCTGGTGTGTTTAGCTGTGCTGAGGGAGCGTTCTCTGCAGACCACCACCAACTACCTGGTGGTCAGCCTGGCTGTGGCTGACCTGCTGGTGGCCTCGCTGGTAATGCCCTGGGCTGTGTATCTGGAGGTAGGAACATGTGGCGCAACATTACTGAAGAAATGCATGAGTCTGTGGTACCTTACCATGTCTGTCCAGGTTGGGGAGTAATGAACCAGGTGTTAGATCATTGTATGTGCTTAAAATTGCATATTTCTTGCCAAAAATGACACACACCGTATTTGGATACTTGGATATACCATACTCCATATTGTCAGTAATAAGGTTGGATCTGCCGAGGTTTGCATCACAATTTCTCAATTACTGGCTTCTCTATTTAAAATAGTTTTCCCTTTTGGTAATTTAACTGCTTTATCTTCTTTTTAATATAGTTCAGTCTGAAATCACTCACTCATTCCCCATATATGTGAGTTGAATGTAGTGGACTTAAGTGCTTCCAGTGTGGATGTGTTGTTGTTTCTGACAAAATATAGATGCTTGTTTTGTCTCACACGTTACACATGCACATGTTAATTTGTTTAAGGGATTGTCATGCCTGCAAAGATTTTACGAACATTGTAGTTTCATGGGAAGTCCTAAACTGACACACCAGATTGAACCTTCAGTATATAATTTACTTGTCCATCTAGGGAAACAACAGGCATAAAGTGTTTGGGAATGGGCAGAATCTTTTAATAGTGTATCCAGCATGTGATTTGATGATCATTCTGTCAATCACAATTATTTCAGGCCAGCACTACTGCCACAGTGTAAAGTACAAAATGTAATCACTACATAGAACAAACTATCATCAAAACATGTCAGAAGTAGAGCAAAAATATCCTTTCTATAAAGAAATGCTTCTAGTGTTGTTTTTAATAAAGAAAATGTTTTTAATTTAATAAAGAAATGCAGTCAAGATCTGATAAAGGTGCTACTGAAGCTGTTAGCGTCCATGCTAATCTCCTGCTCTAAAGGATGCTGATTGGGCTGTACCACTTTAGGCTGCTCACAATTGTGTAGATTGGAGCATGATGAGATGGATCTGTTTTAGGCCCTGTTTACATGGCACCGAAAACGGTCAAATCCGATAAGTTTTCATTGCGTTTTGGCCTTGCGTTTACATGGAAACTCGTTGAAAATGGAAACTTTTGAAAACAGGCTCCAGAGTGGAAAGATTTGAATCTGCTCTCCATGCAGCTCCGTGTAAACCCGTATCAGAGCGTTTCAGGGTGAAACGCTGACGTCACCGCATGCGCAGTACTCTTTCAGATGAAGGCTGCGCGCCGTACCAGGAACAACAACAGCTTTGGCCGTCTGCCGAGTAACGTGTGAGCCTCTTACCATGCTCAGTTTGTTATCCAGACAAAACTATCCTGACAGATTTGTTGTCTGAACAGATTTGTTGTCCAGAAAAGAAACTCCTGCTTCTCTGTGCGTCTATTCACCATTGTGAAAGGATTTCTTCTTCGTTTGTGTGTTGTAGCAGCGCTGCCTCTCTGCAGACCTACACCGCCATCTACTGAACCGGCATGCACACTACAGCGGATTAACTCGTCTCCAAGCATTGTCGTCTGAACACAGAAGAATTCTAAAACGTAAAGGACAAATCTTTGGGTCTTTAAGTCAGGATTTTCCACGTAAACGTAGCCTTAATACAGGCATTGAATTAGGCAGGTCCAGCTGCTGCGCAAGTTTAGACTAGTCCAGTCCTCTTAATCAACAGATTTGCCAAAGGATTCTAGTGCAGTGCCCCAAAACATGAACTGTTCTGTGTTTCTGCTCTTTATTCACACTTTGGGTGCAGCCACATAACATTTTATCTGCTAAAACTTTGATCTGCTTTGCATAATGGTACATTTTGGCAGTTTACGTGACCACCACTTGTCCACTGCTTCACAGAATGCATTGTGGGATACAATGTGTGCACTTCATATGGTAAAATGAATGCTCACTTAGTTTTTAGACACCACCACAAAATGGCATATTCACTGTGCAGTGCACTCAAGCGATTGTAGACACTTCCCACTTTATGTTAAAATCAATGTGAGTGTAGTTTTAGCAAGCAGCTAATAGCTTTCCTATTGTGCCCTGTGACACATTTGGCACATTGTTACGACTTTACATTGTGATTATGGACAAACACTTTCTTCTGATTCTTTAAGAGAAAAGTCTTTTAGCTTTAACTGTGCATATACACTCAACAAAAATATAAACGCAGCACTTTTGTTTTTGCTCCCATTTTTCGTGAGATGGACTCCAAGATCTAAAATTCATTCCAGATAAACAATATTACCATTTTTTTCAAATGTTGTTCACAAATCTGTCTAAATGTTTGATAGTGAGCACTTCTGCATTGCTGAGATAATCCATCCCACCTCACAGGTGTGCCACATCAAGATGCTCATCGGACACCATGATGAGTGCACAGGTGTGCCTTAGACTGTCCACAATAAAAGGCCACCCTGAAATGTGCAGTTTTGTCTCACAGCAAAATGCCACAGATGTTGCAAGCATTGAGGGAGCGTGCAGTTGGCATGCTGACAGCAGGAATGTCAACCAGATCTGTTGCTCGTGCATTGAATGTTCATTTCTCCACCACAAGCCGTCTCCAAAGGCGTTTCAGAGAATATGGCAGTACATCCAACCGGCCTCACAACAACATTCCACAGGCCACAATTGACAATCTGATAAACTCTATGCGAAGATGTGCTGCACTGCATGAGGCAAATGGTGGTCACACCAGATACTGACTGGTTCTGAGTCCCCAGACCCCCAATAAAGCAAAAAAACCTGCACATTTTCAGGGTGGCCTTTTATTGTGGACAGTCTAAGGCACACCTGTGCACTAATCATGGTGTCCGATGAGCATCTTGATGTGGCACACCTGTGAGGTGGGATGGATTATCTCAGCAATGCAGAAGTGCTCACTATCACACATTTAGACAGATTTGTGAACAACATTTGAAAGAAATGGTAATATTGTTTATCTGGAATGAATTTTAGATCTTGGAGTCCATCTCATGAAAAATGGGAGCAAAAACAAAAGTGTTGTGTTTATATTTTTGTTGAGTATATGTATGTGCCTGTGCACTGTATACATCTGCCTTGTTTTTGTTTTATAATGTCCATGTACTTGTGTTGTTTTTGTCTAATCGTCATTAGCGTGCACTTCATGCTTACATACATATTTATGAATGCATTGCTCATTGCTTGTGTAGCATTAACTTGAATGAGTGGAAGGTGATACTTTTCTAGTGAGTAGTGATATGTGTCACATTCTACCACTTCTAAAATGGCACTTTTAAACATGCACCTTAAACAATATCTATTAGGGCAATGCTGACAATATACATAAAAAATGAAAAACAAAAACAAGACAATGGACCCAAATTCAGAGTAACACAAAATGGATTTATCAACAACTAAAAAAAGAGCAAAACCCTAAAACTAACCCCTTGCAAAAAAAAATGTCCAAACACAAAACAAATCTCTAACAAAGTATCAAAACAAAACTGAAATAAAGAAAGCAAACGCTAGGAACTTAATTCAAAGTACAAATCAAAATTACTACATAAGGTTCCACTGACGAAGACAAAATACCAACCTGAGGAAACACTGGGGAAGCAGAAGACTTACGCATGGAGTGACAGATGGAAAACGAATGACCTGACAAAGACAAGGGGGAACACACCGACTAAATACACTGGGGAATCATTGAGCACAGATGAGACAGTCACACTGGTGGAGGGAATCCCAATTAGACGGACACAGGAGGGAGGGCAGGAAACACCACATGGGACAGAAGGATTTCAAAATAAAACAAGGTCAAAAAAAGGAATACAAGGACAAAAAAAACAAACTTAAAGGGCAACTTCGGTATTTTTCATCCTGGGTCCTATTGCCCCAAGTGTATGTGTGTATACGATTGACGGGTACAACTCGTTTTAAAATTGGCTCAGTATCAAGGGAGCGGATGCAGCCGGCAGCCGCGAAGCTAGATAGGGGGGCAACTGCATCCCGTATAAGTTTGAGCATTAAAAGTGTTTATTTCGCCACAGACCGGTTGCGATCGCCAGTGCTAGCTCTCTAATTAGCATTGTAAGCATTGCGTTTTCCTTCACGTCCTCTGACCTGTGTGACATCATCTCCTGTGAGCTTGTTGCCAGAAGAAAACAGAGGAGCCATGCAGCGCGCCGCTCGTAGTGGAGCTGCTTATCCCGGATAAGGAGGAGGCGACCAAAACCACAGGGACCAAAGGGTCAACTATCCATAAAGTAAGTATAACTAATATGTCTTTATGCATACAATACGTATAAGTATTGTATGTATTGTGTAAGTGTTTATTTCGCCACAGACCGGTTGCGGTCGCCGGTGCTAGCTCTCTAATTAGCATTGTAACACGGTAGGCCACAAGTCTGTACTGGCTGGACGAGAGGAAAAAGTGAAGAGGATTTAGGGCAACAGTAAATGTGTGTGTCAGAGACAAATCTAGAGCGTTCGTGCGGCCGCTGCTTCACCCTCGTCTGCTCGTTGGCCCTCTGTTGCTATCCTCGTTAGGTCTTGAGTTTGTAGCAGCTCCTCGTCCGTATACTCTGGCTCAAATAAACACGGGTGGCCGTCGTAATGAAAAGGCTCGTCTTCACTCTCGAAATCTGGTAAATATTCAGCCATGATACCGATGCAGTAACACTTTCAACTGTCCTCCGGGATAAGCAGCTCCACTACGAGCGGCGCGCTGCATGGCTCTGTTTTCTTCCGGCAACAAGCTCACAGGAGATGACGTCACACAGGTCAGAGGACGTGAAGGAAAACGGGACGATTACAATGCTAATTAGAGAGCTAGCACCGGCGATCGCAACCGGTCTGTGGCGAAATAAACACTTTTAATGCTCAAACTTATACGGGATGCAGTTGCCCCCCTATCTAGCTTCGCGGCTGCCGGCTGCATCCGCTCCCTTGATACTGAGCCAATTTTAAAACGAGTTGTACCCGTCAATCGTATACACACATACACTTGGGGCAATAGGACCCAGGTTGAAAAATACCGAAGTTGCCCTTTAAGTATAACATAAGTCACTTTAGGTTTCAGTGATTGTCATATATTTTGTATTCAAACCAGAGCCTAAAATCTTAAAACAGCACCCTTAACATTGAAAACATCACTTTGACTCGCCACTCTGAGTGTCAGAGCAGCTGCTGTGTTAATGGGTGTGTTTGCCAAACTTTCTCTGTTTCTCCTCTTTCCCTTCGGTCACATGTCATAGAGTGTGTTGCCTCACATGGAGGAGAAGATTCATGGAGGAGAAACGTGTGTTGTTAATCTGCCTGTCTGTCCTGTGCAGGTGGTTGGTGGCGCCTGGCTCTTCAGCCGACTCTACTGTAACATCTTTGTCACGCTAGATGTGATGATGTGCACCGCCAGTATCCTCAACCTGTGTGCTATCAGCATTGACAGGTGAGTGCTCCATGTTTGTCTGCGTTCACCATCAAGGTGCAGTCACAGATGTTGCCATGACATCTCCAGTATTAATGTCATCCAAGCGAGACAGCTGTATCTCCAGGTGTTATTCTACACAATTTCCGTCCTCATAAATTCTTTATCTGGAATAATAAAGATATACAAACAAGAATAAATCACTGTTTCATGGCATGACAATGGGATTTTATTAGTTGCCCAATTAATAAATAAAGATGGCAAATTACTGTCATGCTCAGAATTTCTTAAAAGATTTAAATGACCAATTTCTCCCTAAGAATATGCTATTATCATGGCTGCAATTTCCAGTGGCACAATTCAATTCTTGAGACATTGTAATCTAGTGGTGGGAAACATCATTGCAGACAGGCAATTTTTTATGAGAGACATTGACATTAAAAAGAAACCCTGCAGTAATCGACATATTAGAAATGTCCTCAATTATGTTACTCCTTTTGCTGCAAAATTCTTTTGGTGTTCTGTCATGTGCAATTTAAAGTGGAAAAAAAAGCCTGTCGTGTTCCCAATAAATATTGCATTGTTAACACAGTGAAAAGAAGAATCTCTAAAGATTTTTTACACAGAATCTAACCTGTGAAAGAAGTTATGGAGATATTTGATCTAAGTTTAGATAATTCATGTGTATTCTGCGATTCAGAAAAGGAAATTATATTTCTCTTAGATCATAAAATGTGTACTTTTGTACAGTTCAAGGTACCTGATTTACCTTAATTCACACGCTGTAGTTTGAAGTAGAGGAGATCAACATCCATATTTTATAATCATTTTGTCAGTAGACCTCATACATTTGATGTCATTGGCTTTATTTTCAATCATGATATCCTGTAAAATACTTTAACTCATAACTTTTCAAACTATATGACACTTAGTATAAAAAGCTTACGGCCCATGCACTGGATAATTTTGGTCATGCACCATAAACTTCTTATTAGGGGATCCGTAATCAAAAACATTTAGAGTCAAAATCTTTTTTTGGTGATGAATTTTATTCCCTGGATGTGGATGACATATAAACATGGGTATGTAACTTGTAACTTAAGCTGTCAGATAACTGTAACAGATTTCAACAGCAGGACTAATTAACACACTTGCCTTTTGTCAAAATTGAACTAAATTACAGAATTGAAGGAAAATCATTTAGTTTCATTATGTTACCTGGTACAAGATTAAAACAACAATACAAATGTATCAGCATGCTGAAAACCAGTGAAATACTGAGTTAGTGACCCTGTTTGCTTTTCATATTATTTGATCTAATTTAATGTTATGTTGTAATGTTGGTTATTTTTTATTTTATTTACTACCCTCTATTTCTTCTTCTTCTGCCCCTTTTCCCCTCTTCTTGTTTGATATCTGTAATTTCCTTGTTTATTTTTTGTCTTCACCCATTCCATAAGTTGGGAAAATTACTAAAAATAATTAAAAAGCTTATTTAAAGGTTCTTTTCTGTTAATAATTGGACCATAAACAACTATTACTCAACTTTTGGAACTCAATAATTTTCTGTTCAAAAGGGCCTGTGGTGCTTTGTGTAATAACAATCAAGATACTTGAGTCATAAAGGCAAAAAAAAGAGCTAATATTCAGCCATTACTACCCAACATTTATTTGTAAAAACATCAGTGATTTAATTTAGACAAACTCTCATTTAAACAATTTAGTCTGAAATGTGAACTTGGAAAACTCCAACATGGGAAGATAGGTGAGGACTTTTGGATAAGTATAGGTGGTAGATTTGCTCCACTCCCTGAAATGAACGACGTTCATCAGGACATGATGGATCTCTTCACAGGAGCATCCAACAAGACTTCTTTGGAAGTGCTAGGAAAAGAAAAGAAAATGAAATAAATGTGGATGACTGCAGAAATCCTGCAACAATGTGATGGAAGGAGAGCATTGAAGGCTGATAAACACAAAAAGATTTTGAGAAAGCATGCAGGAACAGGAATACAGATGTTCAAAGAGCGATAAAGGAGGCAAGTAAAGGTATGTAAAAACCAAATGTGAAGAAATTCAAAAGGGTTTTGAGAACAATCACACAAAAGTAGCTTACAAGGTAGTGAAGTAACTAACCAAATAAAGACAGTACATCTGTGATTAAGGACACCAATGGGAACCTGCTGACAGAAGCTGGGAAAATTCAACAGATGGGACTGAGTACATCGAAGAATTGCACATTAATCGATCCAAACGGAAGACGATCCTCACCACTGCAGCACAAGGTGGACCAGTAACAGAGGAAGGAAAAGAACCTAAAGTACTGAGATGACAAACTGAAGAAGCTGGAAGAGTTTTAAAGAATGGAAAAGCGGCAAGATTTGACAACAGAGCTTTAAGGCATGGAGGAGAAGGTACCACTGATGCATTCCTGAATATCTGTCATAATGTGATGAAAAACTGAAAAGGACTTTCACAATGGACTGAATCATTGATTATACCGCTGCCGAGATGGGAAACCTGCATAAATGTAACAACCACAGAACCACCAGTTTGATAAAATGCTTTATCACTGAAATACTTGCTAGATAACCAAATAAATATTTTTCTTTAGTTTGAGGGTTTGAAAATGATATAAACAGTCCAGTAAACTAATTTATCTCGCAGCCCCATGTCTCCTTCTGACAAGGTTTTGTATAAATCCACTTAAGTCAAGAAAGGTAACTTACAAAGCTATAGTTTTACTGTAAAATTAAACTTTTACTTCTTACATGTCAAATAAAAAGCTTCACTGAGTAGCATTTCTCTCTATACATACAACTCATGAGTTTTTCAATCAAACATTTAAATGAAACTTTGAAAATAGAAAAATAACAAGCCTACTCTGAGAATATTTCACAGATTTAAAAATCTTACCATTATTTAAATATTACAATTTTCTTGTACCATGTGATGAATTTGATGACAGATTTGTTAAGGTATGAACCCAATGTTTTTAGTGTTGGACCCAAAAGAGGAGAGCTGAGGGCAAATTTATTAGTGCAGGAAGACCGGGTGAGGGGATTAAGGGGGAAGTCCTGGGTTCATGTGGAAGGAGAGTTTAAAGGTGGTTGGCGTGGTGAGGGCTCGTGGAGACACTGTGGAGAAAAGGAGCAGAGGCACATGGTAAATATAGGAGTGATAAACCAAAAAACACACAGAGTATGCACAATGGCAAAAAACTCCTAATGGGAGATGAAAAGGCTTAGCTCAGTCACGGTAAAGGTATAGAGCTGAAGATAGACAGTCAACAAACCACTGCAGTTGTGGAAATCTACTGGCAAAGGAGAGGTGTCCACGAGCTGGCTTTGTAGGTAAAGGTGATAAGGTGATGGCAGACAGGTGTGTAGCTGCAGACCATGTACTCCCTGTGCAACGGAGAAGGCAGAGGATCAGGAAATGACTCCAGAGAGGTAAAAACAGTTCAAAGAAGGGGGAATCCTCACAAGACTTAAGATCAATTGTCTATTTGAAGGATGTTTCTAAATCAGGACACTAATAAATACAACATTTAAAATATCAGGAGTCAAGTATTTATGCAGGAGGGCAGTGGTTTTCAAGTTGTTTCTCCAAAGTCATGAAAAAATCTCAAGGTCTTAGATGATGAAGCTGGCGGGTGCTACTGCACTACAGAATCTGAGCCACTTCATTAAAATAAACAACTTGTCAACACATGCCGGGAGAAGAGCAAAAATATCCTTATTATAGAGAAGTTTGTAGTGTTTGTCTTTAATTTAATAAAGGTATGTGTCGCACGGCAGAAGTATTGGTTTTAATTTGTTTTTATTCTGCATGGTTTTACATTTTGTGTGATTTGTTATTGTTTTTAGTTATTTATAGCTTGTTTTTTAGTATGTTAGTTACTTCCTGCTGGGACACTCTTTATGTTGATAACCTGCACCTGTGGAGCACTTTATTACCCTCAGAGACTCCCAATGGGGCGAGAGAACGGAGCAGGTCTGTGGCCAATCAGACAAGAGAGGGGACCATTTAACCTGTGGCACACCTGGAAGTAGACGGAGAACGCCGGAAGGAGCAGAACGAGGTGGCACGTTGAGACAGGACTCAGCACGAGGAGCAGACAGCCACCGAACACGGCGGAGCAGGCAGCCGACGAGCACGGCGGAGCAGACAGCCACCGAACACGGCGGAGCAGACAGCCACCGAACACGGCGGAGCAGCCAGCCGACGAGCACGGCAGAGCAGACAGCCACCGAACACGGCGGAGCAGCCAGCCGACGAGCACGGCAGAGCAGACAGCCGACGAACACGGCGGAGCAGACAGCCGACGAGCATGGCGGGGTAGACAGCTGACGAACACGGCGGGGTAGACAGCCGACGAGCACGGTGGAGCAGACAGCCACCGAGCACCGCGGAGCAGACAGCCGACGAGCACGGCGGAGCGAACAGCCGCCGAGCATCGCGGACCAGCCGAGCACCGCAGAGCAGACAACCGCCGAGCGCAGCGCCGGGCAGATAGCAGCCGAACACCGCAGAGCAGTCAGGAGGAAAGTCCAGAGTGTTACGACGCATCCTTACAGCAGCGGCAGAGTGAGGAGCTCTGCCTGCCGCGTAAGTACCCTTTCATTGTAGTAGCACTCTGGCTTATGAGGAAGAGGTCATTCGGCGTATATAGCGTTGTGCACCCCCACTGCCGCTGTGTTTCTTCTTAATTGCAGGGGTCTGTGGATGAAGTCCTGTCCGCCACGGGAGGAACAAGGAAAGAGGAAGGACCCTAACGGCCTGTCGGCGTTTCAATCCTTTTTTAACAGACTTTGCATCCTTAGAGGATAGTTGCCTGCTCCACCTGCTTGTGTTTTAAAGAACAACTTTTAATTAAAAAAAGATCTGGTTTTAACGGCATTCTTATCGTTGTCTCTTTGGTTTTAACATGTACTCACCACTTGATTTCAAAGGACCAGTTTAGCGTTTTTAAAATAATTTAATTTTAATCTAATTTACCACCATTACATATGCAGTCCAGATCTGATATACCTGATACTGAAGTGGTTGGCATCAATTCTATACCAGCAGTGTGATATGAAAGTCGGCCCACCTTATAATCCAAGTTGCCCATCCCTGGCCCACATCATGAGATTCTTAGCAGCTACTTCAAAATGTATGTGCCTGAAACTTGCTTTCTCTTAAAGTACAACCATCAGAGTGGGACTTTACTCGAAAAAGATCCCAAACAATGAAAACAACTGACGATAAAGTTTCAGGTTATTAAGGCACCGTTTTTTAGCATAAGCTAACATGTTTGAGTCCTCAGCTGTGCTTCTTCACAAGTCCATGCTAACTGGAAATGTAAAAAGTAGGGGTGACCCAAAGTATTCATATTATTGTGATTAGACTGCAATCTTACAGTCAACCCCCTTCTGCTTCTAAAATCATCCTCATCATTCCATTGCAGCTTCATGGGAGTGCTTAATGACCTTGTTTGAATACGTTTTCCTGTTTTTGCTTAATAAAAATGTAACCATGGTCTGTCTTGGTATAAATAACAACTCTTTAATATTTAATGCAATTCTGAAAATACCTCATGTATTTTTAATCTCTTTACATAAGAGATAAACCATGTCATTACAATAAATTATTAAAGTTATTATGGAAACAGATACGTCTAGTCCAGTAATAGAATTTAAGTTCAAGTTTAAGTTACAAGTAGTAACATTTTTTTTTAAGTCATTTCTTATGTTGTTGGTGAGAATACAGATTCTGGAGAGGGGTGTGATTAACCAAAAGATTTGTCTACCAATGGCAAAACCTCCATCTAAACCACAAAGGGATAACATTTGACACAATTGTAGTTAGGACCGAGAAGCAAGTAGTTAGATGTAAACAACAAACAGTCTTTATTGACAGATATTCAAGGCACAGTTCAGAGCGGGGATTGGACCCGCACACTTAGGGATGAAGGGCGAGTGCTCTCCCAGTTGAGCCACACAGGAGACGTTTGGACAAAGGCTCACACAGTCTTTACAGGAGAGAAGCTGCGGCTTGAGCGGGGATCGAACCCGCGGCAGCAGAATCTGAAGACGGGCGCTCACCTAACTGAGCCACACTGGAGACGTTCAGACAAAGGCTCACACAGTCTAAAGAGGGGAGCGGTAGTGGCTTGACTCACTCACTGACGAGCAGAGGCGTTCAGGAACACTCGGAGAGGTGGCTCAGGCAAACTCACGTAGTCGAAGACAGGCGGGGGGTTCAGTAACCAGGCAGACCAGCACGGAGTGGGGCTCAGGCGGAAACTCAGCGTCGAAGACAGGCAGGGATCAGTTACCAGGCAGACCAGCACGAAGCGGGGCTCAGGCGGAAACTCAGCGTCGAAGACAGGCAGGGATCAGTTACCAGGCAGACCAGCACGAAGCAGGGCTCAGGCGGAAACTCAGCGTCGAAGACAGGCAGGGATCAGTTGCCAGGCAGACCACCACAGATCAGGACAGGCGAAAACTCGGCGTCAGAGACCTAAGCAGGATCGACAGCCAGGGACTCGGGCAGACGGGTGAGTGAAGAACAGAAGCTTTAGTTGATACCTTGTAGTCAAGCCGAGGGTCAGGCGTAAGAGGCGGAATCTGGGACGAAACTTGTCGGCAACGGGTGATCAGTCCGAGAGACAGGTCTGGAGTGCTCAGCATGAGTGCGAAGACAGTCTGACACTGACTGTGTGTGGAGCTGGGGTCTATGTAGGTGGCCTGATTGCAGCAGATGAGGTGCAGGTGTGAGCAGGAGCGCAGGTGAGCTGAGTTTGGGTTGATTACGCTGCAGCAGTGGAGAGGCAGACTGGAGATTGAGACTGAGGCTGAGACTGAGATTGTGACAACATTGAAGGAATATTGGCATAAGGCTGATCAGGTGAAGGGAGGCACTTTTTAGATACCGATAAAAAAAACCCCAAAAAACCTGTGAAATGGGAAAGATATACATTTTTATTATGGAATAAATGACAAACAAAAAAATCAGAACTCCTCAAGTTGTTTTAATGGAGGTGGGAGGTTGTGTGAAACAAAAAAACCCAGAATGTAAGTATTTGTAAATTGAATTAAATACACTACAAGAAAAAATATTGAATGTTCAAACTGATCAACTTCATTGTGTCATGCAAATATTGACTCATTTTGAATTAGATGCCTACAGCATGTTTCAGAAAAGCTGTGATAGGTAAAACAAAAGACTGGTCAAGTTGAAGCTATGGTCTACGATTTGAAAGCTTGGTACATCTTAATAACATTGTTTATAAGGCCGTTATGGTCCTAAGGTCCAATCTACACAATCTAAATACCAAAAGGAATTTTTAAAAAATCCATTCAGTATATCTACTGCAAAGCGGCATAACAGTTGACCAATCCGAACCGCCGTTCCCCACGGTTCGGATTGGTCTGTGAGTCCATCCAATCCCTTCCCCTCCCCACTACCTCCCTCATGTACCAGTGAGCAGCTAGCTGCACAGCTACTGAAGCGTCATGAAGCCGGAGAAGACCAGCACTGAAACCGGGAGGCCGCTTCTGTTACCCTCCACATCGAAGGGAAGGAAACGTAAAGTTTCAAGGAAAAGGCTGAAGTAAGGAAGAAATATGAGCAATACAGGTCCCAACGGAGACTCAACATTGGAGAATCGTATGACCGGTGGAAAAAGCTGCAGAATGATTTGGGACTGAAAACTGACGCTGAGACAGCCGAATTTCTGTTGAACAGGTAATAACTTTGTTTACTATGGTGGGAGATGTCTGCTGAATAACTCTGGTTAGTATGTGCGTATACTGGCTAATGACTGAACATTGTTGGTCGGAACGGGTAGGCTCTGTCAATAGATTTTAGCATAAGTTAGCCACGCATCTTTAGCATTGTAAACTGAGCTGGTGAAGACACGCCGAGAAAGGTAAATCCTCGCCCACAATCGGCTCTGCTCTGATCGGCTAACAGTGGCGACGCCAGACCCGCCTCGCCGTCGGTCCAACTGAAATGAAGCTAATGTATTAACTTAGGTTCGGGAACGGGACCACGCCACAAACCCCACCTCCAATCAGCTGACAAGCCTACTTATACTCAGCCATGCCTCATCACTGTTTGTCTGGGACTCTTCAACCCACCCTCCCACCCTTCAATCTTAATCAGAGGTCAGCAGTCAGAAAAACATGGGTGGAGCAACCCCGGACTGTAATGGAGGAGTAGCGCGAGCGGACCATGATGAAATGAGCTTTTGGACGATTAATGCAGTTTTAGGAGTGGCGCTGTATGCCCTGTGTGCTACCATTATACGGATGTCCGCCGCTCGATTTCGGATCTAAATATCTCCCGAAGCACTGTTTGGATCAGGAAAGCCTTCTGGGTGAGTATATTGTTCTACTTCATTCTATAAACTATGTGAAAGCTGTCTAAACCGAACTTATCCTTTAAGTTCAATAAACTTGCTATTAAGACTGCTCGACTTGAATTGTTTAGTTTAACAAACTTCTAAAAGCAAACCAATTCCAAAAGTATTTTTTTATGCCAACACAGTAATTAAACTTCTGTAAACTACAGTTTTAAAGGTAAAACAACTCGATCTAAAGTTCAGGTCACTGATGATTTTGAGCTAAATTGACTTCTTGCATTTGGATTTATCTTAATATTTCTCTTTAACTTGTATTTTGTTCTGCTTTGACACAAGTTTATAGAATCATCACTTATGGAGCGAAAAATGCTTTGAGAGTCAGAAAACTGAAAAACTGTCATAAATGCCTGAGCCTGTTTACCATTTATCACAGGTTTTATTCAATTAACATTTGCATCATTGATGTCATTGTCGTAATGTTATACTGATGTTGTTGCTACATGTGTTGGTCTTCTAAATAACCAATGCCATTTTTTTATATGTTGTCCAGCATACAATCAGTACCCTTATTTTCTAAAATCACAAGATAATATTCCCACGTGTTCCTGCTTGCTGCTACTCACCATAAAAATGAAAATGGCGGCACAGCACCACAGTAGAGAGTGATTATATGCTAGCCTTCCAAACAACAGGCCTGCAACAACTCCTATGATCATCCTGAAGACAAAGACAACAAACGTAAAACATACATACAAATGATTAGAACAGGCAATCAGAGAGGTTTGGTTAAGTTGACAGTAAAACAAAATGCTCATACCCAACATATTTGTATCCAGAGAACGCGAGGAGGTCTATGGTGGTGAGGTTGGTGTTAACAGTCACAAGGTAGAGAGACAGCAGGACAGCCAGGACCTCCATGATGAGCCACACCAACGCTGAGCTGACCTGAACTCCCAGTATCTAGGGAGAAAACCTGCAGAGCACAAAAAAAGAGTGGGTCAGCTATTTAGCCATTTCAAAAACTTGGACATGTTCATTTAAAAATTAGAATCCATCTTTACTTGTTCTGTGTGCCGAGTGCCAGTCCCGCCACCAGCACGTATGTGATGAATGTGATGAATGGAGGGAATGTAGAGATCCGGAGCGTTGACGTCGAAGCGTGGAGCCACAGGAGTGTCCTGCTGGTAGCTCACCTCCCAGTTCTGCAACATCAACATGAACATAACCTCACAGCTGAATCATGTTTGAACTGTGTGCTGTGAATATACAAAGTTTAATTTGAATACTATGTAAATCTATTTTCAACAGAAGAGTACAGAGTGATAATGTATTTAAATATTGCTATAGACCTGCATATTTTATCTGACAATGCTCTACAGATTCTTTGTTGTCTAAACTAGTGATTCAAACAATTAATTGATTATCGATTAATCGTTGATAAGAAATTACTCGATTAAAGTAAATTAATTGCAATTAATCGAAGAAGAAGAAGACGACAACAACAACAAGACAAACGAGAAGTGGTAAGCTGGCAGGATGAAGAGTACAAGATGGAGTTTGGTATGGAACCACTTTAAGTTGTTTAATGACGCCAAAGACGCCAAATGCACCATCTGTGGAAGTATTTTAAAGTACAACTCCTCCACAACTTTGCTAAATTATCACCTCAATACATCACATTCTGTTAGGAATAAATCTTTTATTAAGGAATATGATTTGCATTTTCTCTTTCATAAGAAAGATAGCATTTTCATAGAAAGGAACCTTTTGATTCAGAGGGGAATTCAGCTTCGCAGAAAAATTGCCGCTTATCAATCAATCGATCATTGATCGATAAGATAAAACAACTATTGATTAATGAATTACTCGATAATGTAAATCTGTAAACCTATTTTCAACAGAAGAGTACAGAGTGATAATGTATTTAAATATTGCTATAGACCTGCATATTTTATCTGACAATGCTCTACAGAGTCTTTGTTGTCTAAACATTTTTAAAATACATGCAGAGGGTGGCTGTAGACTTAGAAAAGACATGAACTGTATTGTTGAGATCAGCGTTTAAATATTTAACCCTTCAAATGCCAGCTTGAAAACATTATGTCATGTCATACCTCATGAAATGCTAAAAAGGAAAACATTTTGGACCCAAAAAATCTGAGTCATGAGATGATAATCAACAAATTAGCACTGTTAGCCATTAGCCATCAAATGACCACTTTTAACTGCATCAAATGTGGTATTAAAACCAAATATAGCAGCATTCATAAACAGATTTTAAAAAATGATACAAATTTCACATGTTTGCTAGTTTGTCTATTTTTAAAGCAGTAAATTCATGGATAACAACTGCATTGTTATATTTAAGTATTAAAAATATAATCTGTAGGGATGCACAATATTGATTTTTTGCTGATATCCTGATACTTTTTTATTCATTACTGTCAATACTAATATTTGTTGTCAAGAGCACAACTCTCCACTTAGAATAATTAGACTTTCTCTTTCAGTGTTATGGTGTATTTTTGCAAGGAGCAGATAAGTGACAAGAAAAACAGCCTTCAACTCTTGCAAAAACCCTGATTTTTAATGTACCAATGCAGTGATAAGAAGGTGTATCAATATTGTGCATTTGTGTAATTTGTTAATGTTCCAGTCAGTACATGGCTGATACGTGTAATTCAATAAATCAGTGTTTAAGCCATAAACTTGCACATCAAGTTATTTTTAAATATTGGAAGTTGTACTGGTAATGGTCAAAATAAGTTTTGAATATTGATATTTTAAGCCTGGCTAGCAAACTGAAAACATGTACTAGACATAGCATTTATGCTGCAGGGGTCATATGATTAAAAAACATTTGAATGGATTTTCATATGACATTTCGTAGTCTTAAAGGGCTTCATGTTTTGATTACACAGACATTACACATGGCCCATTATAGGGGATGACTACAAGACACAACACGACTTTGGTTTGGACCTTTTATTGGTGGAAATTTTATTAACTGGACCTCAGTGATTTTTAATTGAATACCCCTGTTATAAATGGAGGTCATATCCCAAAATCTGCTCATAAATAACAAAGAAACTTTCTTCTTCTTTCCAGATCCATATAATATGGACCATCAAAAGTAAATTTACATCAAAACAGAAAATGTCCACAATTCTAAAAGGGACATAATGGACCAAATGATAGAATCCTTGTGGCCATTAGAAGAGAGACATATTGTCTGGAATAAATAAATAACAAAAGTAAATCTTTCATAAATGTTTTACTCTTATTTCCACCATTAAATATTGTACAATACAATCAAAGAATAAAGCTGCTAACTGTTTGGGAAACATCGTACAATAAAGTGTGCATCCTTTATGTGCCATCATAATGTTATGACCAATCTGCAAACAGTGGGTCAAATGCTAATGTATCAGTGTTTGGCAAAGCTTGGTCTGAATTTACTCTATGAAAATGTCTTAATCTGAAGCCTACAGAGACAATTTTGAGTCATTTAGAGATCATTTTTATCAACACAGGATTACATGTACCTATTCCAAAGTAAAAAGAGACCCATCTGCATAAACTACATTAACTGCAGCAGACTCACCTCGTGCATGTACGGGAAAACTAAAAGGCCTAACTTCTTCCCCACGTACACCGTATCCACAGCAAAGTAGTACTTTAGCTTAGAAACTGGGATTAATCTGTCCAGCTAAAATAAAAGGAAGCACACAGACAAACATTATTTATGTGTCACACACATGCTGCTCTTTCTGCCTCAAATTGGCAAGACTGATATTCTCTTACATTCTTGTCCATCATTTCTTTCTCCTGTGTCGCCCACGAGCTGCCGTACGCCATGGCCAGGTTGGACATGGGGTCGGACAAGATGGACTGGCCGGGAAATCCTGCTGCCTGAGGTCCTGCCTGCTGATTCCTGCCAACACAAACAAACAGAATCATTCACACACCAGCTAGAAAATCCAACACTTGGACTGACTGAATGAATAAAGAGAAAGTCAAAAGGACTGTTTGGACTTTTCCCCCTCTGAGTCAGTTTAGACTTTAAATGGGTGATTAAAGGAGGCAGATTTATTTTTTATACAGCAGCAGGGTATGATATTGTGGTGCTGTGCTTCACATCGAGCTGTAGTGATAAAAATGTCTAAAATGTCTCCGACCTGTGCCCCATCTGTGGTCCAGGTGTGGCTCCACTGGTGTCTTCAAACAGCTGGCTGCTGTCAGGGCCGTCCATCGAGCTGTTTCTTTGACGCATGTTGGCTCTGAATGAAAAATAAAATTATTATATTTAGAAATGTGTCAATAAAGTTGTCAATGTGTTAAGTGGATTCAAAAATCAGCAAAGATTAGTAAAGCAAGCAAATGGAACAGCCACGACTAAATATAACTGCAGTGCACGTGTCTCACAGCAAGAAGACTGCTAGATCAAGCTTGGTGTGTTAACACCTATCTCTCTATGTGGCCCTGAGATTGGCTTGCAACTGGTTCAGGGTGTAGCCCACCTATCTCCTAATGTCAGCTGGGATAGGCTCCAGCCCCCCACAATGCTGAAAGTGATAATGTGGATAGACAGATGGATGTAACTGAGAGTACAGGAAGGAAGTAAAGGTGCATGGAAGTGGATTTCCGCTGATATTCCCAAACTTTTGGTGGTCACTGCTGATATTTCTAGTCAAGAACACAAAGTCTTTATTTCACTAAATTGGCCTGTCTCTTTAATTGTGACAAGCCATTTGTGCTTAAGACAGATGTGTTGAAAAAACGACAATTTATGTTTTCATAAATCTGAGTTTTGGTTTAATAAAGTGGAAACTCAGTGATGATGAGGTAAACTATAATGGTACATTTGTAAATATTTCAATAATATAGGCAATATAGGAGATATTTATGGACATTTTCTACAGCTATATAACTGCTATAAATGTCTGCTATTTTTTTTCCTATCTGTTAATGCTGATAATCACCTTTGTTTGTTTTTGTAATGTCCCTTTTAAAAATGTGTAAAGGAGCCTGTCAAAAATGAATTTCTGTCACTTGTGACAGGTAATAACGTTTTTATCTATCTATCTATCTATCTATCTATCTATCTATCTATCTATCTATCTATCTATCTATCTATCTATCTATCTATCTATCTGCTGCTGGCTGGCTGAGGAGGCTGTCTGTCTATCTTCCTATCTATCTATCTATTTAAATGACTTTTTAAGACCACACAGACACACAATGTTTGATGAATTGTCCAAATAGATACATTAAATCTTCAATAAGATAGAAACTATTGTTGAACTCTCATTAGGGAAGTACTTACATTGTGGTGGTCACCTTTCCTTTACCAGAAGGAAAGGTGACCACCGTATCAATCCTTCTCTCCTGGGCTGTAAACATCTTCAGTTCATGTGGAGTCGTCCGTCTCTTCCTTGGCATGGAGACACAAAAATAAATTAATGAAACCGTAACTAAGAGTAAATATGCATTAAACCTGCATTATCAAATCACTGTTTTACAGCGCAGGGAAACTTTGTCAAAAGTTTTTTCACATCATATTCTCCCCTTAGTCAGCCATCTGTTACAACTGCAACTTTTTTTTTTAGCTTTATTTTGATTAAAAAGCCATTTTTTCTGAAATGGCTTTAAAAAGGTAAGAGTACATAAATGAGTACATTCAGAGGAACTATTTTATTACTGAGAAAACTTAACGTTGGCTAAGCTACAGCACCGTTTGAGTCACACTGCATCATACAAGACAGTTTCTTCTGCTGTCCATATTGGACTGTTTAAGTATCTAAGGAAACTGTGTGAGACAAAAGTTTTCTTTTAATATAAAAAGTTATATAAAGTTTTCTTTTAATATAAATTAATTATATTATTATATTAATTATATTTCAATTTAACTGTTAAAGGTTTTCCTATTTGGTTCTATTTGGCTTGATTTACTTTTTTTCCTAATCTCATCCTCCATAGAGAAAGCCAGTGTATGTCACTCAGGGGTTAAGCCACAATTTTCCTTCAAATGGCCTGTAATCAATAAAATGAAAACTTTGTTATCCCACACAGTGTAATCTTGAGTTTTATTGCTGAGTTTTAAGAATCACTGTCAATTTACCAGCCACTGTGGCCACTGTGTAAATCAACTGTACACTGAAGAGTAATGACTGCGTTTGGCTGCTCAAACATTTTCACCTCTAACGCTGATAAATAATGAAGCACATTTATTCAAACACATAAAAGAGAAAAGAAAAAGACTTTGTCCTTACCTTTGTTTGCAATAACCATCCACGCCTCCTAAAATCAACTGCATAAAAGAGTTAGTGGGTCTGAATCTACTGAAACAGTGCACTAAAGTTACAAAATATCTGAACTTACCTCTTAAATCTGAAAAAAAAAACAATCATAAATACAAACAAATAACACAGAGAGGTGTAAAAACATCTGGTGCAGAGTGCAGTGAGCTGGCGCTTTATCAGTCCTCCTGCTCACAAAGTTAGGACCAAACATGACAGACGGCTCCTCTTTTTCAATCAGAGTCGCTGTCGTCAGAGTCCCTGCCGTCATAAGGAGCTGGCCAGTGTCCTCTGACAGGAAAGGAGCAGAGTCCTGAGGAGGTGGACGGCTGCCGGTCATCCACGTCTCCATTGTCCTTCCTCTGCCTCTTGGCACCCTGCTGTGCTGCAGGGCTCTCCTCCCTGCTCCTCTTTGTAGAAGAGCCTAGGCCTGAGGTGGACGGAGTAGGCTCTTCTCTGACAGGTCCAGCAGAGACAGGGGGGTCAGCAGGGACAGCAGGTCCAGCTGGACCATGAGTGGGGACAAGAGGGCCTGTAGAAGGGAGTCCAGCTTGGACAAGAGGGGAGACGACCGCTGATGGATCCACCTGGCGCCAGCCCTGCCAAAAGTGGTCTGGTGGGAACTCCTGGTCCAGAGGGGAGCCGGGTCTGACGTCCTCACCTTTATCATCTTCCTCCTCCTCCTCAGACTCTGACATGGACCCATATCCAGAGTATGAACTGAGATCAGTGTGGTCACTCCACACACTGCTGTCATCATCGTCCTCCTGGTCAGAGAGGTCCATGATGTGTTCGATATCATCATCAAAATCCTCCAGGTCAAAAACAGGAAAGGAGCAGAGTCCTGAGGAGGTGGACGGCTGCTGGTCATCCACGTCTCCATTGTCCCTCCTCTGCCTCTTTGCACCCTGCTGTGCTGCAGGGCTCTCCTCCCTGCTCCTCTTTGTAGAAGAGCCCAGGCCTGAGGTGGACGGAGTAGGCTCATCTTCCTCCTCCTCCTCAGACTCCGACATGGACCCATATCCAGAGCCTAAACTGAGATCAGTGTGGTCACTCCACACACTGTAGTCGTCATCGTCCTCCTGGTCAGAGAGGTCCATGATGTGTTCGATATCATCATCAAAATCCTCCCGGTCGAAAACAGGAGGAAAGTCTCCACCTGCACCAGCAAAAGCACCTTCATACTCACCTCCATACTCACCTACCACCTGGTCAGGGATAAAGACGGGGAGGTTCTGGTTCCCTTCATGCTGGACAGCCAAGTTGACCTCAGGGACGCCAGCTCCTGCAGGGCAAAACAAAATGTTTGAGTACACAATACCAACAACTAATGTTTCTCTTGTGACACTGAATATGTGGAACTAAAACAACAAAGTAAAAAAGAAAAAGACTGACAAACTTTTACTGTAACACAAAAACGCCTGTTTACTTTTTGATCAGGTGTTGTGTTTGTTATTCAAATGAAAGAATTTCTGCATTTACTAAACCCTTTATTCAAGTTTTATAATCTGTATTTATTAGATGAGGGCTCTTTTGACAACACATTCAACGTTTGTCTCTTCTTTGGCACAGTTTGTAAATGTCATTAACTCTTTCATGCAAAACTCTCAAAACAATGTCAGCTCCTAAAGCACATTTTTCTCAGTGATGAGCTTGTGTTGCAGATGTTGAACATAAATATAGCACAGGAGTCACAGTTTACTTCCATCGGGTCAAATACTGAGACACTTTGCTGAAAAATGAAGTATGTACACTGTGACAGAGCTGGAAATATGTTATTAAAACAATAATCAAAGACTCCTGCAATCTGTCATTTGAACATGCCGCACCAACATTTACTGTCTCATTGGTTTGATTCTGAGTACAGATTAAGGATTTTAATGTGATTGTTTGATGGAATATGTGGAACTAAAAAAACAATAAGGTAAGAAATCATATTTTGACCAAGATCTATGACTTTGTCACAGACCTCAAGAGTACTGGTTGATAATGTAAATGAAAGGAGCTTTAAAGTTTGATCCTCTTTTGTGACATGTTACTGAAAATATATAATATTCTTAAGGTATCAGCTTAGTTTGATCTACCTTTAAAAATATGGCAAAATTACATCAAGTTTGACAGTAAAGAGTAAAAATATTGGCTTAGATCATATTTGTGATTATCACAAAAGCACTGATGTTGTTAGGCCTCATTTTCTTTTTACATGTGTTCAGCAGCTATGATCTGTGGCTGTTGTTATTCTTTTGTAAATATCTGCTCATGGGTTCATTGATTAATATTCAAACTTATGAGAAAAGCCTTTTATGATCAGCTAAAATCAGTACAAAATGATACAAACAAAAGCTTGTATCATAGAGGAACCATCACCTGCTTAAATCCAATAGTTCTATCGTCTCCATGGTGACAGAAACAGACATCTGAGCATTTTTTGTAATTCTCCCCGACGCCATCTTTGTCCCATAATAACAGTGCAAATTCAGGATCATTTGATGTCCTCAAGTCAAAATAGATGTGTTTTTAAAACAATACTTTACAGATAATTCCCTCCAGCTTTTCCCGCCACTTTTAAAGACTATGGCTTCAAAAATTTAATTTTCACTGAGAAAAGTTCAGTGAAAAACAGTTTCACACAATCCTGCTTTAGTTTTTAACTTCACACATTAAATGGTGGAAACGGCCTTTAAAAGTTAAAGTTTGACTGTTTCTAAGCTGATGAGCCTTTGAAAGTTTAACAAGTCAATGATAATAACATTTCTCTTGTACAAATGTCTGAGTGAACTTCTTTATTAGACAACAGTAAAACCTGTCTTACCTCCGTTGGTCACCTGGCGAATGTCAGCCATCGCCACTGGTCGTCCTCTGTCCTCGGGGTCTCTGGGGATGGTCATTTCCGGTCTGGTCAGCTTTCCACTCGATGAAACAGTCGATCCAAAACGTCTGTAGAGGGTTTTCTCCAACTTCTCCTGAGCGTTTTCCAAAAGTTAGCAAGCTAGCAGCGAAGTGTTGCAGGTCAGCATCAAAGCTCAAGTGCAAAAGGGGAGAATTCGGGGTTCCACGGCCTTATATACCTCGGGATCGTTTCCATGACGACCCGTGAAGCGCGTGCGTGGGTACGGTGCGAGAGCAGGTCATGAGTGAAGTCAGATTTAAAGTCTGTAGTTTTTATTTCAACAAACATTTAACAGTCTCTACTGTGAAATGAAATGTCTCTAATTACAAACATATTAGCCAATATTTCAAACTTCATGTCATTTTGCTTTATTATAAAAAAGGTAGATCAAACTAAATTATAACTTAAAAAATATTAGGCCTATATATTTTCAGAAACATGTCACATAAAAGAGGATCGAACTTTGAAGTTCTTTAAATTGACATTATCAACCAGTACTCTTGATGTCTGAGATAAAGTCATGTGGTCAAAATATGATTTCTCACCTCTTTGTTTATTTAGTTCCACACATTTCCAATACAATCATATCAAAACTCTCGAATCTTAAATCTTTAATCAAAATAAAGGTAAAAAAAAAAAAAAAAAAAAAAACTTGGCAAATATTATCAGCTAAAAACTGCAGTTGTAATCAGGGGCGTACTTACCATTAGGCAAACACCTATATTAGGGGCCCCAAGATGTCCAGGGCCCCTCAAACATCTCACAAAAAAGTATTACTAAAGTTTTCTTTGATTCAGAGAAGTTATTATTATTTTAGTCTTAATTTACACGCTGAAGTAGAGGAGATCAACATCCATATTTTAAAATCATTTTGTCAGTAGACCTCATACATTTGATGTCATTGGCTTTATTTTCAATCATGATATCCTGTAAAATACTTTAATTCATAACTTTTCAAACTATATGACACTTAGTATAAAAAGCTTACGGCCCATGCACTGGATAATTTTGGTCATGCTCCATAAACTTCTTATTAGGGGATCCATAATCAAAAACATTTAGAGTCAAAATCTTTTTTTGGTGATAAATTTTATTCCCTGGATGACATATAAACATGGGTATGTAACTTGTAACTTAAGCTGTCAGATAACTGTAACAGATTTCAACAGCAGGACTAATTAACACACTTGCCTTCTGTCAAAATTGAACTAAATTACAGAATTGAAGGAAAATCATTTAGTTTCATTATGTTACCTGGTACAAGATTAAAATAACAATACAAATGTATCAGCATGTTGAAAACCAGTGAAATACTGAGTTAGTGACCCTGTTTGCTTTTCATGTTATTATTTAATCTAATTTAACGTTGGTTATTTTTTATTGTATTTACTACCCTCCATTTCTTCTTCTTCTGCCCCTTTTTCCCCTCTTCTTGTTTGATATCTGTAATTTCCTTGTTTATTTTTTGTCTGCACCCATTCCATCAGTTGGGAAAATTACTAAAATTAATTAAAAAATGTATCAGCACAGTACAGGGAAGGGCCCCAATGACTGGGTTTGCCTTGGGCCCCCATATGACTAGATCCGCCTCTGCATATGGCTAATTTAATGATGCCAAAAGGAAGGAAAAGTCTTTTGGGAAAGAGTTGCATATGATCACAGAGTTGAGCCAAAAGATCCGGATCACGAAAAAGAGTCAAAATTCCCATCGACTCATCATTAGACTCAGTCATTGATAAAATAATGATTTATTCTTGTATGTACATATCTTTATTGTTCCAGATAAAGTATTTATGAGGACTGAATGACTCATCATTGGACTCAGTCATCACCTGTTCAACTCACCCGTGGGTGAGCTGCACAGGTGAACTTAAGTATCTACCTCCGCCCTCTCGCCGCCTCTGCAGGTGTGGTCCATTAGTGACGAAGAGGTTAAATGCGTGGTCCCTCCAAACATTTAACCTTTTGGCGAAGAGGATTCACAGAAGAGGAGTTAACAATTGGCTTAGAGGGCGGCAGAAACGCACATCCTGCTGGAGACTATAGGAGTTAGTTTAGTTACTTAGTACCAGTCTAGTTTAGGTGGAGAAGCCTAACCTGCAATGAAATGAAAAGAAACTGGATTCATTTGCATAAAGTGAAATGAAAAGCAAGTTCAAAAGATGGCTAAAACTCCCTCCCCGTCAGTCTGGAGTTTTCTGACACACCTGTGCTAAAGGCAAGAGCTTTACTAAACTTTGTTAACGCGTTTGGAAGTTTTTTTAACAGCATCTCCTGTTCAAGTTTGTATGATTTGTTGAAGATAAGTCAATTAATAGTTGGGGGAATGAATTTGCCAACAAAAAAAAAAAACTCTTCTACCTTAGTAGGCTATCTATAATACCGTTTTTTTAAACAATATGATACTAAATATTTAATTCAATAGTCCCTTAAAGTCTTTACGCCTCCAAACGTATTTACATTTAAGTTTTTAACTCTACACTGCAGAGCCTATTCACACAAAAAAGCATGACCTAAACCAGTGTTTTTTAACGTGTAGGGCTGCCAAACCCTGCTTTTCATGGAGAAAATGTTAAAACATTAGCCAACAATTATTAAAAATACTTTTGAGATAACAGTAGTGGAGTATAGAGAAAAAATAAGCAGGCCTACAGCAACAGCCATTTAAAGTTTGGCTTTTAAATAGTTGTTTTTTAGTAGAACTCCATGACCTCTTTCTGTAATTTTTAGAGATTTGACGCTTTAGTGGCATCTTATTTTGTGAAAGACCAAGACATAATTTTAGTAAAAGTTTAGATGGTTTTGAAGATTTTGTTATTTTTTTAATTCTGTTTTGAATATGCAGACAAAACGTTGACAAGAACTTTCAAAGTAAAAAATTTTAGACCAGATAAAGTTTGATGTTATTTTTAATTTGATAATTTATTGAGGCCTGTGGTCTTATCAGGGGTCTATTCACTAACACCTGTTGGTTTCAGGGCCTTCAATGAAAATGTTTACAGATCAAGGAATTATTACATTGTGAGGGTTAAATGAAAAAAAAAATATGTTCAGACTTCATCCCCAGACTTAATGACAATAATATGTATTCAAGGACTATTGATTTTTTTTTTTAAACATTTTTGCCTTTTATTGGTTTAGATTTCATTCCATGCATTTTTTCTAGTACTGTATCAAGTTTACAGTCTGGTATCATGAACCTAATTTTAAAAAATGGCCCATGATACATTTGTAAAATCTTTAAGATGGTTTCTATCCATTTAAGGAGAAGTAAATTTTAATTTTGTTGAAGAAGTGCTCACAC
Organism: Scarus forsteni; assembly: GCA_036419115.1. Taxonomy (NCBI): domain Eukaryota; kingdom Metazoa; phylum Chordata; class Actinopteri; order Labriformes; family Labridae; genus Scarus; species Scarus forsteni. The sequence goes on along the minus strand of JAZDUH010000274.1, from coordinate 1,634,934 downwards.
TTTTGTAAAATATGGACAGACAGTTTTCATTTCATAGTAATAGCTGACTGTAGATGGACATTTAATGATTGATTGATGCTGTTTTGATCACCAGTCCCAGCCCCAAAATGCATTTAAAATTTGATATGTATATTTCAGGCTGAGGTTACTTTTAAAGACTCATTTGAAATGGAGAAGAAATATTTTAGAGCTGATATTCGGTAGCTGGGATTTTTGCAATTAGGTCAACAAGTGAGTAAAAGTAAATAACTCCATCACAGTGAGAGAACATAGGTTTATTTAGACTGAAGCTGTTTTTGAACCAGGCTGTAAAAATGTGTGTTTATGCTGTGAAAACAGTATCTGCCCCGCAAATGATTAGTAAGGTTTCATTTTTGTGTTGCAGACAGCCTCAAGTGGACACTCGGGGAGCACAGGTGTTGGCACTTGCACATGGGCCTCTGCTCACAGCCCTGGAGGTTTTGCCCTCTGCTAACAGACTCCAGCTGACTTACTGGACTTCAGGTGGCTTGGACTCCAGCAGCTTGGACTCCAGGCGGCTTGGCCTCCTCCTCCTAACCGAAAGGTGAGTGAAGCTGTGTGCTCGAGGCAATAGTGGATCACTTTAACAACCTGCAGGGGTACAAGGAGTACAACATGACTGCGCTCAAAAAGTAAAGTATTTTGACATTTTTCTTTAAAACAAGTAAAAAGTAGCACTCTATGCCTTTAAGTGAAAAGAAAAGCACTTCATTTAGTGATACCTCCAGTTATTTTTGGTACAATATTTAATAATAAGTTTTTCCCAAATGATTTAATATGATTATTTATTACAGTTATAAGCGAGACTGTGTTGGTACAGTCGGTTACTCATGATGTTGAATTTAAGTGCAGAATGTCAACATTTTCCGCCAAGGGTCAAATACTCCACCTTGTGCCATAGCACAAAAAATAGGCTTTTCCTGAGGTAGATATGTAAAAATATTGTAAATTTCTATTCCCAACCGTTTTAAGGCTCAATTTTTAAACAAATACCTGTATCAGCCCTAATGAAAATTAAAAAAAAAAAATGTTAAAATTGGAGATGTGTTCACGGTCTAAACACAGAATTTGGTCCTTCGGAGTATAGATGAGAGATTTCAAACTTTGTGTGAATGTCAGAATGTCTTGAGAAATGTTTGTTATTGAAAGACGAGCTGTGATCCAAAACACTGAACTGTTTGTCCTTAATCTTCAGGTTGTAAAGGAGGAATCGCAGGAAGGAGTCCATTTTTTGATCATCAATGGCAGGACAGATTTTCTTACTCACCCCATCTGAAGAATCAAGCCGTCTTCCAGGACAGGTGAGCCTGAGACCTCCGTGCTGCTGAATGAGCGCACCGGGGCGGCTCACCAAGAGTGGAGGACAGCTGATTGTTGTGGGGTGTTGCGGGTGGTGCTGCTGCTGGTTTTGCTGCTGCTGTGGCTGTAGTTAAATTGGTTGTTGTATTGGTGGTGGGGGTTGTTGATGTAGTTGTTGTTGTTGAGGGAACAGTCACAGCAACTTTTTCAGGTGGACCTTCGCTGGAATTTCTCTTTCAGGTGGACCGGGTGGATTAGAGCCTCACTTGTTTTGGTTAAAGGGTTTAGAGTAAAACTTGGAATGGACCGGGTGTCATGTAGCTACCTTAGTTCAAGTTGCTTATAATTTCATGACAGTATTTTCTGTGGCAAAGTAGATCACTTGTGTGTTTCTGCTTGTGCCAGTTTTTTTAAGTTGCCATAGTACTATTTCTATGCTGTACCTATTTATTAGGCTGGACTTTGACTAGTAAAACACTTATCAAAGACAAATTTTGAGCACCACAAAACAGAATACCTTTCAGCAAAGTTTCAACAAGATACCTTGGATGAATTTCTAACAAAATTCTTTAATGACTTTTCAACAAAATAGCCTACCGTCATACAAATTTTCAACCAAATGCCTTCTGACGAATTTTCAACAAATTTCCTTTTATGACTTTTCAACAAAAGAGCTTTTCGGAATAAAATTTGCATAAAGAAGATTAAAATGCAAAAGCCATAAAATTGCCAGGACTTCATTTTTCCCTGGATTTTCTTACCTATTTGAAGGAACACCAGATTTGAACCCACACTGGCTGCGGGTTTCTGCAAAGGCAAATTTTCGTCTATACAAATTTTAATTTCATTTGACCTGCACGGATCACTGAAGACATATTTCCAACCACATCACAAACTTGGAATAGTCCATCAACCGAGCTGAAAGAGGTCAGGTAAGTTTTGTTTTGTGAAATTAATGTTTTATGATTTATGTAATCAGTTATAAATATATACAGATTTGATATAATTGTAAGGGTATTTTACAAATGAGTAAAAGGTGTATACATAATAACACCACCGTATGGACTTAGTTTGTAGTTGGATAGCAGACAGTGACTGTTTTCTGTCCTAAGTAATATTTTTCCTGTTAGGGGTTTTGATAGATAAAGACTGTTCTTATAGGAAAGATTGTTTTTCTGCTAGACAGGTTAGATGGTGGAGAGCCCGTGTTTTCAAGCCATGTTCAATTGTGATTTTAAATCGCGTGTAAGGTTAAACTTCAAATTGAAAGTTAAAACAGTGTCAGTTACACTTGTTTGAATTATGTGCTGAAGTCAATTTATACATAAGTTATTAAAAGAGACCTTCATGTCTCTCATTGGTCTGTCCATCCACCTTTCTGGCTACACTCCATCTGTATATTTCTACCTAACTGATACAATGGATGTCAGTTTTAACTTTGTTTCTGCACTCAGGTAATGAATAAACGGGTCTATGTCTGCTGGCTGTCCTTGTGCCACTGTTGGGGAGATGGTTCTTGGAGGCCGAGGAGGATCCAGGCTGTTTTTTCTTTGTCTTTGTGTTTGTCTATGTATTGTGTCATCACTGCCAATGTGTAAATGTTTTTAAAGCTTAAAAAGTTAATTTAAATACGTTTTAAAAACATTAATTTGTACAAGCTTAACAAGGAAAGTGAAAATTTTCTTGATTGGGACCACCTTTCCAAAAGTCCAAGAGTGTTCAAGGACTTAAATTTCCCAAGTCCCACTAATTCTGCAGGGCTTGGGAAAGACTACAATAAGGCTGAAGCAAATGCCCAAGCAGACTGATGTATAAACAACTTGAAATAGTTTCTTCTAAAGCACCTCAACAGGATATGCTCCTGATTAGTTGCAACGAGGAATGGGACAATATTTCAATGACATATTTAACCACGGCTTAAAAACTCTTACTAATTCTTCAAAGATTCTCAACGCGGCAGTAGCAGCAGTGTAGCTCAGTCTGTAAGGGGATGCGGACAGGAGGGTGGCTGGTTCAAGTCTCAATTCAAACATTCTTGGTGGTGGGGGGAAAAGTTACATTAAAAAAAAGTTACGCATGCTCCACCTAAAGCCAACTGCAGCTGAGTCAAGTAGAGGCAAGTCGGATCATTTTTAAATGTTGTCTGCATTATGTTTACTATGCCAAAGGCATTTTCAGAGCTGTTTCATCATTCTCTTTTTCTTCTGTAGGTGTTGGATGGTCAGGTGGATGGTTCCTGCGGCCTGCAGGTCCACTTCACAAACACATGCTTAAGCATGATAAGTGAGTCTAGAGTCGGGGCCTGGACACTGACCTGTTGTCCTGGTGTGTGCTCAAGTTCTCACACAGTAAGGCGTCTTTGCTGCCTGATCAACTGGAGTCTGCTGTGGCCCAGTTATTCAGCAGCTCAGACACAAACAAACTGATCTTTATATGACCATGCCATAAAACAAAGGTATTGAAAGCATGCCTTGAAGTCTTTTTCCTGAGAGTTTTATAACAACTTCATCTTTAGTTAGAAAAATATCAATGTGCTAAAAAACCTTTCAGTCAAGCATCCCAAAAAATATCAGAAGTGAAGTAAGAAGCTTTTATAATTATGGCAAAATAGAACAAGTTTAAAATTATATCAGTCAAGCATCACAAAAAACTACCAGAAACAAAGTAAGAAGTTCTTATAATTATGGCAAAATAGAACAATTTTAAAATTATTTCAGTCGAAAATCCCCCAAAAACTGCTGGAAATAAAGTAAGAAGCAGTTCTCAACAGCTCATTTAAAAAAAAAACAAATTATTCAAACAGATTAAAAACAGACTCATTCTAGTATAGGTGCCAATAACAGACCAATAAGAACTATTTTAAGAATGGAGAACTGTAGAGCTTCTTGAAGCTGGAAGCACTGGTAAAAAAAACAGCCCTGTTTGGTAGAAAATGAATGCCCCCTCCATGTGTAAAGTAACATCATGTCAGTACCTCCTCACCTCCTGAAGAATACTAATGCCATAACCTGTTAGTGTTTTTTTTTTATCACGCTCCATTTAAAGAACATACTAGTATAATGAACTTATATTTTTTTTTAAGAAATGAACATTGGTTTCTAATTTTGATAGTTTGTATTTTTTATTGTTTATCCAATAAAACAAACCAAATTTAATTGATCAATCTTTAAGCGCCAATTGATAACATGTTATCTCAAGACACTTTACAATAGAACAGGCCGAAGACAAACTCATTAAATTCTCAAATTAAATAGACAACTTTAAAACTGCAAATATGGTATTTTTTTTAATACGTCTCTGAAACAACTAACCTTGAAATTCAGAAAGTACTGTTGCAGATAACACACAGAACTACAATTTTTGAAAAGGGTTGAAATAAAACAGTCTAACAAAATGCAGACAAGATGATTTGGATCCATCATAGTGGGGGACCCTGTTGACTGCCTTTGGCTTGTGTTTAATGAATGACTCCTCCTGCCTGCAGCTTGACCTCCGTTCTACAGTCGCCCATTGACCACTTCAATAGAAGTCAGTCCTACAGCATTTGTGCCACATACAGGCAGGTGTTTTTCAGGTTTGACTGTCTTTGAAAAACTGCCAGTAACAAGGTACAGAGCTCAATCGTGGGCAATAATCACAGGAGTGAACAATGCTGATGTCCATTTATTAATCTATATAATAGACAGATCATGTGTATAATATGTCTTTCTATAATTCTGTGAAATAGCCCAAACAATCACTGTTCAAAAATTGTTCTCTAGGAAATTAAATAAAAGTTCCGAAAGCTGCCTCGAAACAAGTCCAACTGTACTTGTTAATATCATACAAATAAGATTTAAAAGTTTTCAGATGAAATCAAAGCAGGAAAAACAAACTTAAACTATTATCAAGCACTATACGCTCTGTTCAAGTCATCTGAGCTGAACGGCTTAACGCAGTGTATGTATGAGTGTGAGTATTTGAAACAAAAATATTAAATGTATAAAATTCAATGTTGGTGCTAAAACTTGGATTGCTAACAAAACTTGACTCGTGCAAATAAAATTTATCTACTTTGGTGAAAAGTACTTGAATTAAAACATGCTAAATTACTTCGAAATTTTGAATGGGCTACATTTTTCTGTCATGTAAAAAAATGACCAACAGCTGGAGTGTAATGGGTCAGCCAGTAAGCTGTCAGTACAGCGTATAGTTTTTAGCAACATTCAACCAAATTTAAATAACCGGAGTAGCAATTTGCACTTGTTATATAAGAAATTAAATACTGAAGATATCAGTATATTTTGACAGTATGATGAGGTTCATACCACAGTCTGACTTTTATATAGGTTACACATCAAATTGCGCTATTTTACTATTCATCATTTGATTAATAATAACCGGTAGCCTGTTTGAATGCCAGTATTGTACATGTGAGTGAACTTCATGTGATAATGCATTTCAAAACAAAGAATTTCTGTATTTGCCAAAGTAAATTGATATTACATTCATTACAGTAAAGGCATTTGTGTCATTTTATATTACTTTACATTACCTGACATAAAAGCTCAAACATGGACATTTAAAAAATGTCAAGTTGTAAAAAGTGTGAGGGTATATTTACCCCTAGAATTCATCTTTTAGGGGTGCTGATATGAAGGGTTGGGGGTTTCTTTAACTCGGGGTTGTGTTACCTCTGCAGAAGTCTATTGTGGTTCAGCATTTGATGACATATTAAAAATCACTCAAAAAAAATAAATGCACGCTTTCAGAGTACTTTCCTTTTATATTTTTATTACTGTGCAAGAATATAGAGCCTGCTAAAATGTAAGGCAAAGCTTTCTGGATTTTTAAATTCTGTGAATGTATTAAGGCAACAAATGATAAAAAAACAAAACAATATCCAATAAAATAAACAAACAATGGCACTATGAGCGTAAGTGTGGAAGACTTTTGTACAAATGTGACCTTAAAACCACAAAGCTTTCTTTAGTGGTCCCTCAAGTAGTTCCTATTTCCAGCTAAATTAAGATGAATATTATACATGAATTATCTTACAATAATCACATGGACTGGACAAGGACACTTTTAATTGATAAGTCAGATGGTGAGATTTAAGTCCAGAGACGTTTTCAAGTTTTCCAGTACACTGCTGATTTCAGGGAAATATTTAAGGCTCATTATAGAAACCACCAGAAATAACATTAATAGAGGATGTGTTTCCTTAATTCTTAAAAATATAATCTGTTATGTAGTTATTTATATATTTATATAAATACAATTCTGTAAAATATAAAACCTTTCATGTGTTGTTCCACCCAAACTCTATGTAAGTGCTGTGTCCTCTCAGCTGCTTGCTTTGGCTTCATAGAACAAGTTCAATCATGATATTATTTCTTCCCTTTAGTCAAAAGAAGTTAGGATGGTTAAGGGGAGTGAGGACATGTCAGGGAATGTTTCACAGGAAAGAGTCATCAGAAGGAGGGGCGTAAGAGAAGCCTACAAAGGCGTCGTCAGCCTCCATTACGCTGGCATTGACGATGGAGTGATCCTGAGACCAGCAGATGGAGTTGGGGACCATTTCTTCTGTGAACTCAGGATCGAAGTTTGAGATATCACAGTAAGAGCTCTGTAATAAAAGGGAGGGAGGGGAACATAGGTTATAATGCAAACATGACACGTGTTTGTAGAGACTATTCAGTATACATTTGTGTTAATGAAGGGACAACATACTGCAGCTATGGGGCAGGTATATATCATAGGGAATGTGAAATGCTACATCATAGACAGTATACTCCTTTAAAAAAAGTTTGGAAACGTTATTTAAATCGATAGCTTCACTTAAATGATACCCATTGATCTTTTATTTTATATGGTTAGAAAGCATGATAAATCTTCATTACAGTGAGGTACAACTTGTGAGGATTATGCGTTCATTAAGAAAAGAAACAAAAGCCAAATTTCCCTGAAACTTGGAAGCTGCTGTTCTGGCACACAGAGTGGCAGCATCATTGTGTCCACCCTGGTACCACGGCTTCACCGAGGAACCTTTCAGCTTTCTTCCGGGGGGAGAAAGGGATATTGGCTCATCTTTTGGAGGGTACACATTTAGCTGAGTTGCTTATTCCACAAATCCGTACAAGTTGTATGTCTTGTAAAAGTAACTAATCAGGGTTTTCAGTTATGTGAAATACAAATCCAACTGGTATTATTAAAGAGAAATAATAAACCAAAATAACATCTGCATTTGTATCCCCCAAAAGAAACCTGAGATGTTTCCTCTTTGTGCAATCAGCTTCCACTAAAGCCTTCAGTCTTGTAAAATAAAAGAAGTTAAGTTACCACATTGGGGGTGAACGGAGGAGGAATCTTCTTCTGTTCGAGGTCATCCCAGTTGATGGAGGAGAAGAAGCTGTGTGCTTTAACTTCATTCTAAAAACAAAGTATGTTCCAGTCATTAAATGTATCAAAAATGACATTGTGTTACACAGTATTGGAACTGTAGAAAAGACTAGCTTGATCATTTCTACTTATTTTACAACCAACACATCATCACATATCAGTAATATGTATGGGCAGAATACATTTACAATAGTGCTTTACCTAATCATCACTGGATGCTAAAGTAAAGAAAACAAATCATATACAGTGATTTACTATTAAATCAAATGATGATTTTCTTGTTTCAAATCTGTCAATAAAAATTTACAATAAAAATGAGAAGAACAGATCAGTTCCAGCACAGAGATGACTTGGTATTATCCACAAAACACTGTGCACATACTTATAAAATCTGAAATAAGTTCAAATCAATTGGCTAAGATGCAATAATACAATAATGTGTATCCAAAAAAGCTGGATACTTCAACAAATTTACTGGGTTGAACACCCTTGACAAAACCTTTGACCATCCCAGTCTGTTGCCTGACCAGAGAGAAAATGTGATGCAGATGAAGTCCTATGGCCTGACTGGGCAGAATGACATGAGGCTGAAGCTATATGACAAATCTCCAACGCTGCATTTTAAATACTGTAACTGTAGTTTTTTCTTTCAGCGCAGTAAAAAAAATCAATCTTAACTTCGTTAGTGCAGATGACCGAGTGCAGTCTTCTTGTCTTTTGGTAATTGAACTACTCTGCAGCTGTAGGCTCAAGTTTTTGTTCCTTTTTTAATTATTTTTTAGAGGATGTCGCTACATAGATTTTCTACAGTAGCATAAATGTATTTTTTATTATGAAGAACTTTAATTATACTACATTGCTAACTCTCACTCTTGTGTTTTTTCCTGCTCAGTAGTGTTTTACAATCTGACAGCAGAGTATGTGAAGTGAGAACTGTATGACATTTAACCTCAAGTGTCTGAGCTGTGGTGAACATAATTTAAAAAACTGAACTTTGTGTTCACTGATTAGAGAAAAGGGTGGAAGGTTTCAAGAAATGTCTCTGAAATAACTGAAACTTTGATTTCAAACCAGAGGAAATGAGCTGATGAGGATTTGGCTGGCCACCAGAGGGAGCCCCACCATGTTAAATTCTGCCGCACATGTGGAGTCATTCACTAAAACACTCACAAAGTCCTCTCTGGAGCCCAGTCTGTGAGCGCCGTCTTTCTCTAGCAGACCCTGAAGAAGAGACCAGGCAGTGCTGGATGCACCAGGACGCATCGTCAGCGGCTTGTGGAGGATGTTGTCGTACATTTCATGAGTGTCTCTGCTGTAGAATGGCGGCTGGGATGACAAAAGGAAGAGGTTTGTAATTTAGTGAAACCTCACAATGTGCTGCTTTGACATTCAGCACTGAAATAATCAAGTAAGTTGTGGTACATTTTGTTCAATCTGATTTTTGTAAGCACACAGTTTCTTAAAAAAGGAACTGTTCCTAAACTGTAAGCTTGAAGTTCAAACTCACCAAACCGAAGAGCATTTCATAAAGCACTGAACCCAGACACCACCAGTCTACTGTATTATCATATGGCTGCTTCCTCAGGACTTCTGGAGCCAAGTACTGGTAGGAACAAAATAAATAAACTGAATGACGTAACATTTACTATCAACTTTTTGGTCTTACAATGCACTAAATACACCCATGTTCAGCTATTTTTGCTCAAAAATGTACATGTTCCTCTTTTGAAAATATGGCTCAGATTTCTACATATTCAGCACAAATCTCAGACAGAATGTATGCAAACCTGTGAAATTATTAACCACACTTTACTCTGAAGCTCAGTTAATGATAAGTGTTTCTGCACCATACCTCAGGTGTTCCACAGAAAGTCATAGTGGTGTCTGTCTGGGAAATGCCTTCCTTGCACAAACCAAAGTCGGTCAAAATGATGTGGCCCTTTAAAGAGAGCAAACAGAGACACATTTCAGACAACGTGTGCCACACAAGCAGCTCATTATCCTGTGGGACTGAGGATTCTATTGTTGCACAGGAATGTTGGCTGCCGCGCAGCTCAGTCAGTCCCATTCACCGGTCCCTCACTTTCCCAATAAGGCTGGGCAAGAAAATCATTAGTAAGACCTAATCAGATCACACGCTCGCCATGCAGCTGAGACAGGAGACAAGGCTGCTGCTCTCTGCTCGATACAAATGTAACAGGAGGTAAATGACATTTATGTTTTAATAGTGATGGATTTAAAGGTGCATTTAATGAAAACAGTTATGTCATTTAAATTTCACAGTGCTGTGATTGACAAAAAACAAAACATCAAACTTACCTCATAGTCAAGGAGGATGTTTTCTGGCTTCAAGTCTCTGGACACAACAAACACAAACATGTCAGATCCCCTGATTTTTAACTACATGTGTCTGAACTTTAGCTGCAAGAAATGAGGTTTGATTTAAGAATCCCAAACAGCTTTATGATGCCAAAGTGATAAAGTATGCAAACGAAACTCTAAAAAAAAAAAGAAAAGATATCCAACACATTGTGTTTTCATTATCAAATTGATGTTGCTGTGTTTTTATGATTTAAGAGGATCATTATTTGGAATGAATAGATTCATTTAGGGTGGCACAGTGGTGCAGCAGGTAATGCACGTTCCTCACAGCAAGAAAGCTGCTGGTTCAATCCAGTGTCAGTAAGTACCTGTCTGTGTGGGGTTACCATGTTCTCCCTGTGCATGCATGTGTTTTCTCTGGGCACTCTGGCATCTTCCAAGCTGACTCTAAATTGCCCTTGGGTGTGAGTGTGAGCATGAAGGGTCATCTGTTTATTTATGTGGCCCTGCCACAGCCTAGATAGAAAATGGTCTTTCTGACATCTTCAAACCTGCTTTTTTTTTTGCTTGGGTTCAGGACATCGTTTCCTTTAGAAAATAAAATCCAATGTTTTAGTTTGCATTTAGACAAAAACCAAAACACTGTCAGTAAAGAAGCAAAACTTGTTCTGGTCTGTTGGATGTTTCAGTGTTTTACCAGAATGAGGAAGTTTTTACTTCATTTTCCACATTAACATATCTCATTACTTCCAACATAATGTTTTTGCCAGCGTTTGTTTGTCTGTCAGCAACATACCTTGAAAAATAGTGAACAAATTTTAGGAAATGTAATGCTTGGTCATGACACAAGAAGAAGTGATATGATTCTGGGGTTTATTCAAATCCTGATACGGATCCAGGGATTATTTTACAAAACGATCTCTCATCTGCCTCTTTGGTAAAAAGTCTCTCATAATTTTGACTTAATTAACCTTTAAATTAAAAAATAGACCACAATAGATTGTTTTTACGTGAAAGGAACTCATTTCAGAGAAAATCTGTAAATAAAGAAATGTGTTTGTGATTTATTTGTGTTACAGTATGTTGATTCAACTCCCTAAATAACCAGCTTTGCTATGGTAAGTGTAAAAGAGGCGACCGTTTTAATTTCATTTCTCTTTTCACATTTACACGGCTTGTTCCTCGTCTTTATTAAACAGCTGAGAGTGAGTCAGTGGATAGGCTTGTGCAAGACGATGGGGTGGGGGGCACTTAGCAAATGGGCCTCAGGCAGGACTCAAACCCGGACCAGCTGGATCATAAGGTATGGTACATGCCTGGTTGCTTACCCCTCCACCAAAGCAGCAACACATCAGATTTTAGACTGATTCACAACCAGCTAAGTAGCTCATTACAAGAGCTTTGAGATTCAGTTACAGGTCCTTATGTGTGAGCCTTGAGCATTTCTGAACATAACTGCAGGCATGAGTCGACAGAAAAAGCCTAAAACATACCTGTAAACAATGTTGAGAGAATGCAGGTATCCCAGTGCACTTGCCATCTCAGCAATGTAGAATTTTGCTCTGGGCTCTGGGAATGTTCGCTCTTTTTGAAGATGAAAGAAAAGCTGAAGAGAAAAGATTTAATTATTTTCTTCAGAGTAAATGTATTGAAAAATCAGAGAGCAGGTAATAATGATTAAGTAAATAGTCATTAAATTAAACTGCTTCTCAAACGACTATCTGAATCTGGTTATAATTTCATTAGTCATCTTAACTGAGCAGACTAAATATTGATCTGTTCTCACTGATGCATGTTGTTGATCTTATTCAGAGAGGCATGATGCAGATTTACTTGTAAACAGATTTTAGTTAGTCTCTCTCATGCAGTCAGTCACACATTGTAGCTTTTATAAATACGGACCATGCTACATTGAGTTCAACAAGTGAAGTCAGACTTTGGCTGATTTGGGCAATGTTACGATCTTAAATAAGACCAACAAACATGAAGGTGTGAACACTATCTTTGAGAGACTGCATGTAATTTTAGACCTATGTTGATACCAACATCAGCTTTTCTTGACTTTGTGACTCATACTGTATCTGTGTGAGCCGACGTTAGTCACTCGACTAAAACAACTCACTTCTCCTCCGTTGACAAAATCCAAGACAAAGTATAACTTGTCCGTGGTCTGGAAGGAGTAGTGAAGCCCCACCAGGAATGGGTGTTTGACGTTCTTGAGCAGCACATTTCGCTCCGCCATGATGTGTTTTTGCTAATGGAACAGAGATTATGGTTAAATGATTGCAATCCACACGCAGTAGATGCTTAAATATCACCAAAACCAAGGTCTTCTTTTAAGATAACCTACCTCTTTTCTGTTGAGAATGACCTTTTTCTGTAAGACTTTGATTGCGTAGTACTTCCCGTCATGTTTTCGTTTTGCAAGGAAAACCTGAATTAGAGGGAGGAAGTTGAACATTGCATCAGCAAAGAAAACCAACGACAATCCCAACGTGATTCTCACTTCCTGTATGGAAATGCCAACACATGCAGAACTAAAACTTTAGAAGCACTGCTTTTGTTATAACTGAGTGTTCTTCATACTTCTGAATATCAAATAAGACTTTTAAAATAACTTTTTGGGACTAAAACAAGAAAATTAAGACATCTTTATTGTAAATTTAATCAAGGCCCAACATCTTTTAAAGGTTTAAGCTTTTTCTGGTAAGATGCCATATTATTTTTAAAGATAGATGTCAAGTTTCCTTGAACTTGCATTTCCCCATCCTCTCAATCATAAATCCCGTTTGTTTAAAAAAATGTTCATAACAAGGTGACATCAATGCTGCTGTGATTGTGATAAGTTGTAATGTAACAAAACACAACAACAAAATCCTAATCAAAGAGTTAACCTTCAGTAAACAATCGTATGTCCCGTGCAGTGAAAGTAAAATATAGACTTTGTAAGAAAATAACTTGTTGGGTATGCCCGAGAATTTAACTGTTTGACTATCGCGCAGAATACTCCTGTAATCTGCATTTGGTGAGTTTTATTTTTCCACTTTTCATAAAACTTGTCAATATTCATTAACTTAGATAGATAGTTAACATTTATATGAGTTTTCTCACACTAGGGCTGAACAGAAGGTGCAGGAACATTCCAGTGTTACATTGTTTACATACCTTACCAAAACTCCCCTTTCCTATGACTTTCAAAAAGTCAAAGTCTGTGGGTTTGGCGCTGAAACAGAAATGACAGTACATTTTCACTACAAAGCTTAAACTAAAATAAATGAATCAGCAAACTTCTGCTGAAATGTTTAGTTGAAGGAGTTTGATTGTAAAACATACTGTGGATTTCCAGAGGGTCCCAGGTTTATGTTTCTGGAGGTAGAGTTGTTCTGTCAAACAGCAGAGAGAACATCTCAAAGTGAAGTTGAGCAAAAACACATACAGCCTGTGTCACGCATTATAATAGAAAGAAAACAAAAAAAAAGTACAGCTACAATGAGACGTGAGAGAAATATCTTATTTAGGACCAAAGGACTAACATTATAACATAATGTAAGTTTTCAGGCTGCACTTGAAGCTGCAGTATGCAGTTTATTTTTTGTGCCACTGTTTCAAAAAACTATGACTACCTAACATCTTAGTACTGATGATGCCATCTGAGTGAAGCCTTTTGCATATTTAACAAAGGACACCTACTTTTGCGGCCAATCAGGGCACAGTTCAGGGGCCCTTATTGGATCATCTACCGAGGTATGTGTGCTTGACATGTTTAGATGAGCTTCAATTGTTGTTAAGATTGTACAAGTAATGTACATTTTGAGGGAACATGGTCTGTGGCTGCAAATACATTACATCGACATAATGCTAATGCCAGCTAAAGGGACATAGAGATAGTGGATTGGTTGTGCATAAGACATGGGGTGTTGCTAGGAGGGGAAGGGACAGTAAGATTGCTTCAACTGCAGTTTTTGTGCTTAAAAGGAGTCCACAGAGGGAGTTGACCCAATGAAGGGGGTGATGGCGGTTATACAGCTTGGAGAACTGACGACAAAAGTGTGCTAACAATGTAACTTTAATATAAAATGAGATGCTTGGACTGGATTGATATGCTCCTTCTATCTGAACCCTGCCAGCAGCCTGGCTGATGCATTTTGGACAGGAACAACTAATTGATTCTTCGATAAAATAAACTTCTACTGTTGAGCCATAAGGAGATTTATACATACATTACTTGCTCCAAATAACAAGACAACAGGAGGGATTGTAACTTAGAAACTGTACAAAGTCAAACGAAGTTGAGTATTGCTGCAATTTTTACTCAAGAGGTTGAATATAAAACCTGGTCTGTTATTTTTGGTCCTTTTCTTTACATGTTAACATCATACTGAGAGTAAGACAGCAATTTATTAAAGAAGACATTATCTGGTAAATCTATAAATGGAAATAGAAAGAAGTCAGCTAAATATGAAATTTTAGGATTGATCATAGAAACACTTAAGATTACTCAGAGAGAATATAACTCTGAAACTGTATGAAAATAACTCCTCACTAGTCTTTACCTGTGTGACAACATCGGCAGCATAAGGAGTACTTGTTTCCTGTGTGTTTATTTCCAATTAATGAAGTATGGGCCACACCTTCTGATACATGCAAGGCTGAATCAACAGCACTGTCGGACAGCCCAGTCATTACACAAACAGAGGTGGAGTACCCAACTACTTTACTCGTGAAGTTGTAGTCAGCTGGAAATTAAAATATCAATAAGAAAACAGGGACCAGAAAGCTCTCTGAGAGCAAAAAAACCTCTGATAAGGTAGCTCACATATTACTGTTACATCAATGGGCAATAGTTCCATGGTAAAGTTACGATTATAATAGGATTCCTTACCCATTCAACCCACACCTAGCACTCAGAATCATGTTGATATCATTATTAGTTTGACAGTTATTGAGCAAAACAGTCATTCACTAATGGCAGTTACATGGATCACCACCAAAATCTAACCATTCTCAAGTTGGGCCATGACCAACATCGCCTGAAAATTTCAGCAAAATCAGCCCTGTAGTTTTTGCATAATCTTGCTAACAACCAAACAAACATATGCCTGCAAAAACATAACATCCTTGGCGGGGATAATAAATGAAAATAGATTGATTAGTCACTTACTTTGTCATCCTCGTCCTCTGAGGCATCTGAAAACTGCTGCATTTTGTCCATCAGTAGAAAGGCTCTCACATCTGGCCTACGAGGTTGAATAGGGACAACACAGTTTAAATGAAGTCATGCCAATGCTTCAGCATCATTAAAAACACCATTAAAACTGAGAAGTCCATATCTCAAGTGAGAATGATCAGAATTTACACAGTTAAATGTCTGAATTAATCAATAAATTAAACCTCAAATATTTCAAACAGCTGACAAAGCAAGAGAAATCTTTATATTTCATCGTAGGGATCCTGTCTTGATGTGGCAGCTGCCATGACAGAGCTGCCATGAAAAGACACAACAGCAATGTCCGTGTGATATGTGTCCCGGTTTAACATGTACAATGTGAGCTCTTGGGCCATTTAAGACCGCTGTACAATATGAGCATGAATGACTCACTCATGAATCATGTGTTGTAAAGAATGAGAGGAGCAGACAATCCTTCTTTACTGACATACTATTGGTTTGGAATCACACTGCATATGCCTGGCATTTGGGTGTATTTAATTAATGGTGAGATGCTTTTTTGGTAACAGTTGAATTTCACATAACTAAGAAGAAAAGCTATAAAAATGGTCTTCCTCATTTGCAACGCAAGCAGACTGCTGTGCAAGCAACTTTCAGTATGAACCTGAGAGGCCAACTAAACAGCTTCATTTGGGATTATTATAATATATGTAATATTTATCCATGAAAGGAAAAACAGTTCAATGTGCAGTAAATGCACCTTATAAAATGTAGTTTATACTGAACAGAGTCCTCAATTCACCAACAAAGGTGGTTTTAGAATTTACAAAGTGTGAATGAGAATCTATTTAAGTGAAACTGTAAAAACAACTGATCACAAAAAAACTCTGGAAACAACAACCAAAGCTCTTCTTTCACATAAATCAAAAGTGTAAATACTCACTGGTTACACAGCTGAGCATGGGAAACTATTCGCTTTATGAACTCATGCAGCCCAGCTCTTCTTTGCTTGATAAACTCTGTTGGGCAGATGTGTATCTTGTTAGAAACATAAAATATTCAAAGACTGACTACATGGCTTTGAAAAACTTGGGTTTGTAAGCTTACCAGGTTCAAAATTATCCCCAAATATCCTTTTTGCTGGAATTTTCAAGTTCATAGAAGGGAACTGTTTCCTTAACTGCATTTAAAAAGGTATGAGAAGAACAGAGAACATGATGATTACACATCCACGGTATGAAGTTTGATAAAAGGCATGCTATAATATACCATAAAATGAATGACAATACTTAAGAAAGGAAAAAAATCCAAACATTTAGTTCAACCACTCACTGTGTTGTAGAGTTTATCAAACTCAGCATATCGCCTGAAGACAAACCATTCCTGCTGGCCAACATTTACCATCACTTTGTAAACCTGAAAACACAAGACGAGTATCAGGTAAGAGGAAGGTCAGTTATATTGATGATGCTTACTAACTGTTAATCAGACAATAAGCAGGTTCAGTGCACATACTGTGTAGCGCTTTTTCTTGTCCCTCTGCTCGTTATGGCAGGGGATGCTCACACTGGGGTGACTGGAGTGCTCCTCCATCTTGGGGGCGTCTGGCATTCAAAGGTGAAAGGTCATAAAGTAATGTCTCCTCTTCAGGATAAGGCTTCAAGTGTGCAACTGACCCATCCTCATGCTGGGTCACTGCTGCAGAAGAGAAGAACAGAGAGCACTCAGTCAAAGTGGTCATCTTATTCTGCTCATAGAGCTAAGTTTCAGATCATAGTTGCCATGGAGCCAGAGGCCAGACAAGTTTTCTTTCCTTTATATTGTTTGTAGTGTAATTCTTTCTTACTCTTTCCTGTTCTTTTTGATATGCTAACAAGACAACCTTAACCGCTGTGTTAACAGACCCATCAATCTACTGCTGTAGATTTTCTTCTTGTGTAAACCCGGCTTTTTATGAATACTTGTGGTTAGATCTGGGAAATTCACTAGGTTTCATTTTCATTCAGCTGTTTGTAGCTTTCCCAGATTTTGAAATTAATATAATTGAGAATACACAATTACACTTCTGCATGCTGTGTTTGGTCAAGTGTGGTAAATACGTCTCATCCTGACTTCTGTTACAGCACAGCCTATACTCTGCACTCTCCAACCAAAACGGCTCTCAACTTACTTTAAGTGAGGACCAGGGGGAGCTGCAGCATGTAATCTGGTTAGTTTGACAAGAGAGAGCTAAAGTATATGACAGAAAGGCAGCGTTTTTTTAAAGTTAGTACAACTAGGTATGCACAATATCAGATTTTTGGCGGTATTGGATATGCTGATCACTTCAAACTTCCCAAAGTGGATACTGCTATGTAGAAAGTAAGACTAGGTGGTATGGCCTAAAAATTTGATCTCAGATCTTTTCACTGAAAATTAGATTTCTCATTTTAATTTCCTTTTTAACCTCTCAAAGAAAAAATGGCACAGCAATCACAAAATACAATGCTTCTATTTGATGAAAAGACTACATCTCAACAGTAAACTGCTTTCCTTAAAGGATTTAAAGTGCATGTAGAAGTTTTCGGGTTCATTATAGTTGAATGTCTGGAGGCTCATCTTCATTAACACTGAAATCTGCACTATAAAAAAAGTAATTAACATTAAAGTTGTATTATTGATTAGTTTGTCAACATTGGGCCTTGCCGTGATGAAAACAGAAAATTTTCAGTATTTCTATCTTCAAAAAGTGTAACTACTTTTATGCTATTGTTGTATCTCTTTTGAAGGGAAATGTGGCCGAGGGTATTCATTTCTGGAGTGGTTGAGAAAGTCATGGGAAAAAAATGTGATTTTTAAAAAAAAAACTATTCTACAAAAGCAAAAAACCCCACAAAAATCAAATTAATCAATATGTTGCCCGAATCTAAAGAAAATACCAGAAGTAGGTTTATGGGTCACACCTTAGTTATATGCTTATGTGTTTAAAATTGAGCTTACAGACCTCATTTTAGGAGGCTTATACTCTGATACCTACTTTTTCACCCAAGTTTGAAAAAAAATAATTGTACTGATACAAAAAGCTACAATACCTGCAGTAAATATTGCCAAATATTTTACACCTGTCAATGATTAGCAATGATCTATCAACAACCATTTCAGGCCAAAAATGTTGTGTATCTCTTAAGAAACAACCTCAATCAAACTACTTTGGTTGTAAAGGGTTGGACCTTAAAGAATACAAAATAAAAATACAATAATATTGCACAGTTTGTCAACAAGTTGTGGGTACCCTCTATGACAACACAAATGCTTTGTTTATTCATTTAAAATCCAGATGAACATACATATATTTATATAGTGATAAGATGTAAACAACCATAAAATCAATTAAAGTTTTAGTTTTTTGCCACAATCGAGCAGGCCTAACTGGACATGAATGAAAATGCTAGCACTGGGTGAGTTTTTCATCTTCACAAGGAAAGATCAGCAACATGACATTTGTAAGACAGACTCTTGTGACATTTTTAGAAAATATATCCAATGTTAAAGCTCATTTGACAGAAGGGATTACAATGAAGTGTCGACAGTACATAAACACAAAATTTCCAAATTGCTAAAGTTTCATTTTACATATCGGCATGTGGCTGATTTTTCATGATTCATCACAAATACGTCTCCATGCCCTCTTTATCTTTGCTGGTAAAAGAAATGTCAATAAGTGGTTCCTTGCATTCTTGAGGGCTAGAGATTGTTACAAGAGAGTGCCAGCAGCAACAGCGAGGTCAGTGAGCTGCAACAGGACAGCAGGCGGCCTCCCTCCCTCCAGAGCTGTTAGTTAACTCCCTTTTTCCCCGCCACATGAAAACCTCACCGCCCCAGTTGTCTGACACCTAGACTGATAAATGTCTCCACAGACAAGACTGCTTCATCACTGTGTTCTTTTCAACCTCCCACATGTTATAACCACTTGTAAGTCTTTTTCTATCTGTACTTCCATGTCACACTTGAAAACTCCCTCAGACTCACACATGCAGCTCTCTTACTCATGCTGGGTCTGTGACATTCTCTCCTGTTCCGGTCAGTATAGACAAAGGTATTTTTAAATAGACTTCCAAGGGTCTTTGAAGCTGGAGTTACACAATAGGTCAAGAGTAAGACCCCTGGAGGGGCTCTTTCTCAAAGTTTAAAGAGTTTTAATTGACTTCTTCCTCTGTCAGAAGACGATCCCTGACTCCTTAAAAGAATTTGAAAAAGGTTAATACTGATATAATTTAGGCTGCATGTTACAGGCCATCGAATCTGCTGCATGGCAATACACAAGATATATTCTAACATTTCTTAATAAAAACATGCTCCTTAAATTGCATCAAATGAATGAAACAAAAAACAATTCAAACTCATCTTGTGGTCAGTATCACTAATAGCTGCTCCAACTTTTTATTTTGATGAATCCATCTAACATTGCACTTATAATAACTCCATGTAATTACAAGAATAGTAGATGGTTATTTTGACAGATCAACCTATCCATAGATTCTATTCTGCATTATTATTATTTAATAATGCCATAAACATAAATGACTGCATATATATAAACGTCCTAGGAGGTTATGTAAGTGGTACATATAGGATAAATGGTAAACACTGAGTGGGAATATCTCTTTTCCCTTCTGTGTGTTATGCAATGTCTGTTTCTTTTTACAACAAAGCTCTTTGTCCACTGCTCTGACTCGTCCATTGTTTATGTCGGTGAGGTCAGTCCAGCTCGTCCAGTAGTTTTTATCTTTCTAGGCATAACCGCCTTACTTGCGCTGTTGTTTGCTCAAAATACACGGAAAACCTGCTCCAGGGTCGACGAATTCAGTCTGTGTATTGATCTTTAAAAGCATCCTGAAGGGATGTCTCATTCTGCTCACGTCGAGGGGGGTGACGGTGAGGCGAGAGAGCAGCCCTCTTTAAAATGCATGTGTGTATTCAGAAGGACCTCTATGCCCTCTTCATTAAAGGCCTTTTACTGCTCTCTGTTTTTACTTTCTTTTTGTTTTAATTTCACAAAACACTGAATCAAGCAGAAGAAGCATCTGTTCGATCTATCCCTTCATCACAGGGGTTTAGTTTTAATGTTTAACTGAAAAACAATAAATGAACCTGGAGCTGTGTGGGCAATTTTCATTCTTTTTCAGATAAAACAAAATATTTTCAAGGATAAGAGCATCTTTTTCATATTAATATAATCAGTGTTAATATTTATCTATAAAGAGAGTGTCTTATGTGCTACTCAGTAAAAAGTTCTAAGACTTAAAAATCACCAACACTGATACACTGACTGACCACAAATAAGTTATTTCTTCACAGAGTGGTAGTTTATTTCTTAAATATTTATGCCTAAACTCTGTTGCTGGGTGTTAATAAAAGTGCCTGTTTGGCAGTTGTTTTTTGGCCTTGTAAATTTCACTAAGCAACATTGTTTTCTGACATTTTTAACAGAAAAAGCATGGAGATGTATGTTGTGTTATACTGTATGGTAAAAATATTTGGACATAGTTTTCACTCCTATCATGAATAAAAATATTGGTGTTTTGGAAGTATTTTATTTTAAATAAAACAACAGGCTGAAGCAAATTGCACAAAAACATGAGGCTTAACAGAAATAGTCAAAACTCACAGTATTTAAATAACAGGCTATTTTATTGAGGAGAAGATTTCAACTTTCATAGGCCATAATAACTCTCAGTATAATGCTGATGGTGATGATGGAAAAAAAGTTCAACATATTATGTGGCATAATCTTGATTTCTCAGTTTTCATAATTTTGGGAGGCAGTTTTTGTAATCTCAATTTTTTTTACTAATGGCAAACTAGGGGTGAGTATTGGCAAGAGCCCCACGATACTTTGGTCGCGACATGATAATATCACGATATCACAATATTGTGATATATTGCGATATTATACAGCAAATTGGGGTTAACCTAGAGACAGTGAATATGTAACTTTTCCATTTTATTGTAACTGAAATAACTTGAAAACTTGAAAACACAGAGTGAATCAACACTTAAATTAATGTTGCAAAGAAATTATTCCTGTTATCCCTTTAACAATGTATTGAAAGCATTCTAACCTGCAGTGCAGCTCAAACTGTAATTGAACACATGAGGAACACAGTGCTTTGAGTTACTGACAGCACAAAAAGGTAAAAAAAGTCACATATTTCTCTTGTCACTGTCTGAACTGAATAGGCTGCATGAAACAAAACATGTGCATGCATATTTATACGTTGTATTTTATTTCCAACTCTGATAAAATATGAGGTTTTATTTTTACAAAAATATCGATACTAAGATTTGAAATATCGATATTATATCGGGAGTCAAAATATCGCGAAATATATTGCGATACCGATATTTTTTCACACCTCTAATTCAAACTCTGATTTATTCTCATCACTGCCAAAATCCCTGCAGAGAACACAATTATACCTAAGTTGGTCCTATCATAGCTGCTGCTCTCAGACCTTGCATTTAAAGTCAACTTAATCTTTGGCATTACAGGCGATACCTGTCGCTGACACAGAGATACACAAATACTGACACATTTGAGAAGCTGAAAGCAGATAACACTTGTTAGACATGTGATTTAAAAATGCCTTGTAAACAAGAAATAGTCATTACAAGACATTCCTATGGAACCTTCTTTTGTTCTAGCTAATAATCAGTATCTATTTTCAGCTCTACTTTAACTTGTTGAATAAAAGACATTCAATTACGAAGGGAGAGCAAGTCAACACATGCTGATGGTTGAAATAAATGTAATAACTATGTTCCTTCTCCTTCAGCCAGAACAAGACTGATGTCTTTAAAACTTAAACTGAGAACCGCTGAGGTTAAGGCATCTGTCCTTAGCTGGTGAACACAAATATTTGGGCATTTCCCTGAGCTGGCCACATCTGTGTGTGTTTTCATGGTTAATAGACTCTGAACATCATTGGGTAAGACTCGCTTTTTAACATTCCAGAAATGCCTCTGTTTGAGCACGGAAATAAAACCTTCATGGATTACTACAACCTGGATTTTCAGCTGACAATGCTACTCCTTCATGTGGAATGCTGCCGCTCACCACACCCACAAACACAAAGTGTTAAACTTGGTTTGGAGCACAAAAACAATCACAGGAAAAGAATAAAGTGAAACTAAAGAGTACAGATTGATGATAAGGGCAAACCTTTGCTGAAGTTTAGGCTCAGCATGAATCTGCATGCCACAGCATGAATTAACCTGTGCTGACATGCACAAAAATGTCAGTCTTCTAACTGTGGATCAAAAATAGCATTCTTCCTGCTTAGTTCAGACACACATCCGTGCCTGTGGATTTCCTATGAGGATGTTGAACATAGGTTTTTCTGTTTCTGTGTCTGTGGCTGTCCATCATGCGTGACAAGTCAAGTTAGTGAAAAAACAAAGCAGAAGTAAGTGTACAATGACAAATTAGATGTGAAAGCCACATCAAGCATGCATCCAGGGGTAAACAAAGCTGAAAGGTTGTATAAGAAAACAACAGCATGACTGATAAGGAGGCACCCTGTTTCAAGTCCAAACCTTTATAAGGACCGAGGTGTCTTTAACTTGAGCTAGTATTGATACCTTTAAAGGTTTAATCTTTGAGACAAGCCTAAAGTGAAACTGATATCCATGTAATCTGGGACTTTAGTAGATTACACACATCATTATAGTTTCAGTTGTCTCATTGTACTGCAGCACAGACAGGTCTGTGATTGAGGAAGAGCAGCCGGGGAGTGTGAGGGGGCATGAACTCAGTCAACCTCTTGCAGTTTGTGCAACCAACCTCAGCATCTGGACAAATTCCTTACCTATCTTGACTGTCCAGACGGTTCACAGACATCGCTGACTACCTTACAGAAACAGTTTGTACACACAAAAACCAACACAAGAAGAAATAAAAAACATCACATCAGTGAAATTTAAATGAAGCTTTCAAAATATGTCTTTTCATATTTCCATATTCAAAATTTTTTAAAACACAAAAAGTGTCTTTTTGTACAAACATGTTCTTCATAGCTCAGGGCTGGGGCTGTATTGATCAAAAATATCTCTGCAATAGTTTATATATTTCAGGGTGTAACAAGATATCTGTCTTGATTTCTTTTTCCATTTCCATGAAAACAATTTCAGGTCAAATCCGCATTGTCATACAGCCAGCACATTGCCAGAGGGTCCAACAAAATACAACTCTGAACCAACCAGAAGCCTTGTTGTTATTAAAAGCAATCGCTTTCTGATTCTTGTACAGTGAAGTTGCACATCATTTTAAAGTTAGAAAGGATTTTTTTGTTTTGTTTTTTCAAATGTGGGAAATTCTACTAAGCCCACTTTTATTAAATGCCTTCTGCCCAAAGTCAACGTGTACCTGAAAAAATAAAAAGTCAAATATAATCCACTCCTCCGTTTCAAAGATAATAACACAGCAGAAGGCATCTATTTTGAAATCAACAGTAGCGCAGAGATATAAAGAATACTCTCTTTTCTTGATCTTGAAAATGTATCTCAAGTGCATCTCAAAAGCTCAATATGAGACCCTACCTCAATCTAAGCTGCTGTGATGTCATGGTATTTGCTGGGGGCAAAACAAAGCAAAACTGGAGGCAAATACAGTATGAATCTCCAGTACAGGCTGGGTTACAACCAACACACTATACCGTCTTGTTCCTATTTGTCTGACGTTGTCATTTCAGGCTGCGTTTACACGAACACTCCTGACTTAAAGACGCAAAGATTTGTCCTTTGCGTTTTAGAATTCTTCTGCATTCAGACGACGACGCTCGGACACAAGTTAATCCGCTGTAGTATGCATGCCGGTTCAGTAGACGGCGGTGTAGGTCTACAGAGAGGCAGCGCTGCTACAACACACGAACGAAGAAGAAAACCTTTCACAAACAACAATGGCGAATAGACGCACAGAGAAGCAGGATTTTCTTTTCTGGACAACAGATCAGTTTGGACAACAAATCAGTCTGGATGGTTTTGTCTGGATAACAAACCGAGCACGGCAAGACACTCACACGTTACTCGGTGGACGGCCGAAGCTGTTGTTGTCCCTGGTATGCGCACGCAGCCTTCATGTGAAAGAGTACTGCGCAAGCAGTGATGTCAACGTTTCACCCTGAAACGCTCTGATATGGGTTTACACGGAGCTGCATGGAGAAGCCCGTTTTCAAAAGTTTGCGTTTGAGATGGAAACGCAACGCGTTCTCATCTAAACGCAAGGTCAAAACGCAACATAAACGTATCGGATTTGACCGTTTTTGGCGCCATGTAAATGCAGCCTCAGTCTAACCAGTACCCCAAAAGCTTTATTGACTTAAAAGCTGATGTGCACACTGTGCTGTGGAAGATAAGGGGTGTGCTCCGTTAACCACACATGATAAACCCATGGAAATAAAAGTAATGCAGAAAAGTAAGAATTTGATGGTAATGATATTTTTTATGATCACGGGAAGCTAAAGACAAAACTGAAACTGAAACTATCAATTAAGTTGGCTGTGAATCAGTGGAAGAGTCAGCTGTCCGTTCATTGGAAGGGCTGAGGGGTCATAGGCCCAAGGTATCCTACGGTCAGAATACTTGACCCCTACCTGTATCAGGGGCATGTCAATGTGTAAGAATGTTTAAGATAAAGCTGATGGACACTTAATTCCTCCACCATCTATGGGCAGGTGTGGTGTGAATTAAGTACGGCCTGTGGTGTGATGAGCTTCTGGGGTCAGAATTCAAAAAAGGACTATACCGCTCAGGCACCTCTACGTTTCATCATGAATCCCCCACCACTTACATTAAAACATACAACTATCAAAGATGTATTAAAATGTTGAAGATCTTTCTCTCTCCACACAGCTGTATCATTATCCAAGACTGAATTTATGATGACAGCCCCTGAGGTGAAAAAAGATTTCTACATGTCAGAACAAGAGAGTGGAAAAGGAAATCATGTCCCAGAACGCCTCGCCTACCGTCAGTTACTGGTTATTACCACAGAGTTGTTTGGTAAGCTAATAATAATTTGTGTACACTTAACCTTCCTTCAAAGACTGTGCCTGAAACATGGACACTCAGGATTAAAAATGTCAACTTATGAGTTATACAGTTTACAAACAGGTTCATTCGACCTTTTAAGATGGATTCAACTGTTAACAAAAGAAAATAAAAGTAACTTTCACTGTTCTACCTGAAACTACAGATGTATTCTAAATGAAATCTAACTATCTAAACTGTTCTTACTTTATAATTACGTTTTGATAATTGTAGATATTGTGAAATAGATGTTACTATAAACTATAAAACATATCTTTTGTAAATGTAAATAGGTACACGAGTTTTAGATTTTGTGTTGGAGTTGTCTGGATTCTAAAGAGATTGTATTGCACATATAACATGATGTGTTAGAAAGAACTGAAGTAATATAAAAATTAAGTTTATCAATCTTGGCAAGCATGTTATTCACACTGTAAATATTGAAAGGTCAAACCTCATATCAATGGATGGAGAGATGAACTTAAGATGTTTGTCTTATTTTTCTGTATGTCAAATGATAAAACTGATTTTTTCAGCCTTGTTGGTCTGCTTGAAGGGATAGCTCAGTATTTCCGGAGTGGGGTTGTATGAGGTTCATGCTAAGATTCAACACATTAGCTGCAGCTGCTCTGGTCAACTCTGCCTCTAAAAGAAGAAAAAAAGACAATGATATTAAACTGTACATCCCTGCAGGTGAGACCAAGAGCTCCGCACAATTTGGTGTGTTTTAGGAAATTGCAAAACAAAAAAATAATGCTAGAGTGACTGTACACTGTACTGTTCAGTTTCAATGCTGCATGCTGCATTCACATACTGACATTTTGGCCAAGCTAAGACCCTGTTAACATGGAAGTGGATCCTGCCGTATACAGAGAATTATCATTGTGTTTTTCGCCTTCCGTTTAAAGAAGAACGAATTCAGTGTTTCAGGGTGAAACGCTGAGCACCGCATGCGCAGTACTCTTTTATATGAAGGCTGTGCGCGCATACCAGGAACAACAGCTTTGGCCGAGCAACATGTGTGCTATTTGCTGTGCTCGATTTGTTATCCAGACAAAACTATCCAGATGGATTTGTTGTCCAGACAAGAAACTCCTGGATCTTTGTGTGTCCAGTTGCCATTGTTGTTTGTGAAATATTTGCCTTGACTGCTGTTTCTCCACCAACCTACATTGCCATCTACTGGTCTGGCATGCACACTACGGCGTTTTCAGTCATTCTTGTGTCTCCATGTAGGCGTGGACCGTTTTTAAAAATGCTAAGGAAAAACCTTTCAGTTTCTGGAGAAAACCTTATCATGTAACGGGGCCTAAGTCTGGCTAAGTTAAGTAAGTTACCCTCAGGTGCTGGTTCGGCAGAGTGGAAAGCAATCAGGCCCATATATATGCTTCTGCCAGGCTGGTTCTGAATCCAACCTGTGACCAGTCTTCAGAGTGTCCTGCCCTACTCTCTTTCACTCCCTTTCACAAGCCTATCCACAGTCTCTCTCTCTCTCTACTATCAATAAATGCCCCAATAATAATCTTACAAAACAAGAAAAATAAAACATTAAGTTCTGTCGGATTTGCAGCCCTGATGTTTTTCAGGTGTGTCGTAAAATCTTACAAATGCTTAAAGATGTCATGCAGTTGATACAACATGCTTGTAAACGCCAGCGACAGTTGATCTGCCTACTTACGCTACCTTCAGTTAAAGCTGAATTTATATCTGTTGACTCCAGCTACTTTCTCCTCAAGCCTGGACCCCTGCTGTATGACTTGAGGCGTCCTTTTGACAGCTGCCTTTCACATGGTGTTGGAATACTGAGACTAGCTACAGCTGCATGTGGGAAAATTGCATGTATGTCTGCTTTATATGGTGTTTGTTGTGTGATGCACGCAGCTCTTTTGAGCAACTCAGCAGCACCAAGATCCATTTGGCCAAAGCTCCCCTAAGTTGAGTCTGCTACCCATGTGCTACATCTATGTGAGCATACATTTAAAATCCATTTACATTTAGACAGGGGGCTGTCGTGAAACATCAAACTCCATCTGCAAGGCTGCCTAAATGAGTGAATGAAGGGTAAAGTTTTCTCAATACTAAAAAGGCCTTAAAAAGATAATCCATGACATGGGCTGTTTCTCAATATGTGAGAAACAGCCCATGTTTCTTTTACCAAGTCTGCTACCAAATGTAACTTTAGCGGACTTTTCGCAGCTACAATCCCACAAAGCAAGTTTTACCGTTCAGCGGGAAACTCCAACATAGCAGAGGAGAAGGAGAAGTGTAAGTAACCATTGTTACCACATAACATTATGAATTAAGTACTTATTTGTGATGGAGTTTTGTTTAAAACCTGAACCTTGAATAAAACTCATCCTGGATAAATTCTAAATGGACGATGTGGGTGGTTACCAGCAAGGCAACCGAATGTGACGTGTAGATATGTGGAAGGGGACAGTTCAGAGTCAGGCTCAGTATGAAAATTGGCCAATGCTTTTTCAGTCTAAATTTACTAAATTACAAAGATCTCTTTGCCCCATCAGCAGCAATGGACAGACTCATTTCTGTGCCAGGTGTCTCCTTCCAGGCGCAGAGCTGATCAGCATTACTGTGGCTACTGAATGCACTATAGACATAAAATGATGCAGCACCGCTTCAAAAGTACTTATCTCTCCCTGTGTTACATCAGTGCCAGATCAGACATGTAATATTGAAAATGTGCCGGGGTACAGGGGAAAGCATAATGGTGGGGGAGCAGAACACACACACTCGTACATTAACACATACAGACACTAATGTAAACTACACAACTTAAAGAAACAGTCTGCCATACCTTCACAAGCTACTTTAATTGAACAAACTCTTAACAGTGACTCATGCTGGGTAACGTGTTGCTCAGCAGCTGAGTACATGTTGATAATGCCGGTTAATGCCGTTTAACTTCACTGTCTGTTGTTTCGAGCAGAAAAGCTGTGTTATGTAATTACCAACACTTAAGACAACTACTTCACATAAAACACTGTTTGGTAACTGACATTCACGCCAAAGCATAGTATGCCTGTTATAAAAGAACCGACATTTCCCAAAGTTAGGCTGTTAAAGGAGAGGGCGATAACGTTGACATGGACATCACGTACCGTACAGTGTTGTGTGTTCATCTATTTCCGTTGGTCCGGTGTGGATGTTTCGCTCTGAAGCATTTATTCTGTCGTTAGAGACGGCATTTTCTTCTTTCCACGCTTATTTCGATGAAGTCCTTAAAGTCCAATGATGAAAGCTTATTTTCTCACCGCCCGTGAGCGTATGTCAAGTCAAAAAGGCAGGAAACCTCAGTCTTTCCTGGACGTAAAAAGTTCCAATGAAATTTGTCACGGGACTGCACCACAGCAACAAACGCTGACCATGTACGACAGTTACTACAGGGTACTTCCGGTACGGTATTTCAAAATAAGAAGAGCCAACAACTATTATGCCAAAAATTTTAGACCATTTCGAAAGCACGCCCATGAATACTCATAGCATATGACCAGTTCCCTATTTGATTTTTTAATAGACATTTTTTTTATTTGTTGGAGAGGTCTTACTTTGATGTTACTTATAGTGAACAGTAAAATTGGCATGATAACCCTACATCAAAATAGAAAGTAAAATCGATTCCTCTGAATATATAGGTTTCCAATAGGGAAGCACATATCGGTATTGAAAATGTTAAGCATCGTTTTGGCCGCTATTGAATTTTTGCAGATATTTGCAGGTGATTTATCAGCTGTATGTCGGCCATATGTCTGCTGGAATAACTTTAAATTACACAAATGTACCATATTGATACACCTTATCTTCACTGTATGGGTTCATTTGACAATCAAGGCTGTCATTTTTTGTAAGAGTTACATGCTGTTTTTCTTGTTTTTTGTTAAGCACAGAGTGTGCCCTTTTGGCCAGAAACCAGACAAATTGGTATCAGCGATAATGAATTAAAAGATATCAGCATATCAGATATTGGAAAATTCTGATATCATGCATCCCAAATTTCCAATGCAAAGACTGGGTTGTTTTGGATGAGAAGCTTGGTGTGAAGATCTCTCCATCTGTAATATTTGGAAACATTTGCTGGTGTTGTTCAGATGCTTAAGCTCTACCTGCCAAATAACAAATACACCACTGATTATGAGACACTGGGCTTCCATAATCCCTTAAGGTCTGACATCAGCATTTACTTTTTGTATTGTGCCTGTTTTTCTTAGTCTTGCCGTTGAGGCTATATCAATATATTTCCAGTATATGCAAGGTAGCTTTGAGAATCTTTGCCAGAGTAGCTCTCTGCCACAGAATCTCTTCAAATTTTAGTTTGGCAGTTTGTTATGAACATAAACTTTATTTTTCAATAAATTCTGTTATTTTATTTAGAATGAGTTTTTTACAGTCTATGTGTGGTAGTGTTCAGAATCTTAGTTTGTCTTAGTAGTTTTTTTCATCCAAGAAAGGGCTAATACAAACAAAGTGTTTTAATAGCCTTTAATACAGATGACAATATTTTTAACATAAATTACATGAAGACGTTGTGGTAAAACTGGAATTTGTTTTAAGCCCCGTTTATTTTTTTGGAAGCGTGCTGCTGATTTCCGGTGTGTTTTTAGTGATATTGACGGAACGTATATGAACTTATGAATGACATAAAGAAGGCAAACAGTGTCTCCTAATGGTAGACATGCTCGACAGACAGAAGCCTCATGATACATTGGAAGTTTGACAGAAGCATTTATGACTGTCATGACAGTAATATTGTGTCATCAAAAAGTTAATAAAACTGTAGTGTCATTCAAAAGTCCCAGGTGTGATATGTGAGGTTCAGCAGGAAATACAAGACAAAGTCCAGCAAGAGTGGGTTTTATAAACCTTATATTTAAGAATTAAAACTAAAACCTCCACCAGCTATTTCACTGCAAATGCTCATTATTATAAATATGATTAGCCTATAGTAATAATTATGATAATCAATCAATCTATAGCACCAAAACACATGCTATCAAGTACAGGTACTCTTCCTTCTTTTCAATTTCTATTTATTTTAATTTTATCTGTATTTGTATCTGATGTACCAAGATAGAGAGGCGGGTATAGACAATGGGGCTATAAGAATTGATGGTAGTGATAAATGTATGGATGCCCAGACCACAAAGTTGTCTTCATCATGTTTTTCTAATGTATATCAGTGTCTTAACCCCTTGATACGAGGCATCTCGTTTTCAAGAATGCCCTTCATTGTAACAGTAGTTATTATGGAGGTATAATCAATACAATCCATTTACAGATCATTCTAATATCAACCTTAACAGCTATAATAATTATGTATTGGAGAGGACTGATGTTGATTATCATGGTTACAGTGATACTGATATTTGCAGGAACTATCATGTACGTATTTCAATGATGTATTCTTGTGACGTTAATATTAGGAAATATAATAACGGAATGTGGCTAAGGGTAGGTCGACATATAAGCAACTGTAGTTATAGAAAAATTATAATTGTTATTATTAGTATTACCTTAACATTATTATCAATGCGCCTACTGCTCTCGAAAAAAAAAAAAATACTTTCTACTCACTGCAATTATTTTCCTAATTTTTGACCACTAGGCTTTTTTCTGTTGTTCATTTTCGATCGTCTGTTGTCCAAACGTCCACCAGGTGTCAGCCTTGACTTGCCTCCTTTACTGCTGTCAGAGTACCTACCTATAAAAAGCCTCAGAGAAATCCTGTGTTGTAGTGTCTGGGTTATACCCATAGATTGAACCATGTAGGCTATTTGTTCGTAATGCTGTTTATATGTGCATATATTAATTTATATATATAGTTTTCTTGTCCTCTGCTTTTATCCCTTTTTGTTTTGCTCTTTTTCCCCTGCATTGCCCTTCTATTTTTATATATTTAGGTACTTATTGTGCTTAGGTTTATTAAGCTGCTTGGGTATGTTTAAGGGTTCTTTGCTTTAAAATTCCATTGTGCTTTATTGTTCGTTTGTTCTTGTCTATGTGTAAAAGCACTTTGTAAAATTTATAGCATAAAAAGTGCTTTAGTTATTGTATTAAAACGAATTGTTCGTTAATTAAGCTGCATGCATTTACATTATGAATACAAAAACAAACCAATAAGACTGCAAAATATAACATCCAAGCTCTATAGAACAGTACACATATTGATACTAACCTCGACTTGTCTCCACATACATTGTGGCGCTTAGTTCCCCCTTAAGGGCCCCTGAGAGTTCCCGCACCACTGTTTGAACCCCCACCCTGTTAATGAAAAGAGCCATTCTGCTGCAAAATGTGACAGAGCAGCGCTTCAAGGTAGTACCCGCCTCCTTAAAAATCAACCAATCAACATAGACCGCTGCCAGTTCCTAGCCAGTCACACACGAGTTTCTTGGCAATTTTGACCAATCAGTTTTGAGTACCTCCACAGCCCCATTTTTAACCAATCAGAGCCGAGGCCGCCTGTGCAGAGGGCTGGGCGCGAGAATCGGCGGGATGGACAAAAATCATAATGCCAAATATTCGGACGGATAAGTAAGAGAGGAACAACACGGACAGCAGGCTACGAAAGACATGTGTTATGCTTTTATACCGTCCATCGTTTTGTTTTATACGGCACTAATCTTTTAGGAGCTGCTGCAGAAGAGGATAGCCGCAGACTTTTCTCTGAAGGATGTTATTAGCGGTCAAAAGAGCGTTTTCTGTTATGGACTGTGCATGCACTTAGCTTCGTAGCTAGCTGAACAGTGCAAGCTGAGTGCTGCAGTGTCTCTGGAAACAAGCAATGACTGACAGCGATTTCTATGGATAAACGTCAATTAATGTTGGATTTCGGAAAGCTGACTAACAGAGGCTCGTCTTTGAATAAGGTTCAACCATCCTACAGACTGTCATGGACTCTGTGAAGCCACACAGGTGGGTACAGCCAATTATAATATATACATGTTAATTATTCAGTTAGCCTCAGCAAATGGTGCATCAATAACCGCAAAAGAACTTAAAACGGGCTTGTTATTATCGTAAATCAGTTTTTTAATGTTCGGAGTTCATTATAGATTATTTTGACAGCATTAGTACTCTGCACGTGCACCTGCACAACCATACGCGTGCCAAATTTGGGAACAGTACTGTTATCAGACGAAGGGTGACATACATTTGACAAAAGCTGTTAAATCTATTACTAGGTGGATACTCAAATACAGCTTCCTAGAATTGAGGATAAACACCTTCCTGAGACATTATGTTATAACTTATTATCCATAATGTAAGCGTTTTATAAGTTAGGGATGCACAATATTATAGGAAAAATACAGGTACATGCAGAAAATTACCTAAAAAGTTGATTATTCGTATCAACAAATATGAGATGTTTGTACATATTTACAAAATAAGCCATAAATATCCCATATATTAGCTGATGTATTTGCAAAATTCACAAATGTACCATCATGATATTTTTCTCATCATCGCTGAATGTTCACTCTCATAAATCAAGTGTCATTTGCTAAAGAATAAAATGTTGTTTTCTTGCTTCACATCTGTTTCTGAAGCAAATGGACAGTCCCCATGACAAAGGCAGATCAATTTTAGTGAAGTGCTTGCTTTCTGCAAAAAATAATCAAGTTACTGTTGCTGGAATATTGGATATACGCATAAATTCAATACGTTAATCCCTGTTATTCAAAAGCATACCTGCCCTTTTGTAAATATTGTTTGATTTACTGAGTGGTTATGTAGACTTCATGACATTTTTGCTATAAGTGGGAGGCACAGACTGCAGCTACAAACTGCAGTTATGTAATGTCATGTAATTGCAGCATCCTCGAAAACTTTAGAGAGATAAGTCTATCTGACGAGACATAAGACACTTCATTGTTTTTGTATACAGCAGGATTTTGTTGGTGACAATCAGCATTAGACAAGAAAACCTAGAAAGTATAAAAACAGAATGAAACAGTATATCTTCAACAAGAGCAAAAACTCCCAGAAGGTGCAGGGTATCATATATGTAATGGTTAGTGCACAGTTATCACAATGCAGCAGGTTTATACCCAAGAATCCCAAAAGCCAGTGTTCAAAATTCAAAAGCCTCAGCATTTAAATGCATCTGAGGTGACAGTTGGTTTGTGGTAAGTCTTTCAAAGTTCAACTGGTTTGTTTGTAACTCAACATTTAATTAGAAACAGACTGGCAGATAGTGGCCCAGAAAGCTTATTATCAGCATTGGCAGGTATCATATTTATTGCCAGTAATTTCGGCCTTTGTCTTTGCCAGTAAAAATTGGGCAAATATAACCCATTTATCGGCAGAATGAAAATATACCACTTTGGGTTTGATCATTCCTAAATACTTACTTATATAGATCAAAAGTCTCATTCAGTAAAGGGGAAAAACATGTCAGTTTCTAACCAAAACAGACTGTCACCAATGAAAAAATCAAGTACATTTATATGAGTTGAGGCTTTGTTCTCTTACCAAGCAATAGCTGCATTAATATAGACATTGGCAATTAAGTATCCAGAAATATCTACACATCTTTATCTTAACAAAAATTCAATATCATGCATTACTAAAAATCAAACAGTCTTTGTATGGATAGCTCTGAATCCAAACACATTTTATCTCAAGATGTTTTTCAAAAAAGTGGATAGACATG
Organism: Scarus forsteni; assembly: GCA_036419115.1. Taxonomy (NCBI): domain Eukaryota; kingdom Metazoa; phylum Chordata; class Actinopteri; order Labriformes; family Labridae; genus Scarus; species Scarus forsteni. The sequence goes on along the minus strand of JAZDUH010000274.1, from coordinate 1,601,008 downwards.
ATACTCTTCATTCTTTGTATGTGTATATTTTAACTTTTTTTTTATTCCAAACCCAACATGAGTCTATCACGACTGCAGCACTTCAACACCGTTAGCAACAGTTACAGTGGCTGTTAAGCAGCAGGAAATCTCGACAACTGTGTTGAGGGTGTGAGTGGACGGAGGAAGACAGATGAGCAGAGAAAAGGAAACTCAAGTGAGAATTCATGATAGCAGCCAGTTTCTGGAAGCCCAGACCATAAATTTGTCCTGATCATTTGATAGGTTAGCCCCTTTGGATGCAGCATCTTGAGGACCCTCCTCTCTATGACTGCAAATATAGTAATTATTATAATGGTATGGCAATAACAACCATGGATGGAGAAACAAATCTAATACTGTCATTAACAGCTATAATGATTATATTTGATTATATGCAGAATGCTAATGGCACAGCTTTACCCCAGCAGATTATATCTTAGAAAGTTGGGCATCTGTAAACATTTCTGCCAATATTTTACAGATGGTATATTGGTTATACACATAGATGTATTTCTTGCATACATTGTCCATAACGTTGGCAGTATGCATAAGAGTATTTCTTGTACCATCACTTGAGTGTTCAGCAGTTGCTCTGTTTTCATTCGTATTCTTCTCCATCAGAAAGCAGGAAAAGGTAAATAATGATCCAACCAAATGCAAAGTGGTTGTGTAACCCTGTTTTTGAAACTTTTTGAATAACTGGACCGTTAGTCCTTTGCCAGTCTCCTGACCACACCCCAGCGCACCGCCTCCTCCATCACAGTAACACATACACACTTTCATACACCTCTGGAGGTGAAAGAGCTTGTTGATGTAGGATCCCTCCTCTCCTTCAGCCCCCTTACTAAACTCTTTCCCGTTCAGACTCTGGTTTTTCCCACTCCTCCCCTCTCTCAGCTTTTCTTCAGAAATCAGGCCACACCAAAATGTAATCACCTCTTGCCCAAGATGTGAGGAGTACACTTTTTTTTTTCTGCATGTGTTGGACCAAAGGCTGCACAAATTCGATCACAGTCAAATCCTTGGTCTTCATAGGATCGGAGAAGCATTGCAGTTATTTAAAATTCAGGCTCTTTTCCCAGTTTATGAAGTGATCCAAGTGATCAAACTCATATTTCATCCCTGCTACATTATCGTCAGAAGAAACTTCCTTCTCAATGTTTAAATGCATGGGCACATTTTAGTCCACTTTAAAGCTCTGCAATAAATGATTTGCAGGATAAATATTTTTGAAATAAACAACATATACAACCCTCAAAACACCCCTCAGGAAACTATTTCACTACGATTCGAATGTTGCTTAAAACTATTGCAATTACTGTTTTTGGCCCAAGCAATGCAGCCTTAATGTAAGTGCCTTTTCTGATTGTAAAACTGTGAAGTAACAGCATCAGGACTTCATTTCTCCTCCATTTATTACACTCCTCTCTTAAAGCACAAAGAAAGTGCTGCCCAGCAGCAAGTTTTATGGGAACACTGAAGTACAGAGCAACCTGCCAACTTCTTGTGTCAGCACAGAGGAATTTTGTGTTCCTGTTCGCAGCCTTACAAGTATCTTTCTTTCTTTCTTTCTTTCTTTCTTTCTTTCTTTCTTTCTTTCTTTCTTTCTTTCTTTCTTTCTTTCTTTCTTTCTTTCTTTCTTTCTGTCTTTCTTTCAAGATTGTTTTGATCATCTTCACATTATTCAATCTCATATTTGGGAGAAGATAAAATGTATGCATAACACTGCTTTTTGTTATTTTCTTTATGCTGAATTGATTAACTGATATTTCCAAACTAATTTTAGCTGATCTGACATATTAATAGACACAGGTTCTTTTTTCTTTTTGTAAAAACAGTCTTTCAGACACTAGAACTGACCTCTTCCTCCAGTTGTGATGGTCCATCTGTTAGAAAGACAGATAATAAGAGAAACAACATATCATTCTACCATGAAAGTAAATGCATCATTACTTGCTGAAAAATACCCAATAAATCATCTTTTGGATTCAGTGATCATTATGAGAAAAAATATAGCTTAAAGGTGGTTCCTTATGACACATTTTACAATTTTTTAACCAATATTATTGCCTTTAAGTGTAATAAATATACACTTAAACCTAACATGTTTGGCTTAGATATCAGCTTTATATCTACAAACCCTAATCATCAGCATTCCAAGCTATTACATTTCTGCCCATGGTGATATTGTGTTGACAATAATGTCACACATCCCCAACAAATGTATTCAACTTGTGTAAGCACATTTACATAGACTAAATATTGAATTAAATATTTAGCCCATCTGGTTAGCTTCATATGATGCATTTTTAGTAATCCTCTATCAGAATTCAAATAAAAAATCATGGCAAAAAAAGACAGCATGTGTAAAAACACTGCATAAAAAAATCAAATAATCACATAGGAAATTTAGCCTGAGGACAAGATATTGTATATCGATGATCAAGTACTGGAGGTTAAGACATGCAAACAAGCTATAAAACCTGGTGACATGGTAATCAGAGCCCTGCAGCTGTAACCTGACGCACCAGATGGACCATTCAGTATGTTTCACCAGTTCATCTGGGCAACAGCTCACAGAAAGTGTTTGGGAATGGGCAGAACCTTTCAAAAGCAAATCCAGCAGATGATTGGGCCATTTATTATGGGACAGTTAGATAATGTAGTAAGCTGGTGCTACTGCTGTAGTGTAAAATACAAAACATATGACACTCTGTAGAAAACATATTGAGAGTGGAGGGAAAATATTCTTTCTATTGAGATATGCTTTCAGTTTGTTTTACATTTCGCTGTATTGCTGTAGATTGGAGCTTGGAAAGATGGATCGTCTGGTAACAGATATTGAGTCAAGCAGATCCAGCTGCTGTGCAAGTTTACAGCAGCTCCATTTGAAACCCGCTGAAAGTTTATAGCTTTGTGACACAAGGATGGTTTGATTCTTCTGTTCCTGTGTTAAAAAGGCCATAAAAATCTTAGAAATCACTAAAAAAGTATTCAGCAGTCTTGACTTGGCATATGCTTTATACAGAATAATTATCACATTTTTTGTAGATCCAATAGTTTTTTTTTCTCTTTATGCTGTCTTGTATGTCAGCTCTCACTCTGGGGTCACTGCTGTGCCACCGTCTCCCTTTGCACCTTCTCCAAGAGCCACTGTTGTGTTTAATTCGTCCCCTATCTTACTCAGAAGTGATCTATAACAAGTGCATTGTCTTTAGTACCTCTCTTTTTCTAACTTGAATTGTTTGGTGGGTTGTTGTATTGTTATTTCCTTGAAGACTTATTCAAAAGGGGGCGTACAAATGCAAGAATGAATACAAAAGCTTTGTCAGGGCAAAAGTAGCAGCTCTACTTTGTTTCAGAGATCTGCAATTGTAAGATATCTTAAACTTTTATTTTCACATAACACTTAATCTTGTCTTGCAACTCTCCTTGATACAGTTTTATTAAGTGTTTGAAAAGGGAGATTACAGTGACCTTTTTATAACTGACCAGGCAATATGTTCAATTCAATTTTAACTGTCAATCACGTTAGACAATAGCATTTTTATTGATGTATTGTTATAAAGGAACACGACTGTTATATGCTTACAAACCAGAAGATAATTGATTTTGAGTTTTTTGTGGAATTGGGGACATTTTAATTTTTTTCTTTCATTCTGTTTGGGGAACTTTTTTTGTTTTAGTAATAATCAGATGATACTGATATCTGTTTATAATCACCACAGCAAAAGCAGAAGTTCAAGAGCTGAGTTAATCCTTGATTTTGATTAGCAGAACTTGTGGGCAAACTTTATTGTCTGTTTGTCTGCCTGTTGTCCACATAGAAGGTATCGCAGTAATATTACTGATGAAGACAGTGTATCATGTACTGTATCCAAACATGAGCAGCCATGTGATCCCCAGTCCTAGTTAGAACTGGTTACTAATGTGCACTTTAAGTAACATATTTAAAGGCCTTGAAATTATTAGTAAAGTCTATGAAGAAGCATGTTGAAAAGAGTCAGAGGACTTTGGGGAATCTTAAGGAATTCGAAGGTTGAAAGAAAATGGGGCTAAAGGTCTGGTTTAAATTGTATCACATTGTTTATCCAAGGGTTTGTATATATATATATATTTGTGTGTGTGTGTGTGTGTAAACATGTATGTTTTACATATATACACACTTACTTTGTTGTTGAATTTAAATTAGGACTATTTCTTCCAACAATTTTCTTTTTATGCTTGTTTTCAGTCTTTGTACACTGATATATATATGTACATGTAGGTACACAAACGTGTACTGAAAGTATTTGTATAAAGAGAATTTCTCTGTACTGTGGTGACAGGAATACCAAATTAATGATATATGTCTATACTCAAACAAACATTTTTAGATTTCCTTGCTTGGTTTTGTTTTTACTCTCTTCTTTTCCTTTCTTTTTTACACATAGAGTCTTCATTATGCAGTGCACACTGCCACTAGCTGTTCAACTATAATAAACTTAATAGAAAAAAAAGTGCATCACATAAAAAGACAACTTTTATCTGGAAAGTTTCGTTAAGATATTGCAATTTATTTTGCAGGAAGAAAATCTATTGCAGTATCACTTTCCTCAATGTCGTTCAGACCTAGTATTTAATTTACCCTTCAGTGTCCTTCTTTAATTCAGTGACCTGAAAAGCAGCATATTAAAATGTCTTTCTGTGAATCTTCAGCAACGATGAGGATGAAGAGCTGCTCTCCACAGACCCAGAGAGTAAAGAGAACAGCAAAGATAAAAAGACCCTGTGCAAAGTCAAGTGGTCACGAGATGAGGTGAGTCCTGCAAGTCTTCATGGAACTGTAATGAGAGATATTTATCCTTCAAACATATTCAAGTGTGTTCTAGCTCCTGATATTTAAACTTCTGTCGTTTTCAAAGAGAGTACCAAAGCTCACGGCATGTAAATGTGTATGAAGGCCACTGTTTTTATTTTGTTTTCCACTTTTTTCCTCAGGATGAAAAGCTTAAGAAACTTGTAGAGCAGCATGGGACTGACTCCTGGAAATTAGTTGCTAACTTCTTTCCTGTAAGTATTTCTTACAACACATCCATATTGTGTGTTAAGTGAGTAGTGCTTTATGCTATTTTGGTCAGAGTCCTCCTATTCTGATAGTTAATGATCCTGCAAACCACTAAAGTAATCATGGAAGGATAAGATGCTTTTAATTGGCTGCAGTGGTGGTTTCGTGGTGTGATGAAGTGCTGTACCTTGTGTGTCTGTCACAGGGGAGGACAGATGGCCAGTGTCAGCACCGCTGGCAGAAGGTGCTCAACCCGGAGCTGGTGAAAGGACCATGGACAAAAGAGGAGGATCAGAAGGTAAGAGGAGCTGGGAGTTTCCTGTTTGGAATAGGAAAGGGGATTGATAAATAGGTAAATGATAGCAGAGACAGGGGAAGGCTGCAAGGAAAGAAGGGACTAGTGCATTCTTTGAGGGAGAAACACAATACAGACACAAATGCCTAATGTTTAGCCATAGGCCAACAAGGCTGCGCACATGCTCAAGCTGAACTTCCCGCCCAAACTCTCTTTTCCTCCCTCGTTTTTTTCTGTGCCGAGTAATTTCTCCACTACGTAATCGCTAATAAAGGACAGACTCTCCTTGTCAGCGCCTCAGAGCCCTGCCTCCTTCTTGTTCACAGTGAAGCTCTGATATCATCCTCAGCTCTTAGGTGAACAATAGATAGATCCCTTAAATAGTTTTAAAAAATCTTCTGGAATGTCATAGATGGTGTCTCATTCGTCTGATGTTCCAGCTCCCAAGCAGACGAATCAGTAACAATAAAGACTGCCAGTCATGACATCATCACATTTTAAGGCTCTGACAGAAACAGGCCAACAAACTCTGCTGCTGGACCAGCTAACAGCTCTCCGACCTGCTTTGTGAATGTGTCAAGATGCCATTTCCACCATTTCATGTCTATGTGCCTGTTAGTCAGGGCTGGAGGTGGTATGTTTTTTTTGGTTGTCCATCCATTTGCCCATTAGGGTCTTTCTTGTAGACACAGTTTTACAAGACAGTAAGAGACGTTTTCTTCAAGTTTGCACATTTGTCCAAGCAGATTCAGGGGTGACCTAAATAGCTTTTAGAGGTCCATGGTTTAGATCATGAGCATTTTGTTCATTCCTTGTGATTTCTCAAATGCTCTGATACATTTTTTTTTCCAAACTTTGAACAAAAGCCCACTTTGACTTAAGGGTAAACTGATTTTATTTTGGGGAAACAAGGTTAAGTTCACTTTGACCTCAAATCTTGTCACATATTAAGAATTTAAAGGATTCCATGCAAACATGGAGTTGAGGGTGAATGAATTAGACTAGGAAGGCCAAAGGTAATTTTCATGCATCAATATGCTCCCCATTCACCTTGCTGCAGCCTTCCTACAAAACCTTTGAAAAGTCTTGAATTTAGAAAGCTAATTCGTATAGGGTTAAGAAATGGACGCTTCAGAAAACGTTAATGAAGTTTAAAAGTTTTTGGTCTTCGTGCATTCATGTGCTCTACCATGTTGGTCTGTTTCCCTCTTTTGGAACTGCAATGCAACCTGACAGCATACTACTTTATCATATCTCCTAGTTCCCCTGTTTGGTACATATTTAAATAAGGCAACAAATTCACAAATCAGAATATCTGCACAAAACAGACAATATATGTAAACCAGGCCTGTGTTGATTGTTGTTTGCTCTACATTGCAACAAATGATCTCAATTATTCCCATTTTCTCACTTTAAAAAGTCTTGAATTTGACTTAAGTTGTACGGTAATGCTTCAAATATATCCAGATCCAATGATTGTAACAAAACATGCAAATATAACACTAAATAAATTGAACTTCTGCCAATTAAACTGAAACACAAAACTAACCCAGCCCTTCTTTGTTTTGTTGTTTAGATTTTAGTTTAGCCATCACCTTTAAGGATATGGCTTTACTTCCTTTTTTCATAATGCAAAATACTGAACCCCCCACAGTGTTTCCCACAAATTGGTTCTTAATTTGGGCAAAGAAGTACCAAGTAGGGATGCACTATGTTACTGGCATGATAATGATATCAGTAGTTAATGGCTCGAAAGTTAATTATCTGTATGTGCAGGAAATGTCTGCAGGGGGAGATAACAGCTGTGAATATCAGCACATTGATGTACATTAATGCAGTTTAAAACAGAATCAACCTGAAATAAGTTTTTTACTTTTATTTGTTTTAACTTAGAATGGGTGATCAGGGGTGCTGGTTTGACGGAGTGGTTAGCAACCAGGCACGTGCCATGTGCATACTTCTGCCAGCCTGGGTTCAAATCCAGCCTGTGGCCAGTTTGCAGAGTGTCTTCCCTTACTCTCGCAACCCCTTTAACAAGCCTAACCACCTTCTCTCTCCTATCAATAAAAGCACAAAAATGGGACAGTAAGGCTGAAGATTCAGGTTTAAACTCAAGGAATTAATCTGCAACCTTGTTCTTCAAGCTGGAGAATAAAATTACAAGTGTATATATATATATATATATATATATGTATATATATATATATATATATATATATATATATATATATATATATATATATATATATATATATATATATATATATATATATATATATATATATATATGTATATTTACCACCAAAAATTAATTGGACCACAGTGGTTCTAAAAGAAAGTTTGTTTATGTCAATGTCATTATCGATGTTGTTATTGGTGTTGTTTAGCAATACTGGAATATTGACTATCAGCAAAAATCCTACATCATGCAACCCTGTTCTGGGTCAAATTGTCCCACCTGACTTCATTCTACTGGGTTTATTTTTTGTGTTTCTGCTCTCTTACAGCATTTTAGTTGTCTGTTATTGGAAGTTTGCTACTCTTTAATCACAGACGGTGAGGTATGTGTGAACAGGCTTATTATTGGTTACGTATCAACCATCATCCAAGAATAGAGTGCAGGATAACGCTAAAAGCATGACGTGGCAAAAAGGTTAAAACAACAGCCTATAAATCCTCAGTTTTGACTTGTGGCACTTCAGTTGTTTATGTGTGAGTTGTACTAATGAAAGCAAATGTAAAACAAAGAAGAGATTTCTAAGCAAATATACCTGGATGGTTCACCTGGATGTTGCTTGTGTCTTGGAAGAACTGCTCAACATTCTGCTGGAATAGAGTTATACAAGTTTATCATAACTTTCAACAACAAACTTAAAGCTCAACAATAACTTCCCCTCCTTTGTTGATATTTTTTCAGGTTATAGACCTGGTACATAAGTATGGTCCCAAGCGTTGGTCTGTGATCGCCAAACACCTCCAAGGCAGAATTGGGAAGCAGTGCCGGGAACGGTGGCACAACCACCTTAACCCAGAGGTGAAGAAGTCTTCATGGACTCAGGAGGAAGACAGAATCATCTATGAAGCCCACAAACGACTGGGCAACCGCTGGGCAGAGATCTCCAAGCTTCTCCCTGGACGGTAAAATGATCTTGCATCCATACTGCGTGTTTCCTTTTCCATTTGGATGTTTTAAGATTATGCAAAAACTGTCTGATTTTTTCACAGGACAGACAACTCCATCAAGAACCACTGGAACTCCACCATGAGGAGGAAGGTGGAGCATGAGGGGTATTTACAAGATGGCTGCAAGAGTTTCACTTCTTCTCACACTGGAGTGAAGAGACGCCACAGGCCGTGTCCACCTACTCCAACAGAGCCTCAGCACTGTGACCGCAGCCCTCTGCCTGTACCAAGCCAGGTCCACTTAGCTTTTAGCCTCAAAATCTATAGATTCCTTCATGTCACTGACTTGCACTAAAACCTGATTTACTGTGTTTCAGATGGGGGGATATCCTTATGACCCTCACAGTGGGCACTTGATTGAAAGTCTGCCTGATAATTCAGGCTTTGCTCAGGTATGATTTTGATATATTTGTGCTTTTTTGTTTCACTTTCTTTATTTTCTCGGCTTTCTGTAGCTACCCATGTGATTGCTAACCCCGGACTTCAAATCAAAACACTTGAATGTCCTGTGATTTTCACCTAACATCCTTAAGCAGATCAAATCTTTGTTTAAGGGAAACAAGTTCTTAAGTCTCCTGTTTATAGATCATGTGTGTCATTTATTAAGCCTCTGTTTTTCTTAACCTCCTTTCCTTCTGTCCTCTGGATTTCTCTTTCCCGACGTTTTTGTTTATTTCAGCCATCCTGCCTGGATGATCCTGACAGAGAACAGAGAATAAAGGAGCTTGAGCTGCTGCTTATGTCAGCAGAGAGCGAAGTCCAACGACAAGTGCAGTGCAGAGGGCCATGTGTAAGAACACACACTCTGAATGTGTGTTTGCATACTTAGTAAAGATAGCCTGCGTGTGTATGTAGCTTACATACACTGTAAAAAGTTTCAGTAATGCCATTTGTGAACCCTTAGTTGGATTTTTAAAAAATACTCATGCTTCATATTTAAGTAAAATACATATAGAATAGCTTAACTGTCTTGAGCAAAGAGCTAAGTTTCTTCATGCACATTTACATTTGAAGAAAATTCAATCTTCTTACTTGTGTTTTTCTTGATTCGGTAAATTTCTAAAATGAATAGTAAATGACTAAATGTGATGAACTTTTTGCAGTGTGTGTATACGTGTGATAAAGAGAATGGCACACATGCCTGTGTGTCCATAGCCTAATTTGCTGTAGTGTTACTAGTTTACCTACATTTCCTATCCTGCTATACTCATTCAGACTGGCCTGAAGCTTGGTAGCACCTCATTTCACCTCCCCCATTACCACTGCTGAAAACAAGAACCTGCTCCCCTCCTCATCTCCTCAAGTCATCCCTCGTGCCCACGCTCAGCTGGCAGTTTGAACCAAGCACTTTCCTTTACCCCTTTTCTTTTTGTTCAACATCCAAATCCACCTTCATCATGTGCTGTCATTCTTTCCCATCAGTGACTTCACACTGAGCGATTAAATGGTGAAGATTGGATTGACTTGTTTCAGAATCAGCAGTGACTTTCATATTTCACTGTTTATTCTTAATCTGCTACAAAAGTAGAATTTGTAGACACAGTGTCTTACAATCTCTCACCATTTAATCAGAGTCCATGCTTTTGTGTAGTCAGGGCCTGACCACTGTGTTGTTTTATCCCCTCCCTCAGAGTCTGGAGCAGTACCCAGCCTGGTCCGACAGCGCCTCAGATGACACAATGACCACGAGCAGCAGCATAGAGGAGCAAGTGGAGAGAAGGTCCTGGAGGGGTCCTCCCCCGCCACAGCTTCATGTGTCCCCCAGCAAGTTTCTGTCTGTGGAGGCCAGCACTGTTCTGTCCACGCTGCAGACCATACCCGAGTTCGCAGAGACTATGGAGCTCATTGATTCAGTGAGTGGAAAAACTTGACAGTCAACTCTGAGAGATTTTCAAAATGTTTGATGTTTCACATTTTCTGCACCGGATGATTTGGACCACAACATCTCTGTTGTGTACATGTTCAGGAGCACTCAAAGTATTTTAGTCATTAAAGTAAAAATGTTAGAAATTCATATTTCCAACCCAAAATGTCCTCAGTGGGGGGTAACACTAATGAACTCAAAAACGTAAAACCAACACCTACTGAAAGGTGCAGGTTTTTTTGAATGCTGCCACAGACATGCTTCCATGTCTCTGCACAGATTAAGATTGTTTGCTGTCTAATTTATCAGCTGACGTATGAACCAAGGCAGGGGGACCCAACATGGTGTTCAAGGGCACCTGAGCCCTCAAGGAGCCAATGAAGTGCCCCCAGATACATTTTAAATATAAACACCTTACTACCACATTACTTGAAATAAATATCTTCTTGCTCAGGTTTCCCTTGGAAGGGCAACCTGGTTAAATAAAGGTATATAATAAAAGACAATAATTATTAAAATTTCAATTTGGTGATTTGCTGATAAACCACATTTAAAAAATACGAAAAAAAACTAATGTAACTTGTGCATTTGTTAGGAATCATTAAAAGTAAAAAAAAAGATCAGACAGCGTTGTTTGCTGCCTATCAGATGCATGTTATCTATTATTTTAAGGTAAACTTCAAATTTTATATTACTTAGAACATTAACTCATGCAAGTAGTCCTCCAGACTACTTCTCATCTTTAGGGTAGCTCCCAGGCTCAAAAAGTTTTGGAACTAAGAAAAGCACCTTTATCAAAATGCAGACATTTATATCAATTCAAAGACTGTATGTCCTTTGTAAAAACATTTAATTGAGTATTTGCTATTGTGAGTAAATCTTGCTTATTTCTTTTAACAATGGTAATTTGGTGTATTTAGTGACCCTTGCTATTGTGTAGGTTTCAAATAAAAAATGATCAAACTAATAATTTTGCTGTGCCTTGGACAACATTTATTTGTTGCTGTGGTATCATAAAAGTGTCCATATTCTATTTCTTATTCGTATAAGATTCAATCAGAACTCTGGTATTGTGACAACTCTGAAGCACATGTATCTCGGCATGCATTTGTTTTGTTAAAGTTATGAATGTATTAAAGATCAACTGTAGATGTGTTTGGCTCTGCAGGATCCTGTCGCATGGAGCAACATGGCTGGCTTAGATTTGTCAGAGACTGCAACACCGCCCAGGCACAACCAGGCAGGCTACAGCACGCTCCTGCAAGAGAGGACGATGGAAAATTCAATGGCTTACAATCCAGCCACTGACCATGACAAGAACTCTGCTCCATTCAGTCTTGGAAACGTCGCCGCTCTTACTCCCATCAACTCATCCAAACCCACCCAGGCTTCCACTGGGAGGAGGAGGAGAAGAGAGAAGGGGGAACCATCTCCTTTGTGTGACAGGAGCTGTGCCTCCTTCTTAGAAAATATCTCAAATTCTCCGAAGAAGACGCCCACAAAGTTACTGACGTTCACCCCATCAAGGGTAAGTAAGATCTGCTGTCTTTATGCAAACATTTTACTATAAAATGCCTCATATTGTGGATCAATGAGCATGACTCTTCCACCCCCACCTCCAGACTGGCCTGCACTTACGCTCCCTGTGCTGCAACCAAACCTAAAACTCCAGTATTTTGTTATAATTTGGATTAAACACAGGATGCCAAGGCCTGGTAAGGGTGCTATGCTGCATGGTGTGTTCCAATTGGTCTTGGAGATCAGAATGTCCTTGTGGCAAGTTGGGAACGCCCTCTTTGTTTGGAATTTCCCCACAAGTGCTTGGTTGATCTACAGGTATCCATGGTTCAGTAGTTCAGAGCTGGGACCTGTTTAACTGTGATCTTACTTAATTTCCAGCTCCAACTTCAGAGCGTGGAGATTAGGGATGCAAACAATTAATCGATTATCGATTAATCGTTGATAAGAAATTACTCGATTAAAGTAAATTAATTGCAATTAATCGAAGAAGAAGAAGACAACAACAACAACAAGACAAACGAGAAGTGGTAAGCTGGCAGGATGAAGAGTACAAGATGGAGTTTGGTATGGAACCACTTTAAGTTGGTTAATGACGACAAAGACGCCAAATGCACCATCTGTGGAAGTATTTTAAAGTACAACTCCTCCACAACTTTGCTAAATTATCACCTCAATACATCACATTCTGTTAGGAATAAATCTTTTATTAAGGAATATGATTTGCATTTTCTCTTTCATAAGAAAGATAGCATTTTCATAGAAAGGAACCTTTTGATTCAGAGGGGAATTCAGCTTCGCAGAAAAATTGCCGCTTATCAATCAATCGATCATCGATCGATAAGATAAAACAACTATCGATTAATGAATTACTCGATAAGTTGCATCCCTAGTGGAGATAAATGTAACACAGCATAAGTGGGAAACGGAGCACTCACACCACACAAAGGTGAAGTGTGGTCAAAGCTCGGAATACAGAATGCTTTGTGCGACTGTGCCTTTATTACAGGAGGTTATATTTTTTTGTTTGTCTGTTTGCAAGATTACGCAAAAATTACTGAATGAATTTACATGAAAACTTTTACCAGATGTGTGGTTTGGTCCAAGAACAGAGCCATTACATTTTGGGGATCTAGATATTTGTCTGGATGCAAAAAAATATCTAAAATTTAAATGTATTTTTTGGGCATTTTATGCCTTTATTGATAGGAGAGAGACAGTGGATAGGCTTGTGAAAGGGGGAGAAAGAGTAGGGGAAGACACTCTGCAAACTGGTCACAGGTGGGATTCGAACCTGGACCGGCAGAAGCAAGTACATGGGGTGCCTGGTTGCTAACCACTCCGCCAAACCAGCACCCCAAAAAATATCTAAAATTTTTGAAAAATCCCACAACTTAACATCTAGCCGTGTTTTAAAAAATCATATCTCCTAAATCACTTGATGGATTTGTTTCAAAATTTGCACAATAATATATATAATATAACTCTATCATCACGGTCAATCTCATCTGGATCCCATCCAGATCAACGTCACAAAAAACTTTTAATTTTATGATGGCAAATCCCAATAATATCTCCTTTGCTGGTGTGAGGATTTCACCCTCTTTATGTCATTATGGGAATTGTAGTTCATTTGCAAACTAGTGCCAACAAGTTTCAGGCCTATATCAGTACATCACCCAAATAGTGCAGTCCCAAAACTTAATATCCTTTTCAAGTTCTCAGCAGATTGAGTTGTTGTCAGTCATTAAGTCAAGACCATCCATACCAAACTTACCAGGAGCAACTTGAGAGGTAAACAATGACATATGCTCCTGTATTGGATGTAAATTGGCTTGATATATAACTGTCTTTTTTCTGATTCCAGTACTGTTATTACGCCAAGAAAATACCATATTGTCACAAGTTTTTGCTGGTTGGGTTGGTGTCAGGTCAAAAAATTTAATGTAGAAAAGTACTGCTGTGAAAAGTAGACGATCAGTGTTAACCTTGACATGTGTTGTCTTTTTCCTCAGTTCTGCAGCATTTCAGGGGCCGAGCATCTAAATCTGGATAACCCTGCCCTGACTTCCACGCCTGTATGTGGACAACGATGTCTCCTAAACACGCCGATCCAAAAAGAAACCACACCGAAGCACCAAAAAGAGAATGATGGGTATGTAAATTTAATATGGCAGGATTTATCCCACTAAAAAGATAGAATTGAAAGACAGTATTCCATTGAAATATACTGTTTTGGGTTTGTTTGTTTGTTAACAAGATTAATACATTTACTCGACAGATTTTGCCAACATTTTTATGAGATGTCTGCAATCCCCCTGCTTAAAAAAGATTAGATGTTGTTGACTATCTGGATAAACCACCACTAGTAAACAATCGTTTTTGATCACCAGCTGTTAAACTAATAATGAAATCAACATGATTCAAAGTCCTTGGTGTGGGTTTTCAGGGCCAAGGAATCATATTATGATGGTAACTTTACTATGAAACTATTGCATATAGATGTTAAAGCAATATGTGAGCTACCTTGGCAGAGGTCAGTGCTCGGAGTGCTCTCTAGTTTATTTTTATTCACTCATTTATTTAACATGGACATATAGTTACATTTGTACATTTAATAATGTACATGTCCCAGATGTAATGCTTAAAGTGTTAATAGCAGAATAGTTATTTGTAAATACTGACAACAAAGGACAATTATCAAGAATACAGTATAACTGTAAATACAGTGAAGTTAAAAATATAAGACAGGACAAAATACAAGTAAAAAGAAAGCTATGTAGAAAACAAGACATACTGGTGCTTCTTATGTTTTGTGTGTTTGAACAGTGTTGTTTCTCCTTTAATCAGGATCTGATGCCTTCATTAAAATCATAAAAACGGTTTTATTTTCAGCTCAGTGGGTTTATTATTCCAGACTTTTCTCCTTTAACTGAGAAAGCTGATTGGCCAGATGAGGTTTTGCAAATTGGGACAGTTATCTGCCCATGTATTGACACAACTAGAGACCAGCTGCCTTAAACAAATTAAATAAAGAGAGTATGGGCCAGACCAAATAAACTTTATCACAGCAGGTGGGTCTCTATGCAGGCTTATTGGTAACATACCTCAACAAACGTCATAGACTGCTGGAGTGCAGGATTGCACTGGCAACAGGCAGCTGCAGAAAATGTTCACACAACTTCTTAAGTCCTTTTTTTTTTTTTTTTTTTTTTTAAACATGAGATGCTGCACCATAGCTAGTACATTTGTCAATTTCTCTTTCTCAGTTGGGGAAAATTGTGAAACTATTAATATACTTTGGCAGCCCACATGAGTTTTATCTTTGTGTGGCAAACTGCCAGAAATCCTGTGCAAGAATATTTAACTATTAATTAAAGTCAATAAATCCACTTTATTTTATGTTTCTTTCATTAATTTTTAGTCCACGGACTCCCAAATTACGGAAAACTGCCATGATTCCAACCCCGAGGACTCCCACTCCTTTTAAAAATGCTTTGGCTGCTCAGGAGAAAATGCACGGGCCGTTGAAAATGGAGGTAAAATATCAAACCTGACTGTCTGATTTTAGCCTATGTGTTTTCATTCTGTTAAAGCCAGTAATTATACAAACCATTTCCAATGTCTTACTGTCAAAGGGTCTTCATTTAATCTTTGTTTTTTGATGCTCAGCCACAACCTTTGGCGTTTCTTGAGGAGGATATCAGAGAAGTTCTTAAGGAGGAGACTGGGGCGGACATCTTTAACAGAGCAGACATCCAGCCCGACTTCAGAGCGTGGAAACACAACGTATGTGTAAACTTCACACGTCCATCAGATTCATTATTTAGCTCTTATCTGAAGATTATTTAGGTCTATTTTACCCCTCATAGATTTGATCTTTTTTGTCATGCTATTTTAATTTCAGATGGACGGGACGTTTAGAAAGGTGCGCAAATCTCTTGTGTTGGACCCCTGGGGAAAAGACTGTCTAAACGTCCAGCTCTTCCAGGAGCAGCTCAACAATGAACAGGTAAGTCACAGTTCTAGTTTAACATTACAGCTGCAGATTCTGTCTCAAGATCAGTCAGCAAACCCAGTGATGAATGCCTGCTGGTGTTCATAAAAGTAGGGCATGTAACCATGAGTGACAGGCCTGTTTGTGCCGGGAAAGTCCCAGGTGAGAGTGTGTGTCCTGTGCATGTGTACTGAAGTTGTAGGTCAATTACATTATCAGTGAACAGATAAATATTCAGCCTTCAGAATGGCTGAATATCTTGCTGCATAATGATTCTGCATATGAAATAATCTCAGAACAATTTGTGTGAAGTTTAAGTGGTTGTTTTGTTTTTCGTTTATATCGAAGGTCCCAGATGAAAGTCTTCTTACGAGCTCCTCATTGATCAGCCTAATCCCTGAACAGGACGAGTGTATCTCTTCTTTGACTTCTTCACAAGAGGACCCTTCATTGATCCCAATTCATTCTCATCGCTTCACCAGCCCCCGTATGAAGAAGCTTCTTGCGCCCCATAAGGCACCAAAACAAGTCAATTTGCAGGTACATTAAGAATACTTATGAAATACTGACTTGAATGCATCAAATTGTTTTGGAATTTATAAAAAGGAGGCTTTTCAAGTTACTTAAAGGCAACATGTTCACAATAACAAAGCAGTGTTTTTTTCCTCAAAGTCCTATATTCATGAATGAATAGCCTTTATTACTGAAAATGCTAAAAATGTATTTGAAACATCTAAAATCACACAATTGTATGTTTTGCAGTCTCCTTTAACTTTGCTGGTGCATCAACATGAAGGCTGCTTTTCTTGGAGTGTTGATGCCACATGTAGGTCAGCAGAATAGCGTGAATTTGCAGGAATGTGCGTTATCTCTCTGAAATTAACACGGTGATCAGAGAAGTTGAATTTTTGCAGTGGCTTGCCCAACAGACATGATGATCTATTCTAGGGATGGGCAACTTCAGCCACCTAAAGGGCCACATTAGAGTTATCCACACAGCTGGAGGGCAACACTGCTGACTGAAGATACTCAAAGTTCAACATATATGCTAGCTTAGTTCAACAGAAGGAGCAACAAGAGCTTTTCTGAAAATTAACAATACCAACATTCAAATTATAAGATAATATGCAAATAGCAAGACTTTCTTAAATGAGCTTTTTACAAGTAGACAAATAAGTTTAATAATGCATATATAAGATTTCAAAAAACAAGGCACTAATTTTTTGCAAATAAACAAATCTACTCAAGTGGTGAAAAGCTATCATGGAATTGTTTTTTTACTGTCATTGCTGATTTTGTCTTTTTTCTTGATGTTTACAATTTATTAATATTTAAAATTGACCTGTGACCCATATTGAGGAAGTGGTCCGAGGTTACATTTGCTTAGAAGAGGACTATAAACAAACATATTTGATGTGTACATTGTGTGCCAATGCATCTAAAATTTCACTCACATTTCTCCTTTTAAGTCAATCTTTAAAATATCATTAATGCAGAGATGCTTTTTTCAAAGCTCATCAAAAAGTCTTTCTTCGTCTTAGAGGGTGCTTTTTTACTTCTAGTGCCTGATCAATTTGGCTTGACTTTACTGCTTTTTGGCATGAGGCACTTCTTTTTCCATCACAGTTAATAGGGCGTCTTTTGATTTGCTGGTGAAATCATAGCACAGTTGGGTAACTGATCCAATGGTAGCACTAACTTTCATTCAAATTTGTCTCTACTATTCAGGTTCATAACAGCTCATGATGACAGAGCTGTATGTTTTCAGACCTAAACACAGGGTGTTGAATTCCAAGCTATTCCAGATCCATGCCTATTTGTTCACGGGCAATACTCGTGATCCCACTACTGCGTCAGTAGCATTTCAATGTGTATGACCTGTGATTTGCTTTTTGACACTTTACAAACCAGTCTCCACAGTCAGTATGTTCATGAGTAAGTGCAACCTGCCTTGTTAAAGCACTCTAGCAATCAGACAGTTAGCATAGGTCCAGTCACCACCAACACCTTATTTTGTTGTGACCTCGGCGCTTGCAGAGCTCAATTCTTACTGATCAGCAACACTGATGTGACTAAACATCAGAGAAAGCAAAGAGAAAATAAAACTTTGATGTGTCCCAGATGTGGCCTTGATTATTGTTCACTGAGGCACACATACATATAACAAGACTTTGGGGCCCATAGTTCCTGGGTCCTTACTTTTGCTGGATCATGCTCTGATTAATCCTGTGAGTCCAAATGTAGAACATTACAGCACTGCTCCTCAGTGGTGATCAAGTTCAGAACTTCTCAGTGGACCATTACGTTTCAGCTTCGTGATAAAGCTTTCTTCTGATTTTGGTAATGATTGTTTCCTCCTCTGCAGGTGAGTGAGTGGGAGGCAGTGGTTTATGGAAAGACAGAGGACCAGCTGATCATGACAGAGCAGGCCCGTCAGTACTTGAACCCCTACCAGTCGTCTGGCTCTACCTCGAGGGCCCTTGTGCTTTAAAACCATCCCCTCACTGCACAGGCAACACTACTCCAGCCCGTCCAACAATGGAAACCTCCACTGAAACCTGACAATCCAGTGAGGACACTAAAATGATTTTCTCTTGAAGTATAAATGCACTGCCATCAAGTCCACAGAAGGTACAGCGACTGGTGTTTTGGTTATATTTATAGGTCACTGCACTCAGTTTTTGGTCAGTCTGGCTACCTTTTGCTTTGAAAGGTGTTTAAAAAAACAACAAAAAAATGAATTGACCTTTGTCAAGCTCAGCCCTCTTTGGTTACTGTCAATAGGTTAGACAAAATCTCTTAACCGAAGGTTCCTTCAGATGTGAAACTATAAAATTAGCAGGATGCCATTCTCCTTAAAAAATACTTTTAACTGGTTTACTAACTTTGAAAACATAGTTTGAAAAAATTGACATTGCTGCTTTAACATTACCAACACATAATATATTATCATTTAAAATGTTTATCCTAGCCTCTAATGTAAACACGTATCATATTTGACTGTCAAAGACTTAAACAGCTGGTGTGGTCATCCTCAGAGCTGGATCCAGAGGAGGCATTTCAAACATTAGCCTCAAGTGAGATTACAATTACTGCCTTCCACATATAATGAAACTTGAGTGTTGGAGATTAAAAGATGTGCCACTGGACTTGTTAAACTTTTTCATTATCATTCTTAACATTTTTGTATTCTTATACGTTTATTTCTCTGTATTACTCAATCCTTAATGGTAAGAATGATAGTGTCTAAAGGATATATATATATTCAGTGAAAGCATGTGATGCTTATTTTAAAATAAGTAAGTAATTTTAATCCATGATTGTGAACTCAGTGTCTGTTACAGTAATTACAATTAGGCCGGTCACGATAACAAATTTTGCTGGACAATGCTCACTTCAGCTTTCCCCCACACAGATTGAATGAATGACAGATGCTCACTCCACTATAAATCCGCTAAATCAGCTATAGAACCAACGCACCCAGGTGTTGAGAAAGTTGCACAGAGTCACCCATCTTCTCATCCAGCCTGTTTGGTAGAAAGAGAGGAGGAAAACAAACATGCATGCACGTGTCAACTTATCGAGGCCGGCAAACTTACCAAGGACGTTTTTATTTACCGTGCAGTTAATTGATTTATCGATTATAAAGGCCTAGTAACAGTTATGAAATTTGCCATTATTGAGCAGCCCTAACTGTTGGATTATGATGCAACTATTTTGAATTACTCAGACATCCCAAGCACACCTTTTAAATGCTGAAGAAACTGCATAAAGGTCATAAATTATAGTGGCGCACTGACAAGACTTGACCACGGCAAAAGTTTGTCTAACCTGATGTAGCCCAGCAACTTCTGCTGTGAGATGGGGCTCTCTGGTTGGTGCGTCACTGGACCAATCAGAAAGCTGACAAAGGGTCAATTTGGACACATTTTGTAAAGGAATAAGAAAAGGAGATAGTTTTTTTTCTTCACTAGACAGTAATATAGAAACAACCTGCTCTCTGTCTCTTACACACACACACACACACACTTGTTTGTAGCTTTAGCATTGTTCTTAAGCAGTGGCTGCTTCTGAGTTTTACATCTTCAATATATTGTTTAAAAAGAAGACATTTTATAATGGAACGCTAATCTTTGTGTATCTTGTTTAGATTTTTTCTGCTAAACTGACACCACCTACATGCAGAATAATTTGCTTTAAATCTAATTTTTTTTATCACACTATTGTTTATAAAATAATATAACCATTGCTTTTCAGAGGAAGTTGGTTACCTGTTTTTTGTGACAGCAGGGTTTTGTTGCTGAATGCCTTTCTTTGCTGATGTGAAGTTTCTGAAATTGAAGATATGAGGCCGTCAGTATTGCACTACTGAGAAAAAGCTGCTGCTGAGAAAGGAGCAGTGTTTTAAGGGCAAACTGGATAGCACTTGTGACAGTCGGTATCTTTCCAAACACAGCGTTTCCTTTCCAAGGCCATAGCGTCCGTCAAGACATTGGTTGAATGTATTACATTGCAATGTACATGTGAAAGAACCTCAAAAAATGGAAGGGTACCTGAATGTTTATTTCTGTTTATTTATTGTCTGACAGCTCTAAAGCTTAGATTTTAATATAAAGTGGACATC
Organism: Scarus forsteni; assembly: GCA_036419115.1. NCBI lineage: Eukaryota > Metazoa > Chordata > Actinopteri > Labriformes > Labridae > Scarus > Scarus forsteni. The sequence goes on along the minus strand of JAZDUH010000274.1, from coordinate 1,580,459 downwards.
GTGATTTTTTTGAAGAAGTTTAACTTTGCTGACAAGACAGCCTAAAAGCCCTCACGAGCTCTAAAGTGGCTCTATGCTCGGTCACCGTTGTTTGGGTCAGTTTAATGTGTCCCTGCTCACACTCACTGACCAGTTTTCATATCAACAGTGTTGGTCAAGGAGGATTTAGTTTTTATGTGAAGGCTGTAGTTTTTATTTATTTAATTTCTACTAATTTATTTATTTCTAAAAATAATCATTTAAGAGAAATTATTGAAGAATTTTATTGTTTTTTTTTTCTCTCTCAAAATCAGGATTGGGCTACCATTCAGTTCCATCTCTCCGAGTTAGCAAATATGCACTGCCAATAATTTAATGTGTAAATTCTTTACTCTGATCAGACGGCATCTATAATCATTGTGTAGTAGTATTGACCATCTTGTAAGATATAGCTTAGATAACTCTAATGTGTTCTTGGCCATTAGGTAGCATGACTCCATCTCCGACCTCTAATCATAGACAAATTGCACTTTTTTACTCTTCATTTAATTTTTAAGTGTTTGTCTGTTCTGAAGATGTAGGTCTTGTCATTATTATTTGTTTTGTATGTTTTTGTGTTTGACTGTTGTGTTTTGACCTGTTATGAATGCTGACATTGCTGCTTAATTTTATCCTGTTCTTCTTTTCCTGTTCTGCTGCAGAAATGAACTTTTCGCTACTCAAGTGTTTTATAAAGACTAAAGGCTGTTGTTAAATTACAGCAGACACAGAATCTCATTTCACAACAATCCTAATTTAAGGCCTGCAGCAAAGATTCAATAACCCAATGAAACCCTTTCTATTGTTTGTTGTCAGAGGATGTCAACATTTGTGATTCTTAAATTTCAAGTCCACGTGTTCTTAAAAGTTACTTGCATCCTCAAAAACTATTAATCTGACAGGTTCTTAAGTATGACAGAGTATTTGGTCACTTTAAAGAGAAAAAGATTGTATGAATGTAGTGGCAAATTAACAGGAATTAATTGTCTACTATATAGACAACTGACTACTTTAGGGTTGCAGTGTGCTTGAACCTATCCCAGCTGTCTGTCAGAAACAGACAGGAGATACCCTGAAGTGGTCACCAGTCAATCACAGGACTGACAGATGTAGACAAACAAGAAGTCACTCTCTCAATCACAACCATCTACAATTTAGATTTGCGGGTTAATTTATCAAACACATATTTGGTCAGTGGAAGGAAGCTGGGGAGCCTAAAAAGACATTTCAGATGCATTCAGAGAGAAAATCCAGTTAGAAAGGTCCTGAATGAGGTTTGGGCCAACAACTGTCTTGCTGTGAAGCAGCTCAGTAGTCAATGCATCACTGTGCAGCACCTCAGCAGGGTCCAGCTAATTAAATGTCAAACACTACATGGTAAATAAAACATACTGTGTTCAACCGTAGAATGTTGTAGGCAGATTGACAAAACAGCCAAATAGATGACGCCAGTTTTAAAATCAAGTTTTGCCAAGCAACGGCAGCATCCTGTGTTGTTGGTTTTATCCACTAAATCCTGCATTGCCATGCAGCCAAAATGTGTAAGAACAAGATAGTCAATTTAAATGATTAAAATAGTTATTTTATAGGGTTAAAATCATTTGAGGAATTATTCTGTATTTTTAAAAGGAGTATGTCAATCCAGGGAAATATTAGCCACAGTGATTCTGGTCAGCTCTGCCCCAACGCAGAGAGGACCAACACAGAAGCTACCCTATGCCTATTTCCTATAGGAAAAAAGTTATGGTGTGTTTCAGTTACATTAGAATTTGGAAGGTGGGAGTGGGAATTATGTCAAATCCATGCTGGAAACATTTCAGTTAAGAACTGGTGAAGTTGGGGTAGCTTAACAACCAAAGGTAGCGTCCTGGTTCTAAGATCAACTGGGACGCACCATTAATATGTGGAATTTGAGATGAAAACCTGCTATGTTTGTAAATTAACAGTGATGGAATGATTGTACACTGTAACTGACATTTACATGGTGCTTGCAAGCCAGCTAGTTTTAGTATTACCTCCAAAACAGGGACTCGGGGCAGAAGGCCATGTAAGGGTTTAAAAAAGTCCTATTAGCATTATAAAGTAGGACAATGAGAATGTGTCCTTTACTGCATACTCACCCCAACCATGTTTAAGGTTGTTTTGACCTTTTTTTAAAGTGGATGATGCAGCAGCAGTAGGAGATGAGTCGGTAGAATTACATTTCAACCCTAAGGTGCTGATTCGTGGAAGCCACAAATGATTTTTTTGGTCACCTCTGAAAAGAAATATAATGAGCCAGTCATGAATTTATGATAAATATTAGCCAATATTAATTGGCCCCCAATTAACTGGATAACCTTTAATCCTCCTATAAAATTGTTACTTTAATAGTATGCAAATTATACTTTAATGTGCCAAATTATGGCATAAATCATTGAATATTACAACTTTCCACTCTTAAGACCTTATCCATAAACGCTTACATTCGCTACTTAAACGTTGTGGTATAACAGCTTTCACATTAATAGAAAATCAATTACAAATTGAGGAAAAATGTCTCATAAATTCATGACATGTTTGTAATACTACAAATCAAAACTGTTTTAAAACTGCATTTTAATGTTCATAAAATATCGTTAAAACTGTTGCTGCTTTCATGCATTTTCTTATGTGGCCAAATACTCTGTCAGACTGAGGAGAGATATGAAAACATCAAATATTTGATATGATGATATCATGATGTTATACTGATAACGTTGTGTATCCCCAGTACATTTGTTACCATGATATTGAAACAGGGGTTGATATTGTTTGATTTTTACTAGTATCGTATCAAAGTTTAAATTCTGACATCAGTCCCACCCTTTTAAAATTTCTCAGTATTTATCCCTTTGCAAAATAAATCAAAATCATACTTCTACATATTTACAGACAATTTTTAACCCTCCCCAAGAAAAACTTTCCATAATCTGCTAAAGTAACACTACAGCTATAAATGGTCTTCTCTGTATTATCCACGTTAGTAGATCCAGCATTAGTTATAATCTGGATTATCTGGCATTAAGCATGGAAGTGAGAATAAGAAGGGAATCTCGTCAGGCGGATTAAGAGCAGGAGTCTAAAACAGAACGTAGACTAACATCAACACAAGGAATCTGAATCTGACGGCTGTGTAATCTGTAAATAATTGTGTTATACTGTGTGTTTGTACATTCCATTTGTGAAGGTGTTTTGTTTGTGTGTTAACATTTGGCCATGTAACATCATTGGTTTAAGGGAACTGAGTCCATGAACAGGATAATAGCAGCTGTCAAACACTACTGTAGTTATGCATGAGCAATACACAAAATGCTGGATTTGAATTGGTGGATCGCAAATGTAACTCGCTCTGTGTTTTGTAGCATTTACAGAAATTAAATCATAACCGAGGTACTATAGAGAATCCTGCCAACTGTCTTTGTAACCGTGTTTTAAATGTGGACAAAATAAAAGCATATGCTGCATGATTTCTGTTGCATCTCTGGTTTTTGAGTGAGTTTGAGCAGCTTTTTCTCTCTCTGCCAAGTGCTAATGTACAAATTAGTGTAGGTTTCATGGTGTTTCTGCATGATAAAGATTTCTGATGATCATGTAGTTTTCTGGCACACTCACAGCAGGCGGAGAAACCTTTGAGCTCTTGCCAAAGTGGATTTATTTGAAGATTTTTGGTAAAAACTTAAACCGCCATCTCTGCACCTCCTCTCAGGTGGAGTTGACAGCCATGCAGGTGAATTGTTCAAGTCAAGGGTTTCAAAGTGACAGAGAGGTTTGAACAAACCCCCCTTGATCGTGTGTGTATGTATATGTATGTTGGGATGCTGTCAACTTGGCCTGAGGTCCACGGGGGACACGAGCCCCCTCCATCAGAACAAGAGGCCTCTCCACAGGGTCAGCTGCTGGCCCTAAAGGGGCCCACTCACCCATGACTTAATGCCCCCGGGCTCCTTTGTCCTCCGGGGCTGTTGGTTTTTTACGGGCCCATTCACTCAATGGCCCCCCCGCCCAAAACTTAGGGAGGGTGAAGGACGTGACGACTTGCCTTATGCTGAGGGAGCGCCGGCGAGCATGCATGCAAACAATGTGCACATAAACACACAAGCGCCTCACGCACGCCATGTCCACTTCATCAATCTTTCCGCCTTTGCCCTCGTTCGCGTACAAGAGGGTCTTTTGTTCTTGGGTGACCCACACTCAGATGTTAAAAGATGTCAGGGACCTTTTGGCTCTTAATTGGTTATTGGCAGCAGATCCTCCACCTTATGCTTTCTGCCTGTGTTTACGAGGCAGTTTTGAGATTACTGAGCCTTAACATATAGACTCGACTTCAATCTTACAAAATCTGCGATGCTTAATTTACGAAACTTTGTTTTTCCTTTTTATTAATCAGTCTACCAAAATTTAATCATATAGCACAGTTCATACTAATTAAATTGCAAGTCAAAGTGCATTACATCAAGACAAAAAAAGATTGATTGAAAAAAATATATACACATACATACATATATACACATATACTGTATACTAGGGCTGGGTATTTCCAGCAACCCCACGATACGATACATGTCCCGATACTGAGGCCAAGATACGATATGTATTCCGATACACATCAATTGTCAACACTGACTGCGCTTTTTACAAAATTCCCAGACACTTTAGCTTTTTATTACAAGAAAAAAAAAAAACAAGGATGAGTTTTATATGACTCTACTACTTAATAACTTTAATTCAGGTCCCCAAAGATGGTAGACACCTAAGTTTAAATTTGGAACATGTGCTTCATCATGTAGTTTGGCTTCTACTTTGAACTGTGCCATTGTTAACATCACTAAAAAAGTATTTACAACAACTGTCCAACCATTGAGGCCGTATCGATTCTGTAGCATCCATATCGATGCACGTATCACCAAGGAGTGCATGACAATATTTTGTCGTATCGATATTTCTGAGCACAGGCCTAATATATATGCACACATACACATCTACATGCATATATACACATACATAAATAATGATAATTTTCTTCAAACAGTCAGCAGAGGTCCATCCATAGTATTCCACTACAGCTGTAATGATAGCAGGAAGGATGTTAAGAGGATTTATAGACTAATGCGCACCAAGAAAAAGAAATGACAAAATTAAGATAACTGATAGAACTTAAAAGAAGAGATACAAGAAAATGCAAAGTAATAAAACCAAGAAACAGATCACAGACATGTTTAAAGATTAAATTAAATCTAAATTTTAAAGATTTAATTTTGGCTTTATACTTAATCCTTGAGGTCGGCGAGTGGATCATGACCATTAAACATAATAATTAACAAAATTGTCATTAAAAACACTGATTAAAATCAAGTTTCAACTAAAAAAATCATCTGATAGATTATAAGGTAATCTGATTAATTTGAGGCCAATTTGAAAAATGTCTCATATTTTTAAAATATATATGTTTAGGCATTTTTTGCCTTAGCTAACAGAGGAGTCAGTAGATGGACTAGCAAAGGAGCAAAGATTTTAGCCCTTTGCTAGTCCATCTAGCAAAGGCTAGATGGACTAGCCTCAGGTAGGAATGAAACCTGAGCCACCTGCATAGGACAAGAGCTTTAGGCTACGTTTAAACGGACTCTCCTGACTTAAAAACACAACGATATTTCCTTTATGTTTTCAAAGTCGATCCACGTTCAGAAGGAGACGCTGGAGACGACGGAAACTGCTGTAGTGTGCATGCCGGTTCAGTAGATGGCGGTGCAGGTCTGCAGAGAAGCAGCGCTGCTACAATACACGTACAAAGAAGAAAAATCTGTCTGGATAACAAACTGAGCATGGTAAGAGGCTCAAACGTTACTCAGCAGACGGCCAAAGCTGTTGTTTTTCCTGGTATGCGTGCGCAGCCTTCATGTGAAAGAGTACTGCGCATGCGGTTACTGTACATCAGCGTTTCACCATGAAACGCTCTGATATGGGTGTACCCGGGGCTGCATGGAGAGCGTATTCAAACCTTTCGACTCTGGAACCCGTTTTCAAAAGTTACTGTTTTCGGGCAAAATGCAAAGAGTTTCTGTCTAACCACAAGGCCAAAACGCAATGAAAACTTATCGGATCTGACTGCATTCAGCCCCGTGTAAACGCAGCCATAATATGTGGTTACATGTATGGTTGCTACCTACTCTGCCAAACCAGCACAGAGAAATTTTTGCATTTTAATGAAAATAATGTCAAAGTTAATTTGAGCTTTTACCATTTACAGCAACAAACAGAGCTGTTCCTGAAATCACTTGTTATAGTAGATAATGAGCGATGCACATGAATGTGAAAATAAGGCTCTGAAAATGCAGAAGACAACTCAAGTTTTTGTTGCATTAGATCAATTTTTATCACCATTTTTTAATGTACATGACTTATCCCCACTTTCATAAATTAATCTTATTACTTGTATCCTACATATTGGGCAGATTTAGAAACTGAGGAGGGAGCAAGCTGGGAATGACTTACAGAAAAGGAGACACTTGATGGATTAGATCAAGGGCCACAAACTTAAATGGTTCTTTCCGTTTACCTCTGGACTCCGATGTGAGAGGTGGCAATTACGACACATCCCACAAACATAAAGATCGTCTGACTTCCCAGCAGGAAACTCCAACAAAAGGGGACGTTGACTGATTTTCTTCTCATAGAATCCCACCTCATGAGATCAACCAAAACATGGAGGAATGGCTACTAAGCTACTGTTGCACAAGTGTTTGCCATTTTCTGATTTTATTTGTCGACCTTTAGCTTTTGTTCGATAAGATGCCAGATAGAGCAACGAATTGGAAAAGGGGAGAGTGGGGATTTACACCCAAGAAAGGAGCCACGCTGGATTTGACTCCTGTTTCCCTTTCATAGGCCTCATCCATGGAGCATTAAGACATGAACACTCTGCAACTGATCAGTTTTTATGTTATTAAGTTTGTAAGCTTAGACCTTGAGCTTTTATTGGATTGGGCAGTAGGTAGAGTAGGAAGCTGTAGAGGAGAGAATGAGGAATGTAATAGCAGGAAAGGAGCCAATGGCGCTATGTGAACCCAACAGAAATATATAGTCTCAGCAATACTTGGCCATCTGCCACCAGTTTACTGCATTTTAGTTTTTTTTACAATCCTTTATGGGAAAGCAGCAAGTGGTTATTTTCATCTGGAGTTTTCCACTGTTATTTTAAACTCTTTTCTTCTTTTTAGTCTATAAAGCGTCACTAAATGTGAAAGAACCATCATCAATATTTCATGTGGTATCTTTGAATCAAGTCCTTTCTACATAGCAATAGTCTAAAAGCAAAAGACTCACAATCAGGAATCTGAATGAGGTTTTATTACCTTTCATATTTACACAAAGTGAGTAGATGTTTTGGTTTAAAAAGGTTGATATTAAAGACAAATAAAAATACTAAGAGGCTGTAAAAGTCAGCAGTCCTGCTGACTGGTGTTATATAGAGTATGATGAAAATGAGAAAAGAACAATAAAAGATCATTTTCTTTGCTGCAACCAGTAAATGTTCAGCAATTCATGGTTAATAATTGGTCATTATGCGAGTTGCCTGTAAGTTTTCTGTTGGCCTTGTGATCTAATAATCATGGCAGCCCTTAATTACTGTCAAACATGCAATAATGTGCACCACAAACTTGTCACAGACTTGCCCTGTGCATGCACAATGTCCTCCAAATTGCTGAACACTCGCTGAGCCACAAAAGGACCTAGGTGTGTGTGTGTTTTGTTTGTACACCACAGACATGAAACAGAGCACCAAAATCTGCCCTGCCTTCTTCCTCTGAGCAAACACTCCCAAAAGCAGAAACACACACATACATCACACACACACTGTTTGCCTTTGTAAACGCTAGACAGCAGATGGCAGCCCATTATTGGGCTGACAGAGCAGTCATCTGGCAGGCACCCTGTTACCCCTCCTCCCCCACTGCTCCCCCCTCCGTCACCCCCCGAAGACTCACGGCACTGCACAGTGAGGGTACGACACTTTTAGGCGGGAGAGTCTGCAGTCCACTGTGTGTGTGTGTGTGTGTGTGTGTGTTTTAAAATTGGGCCCTGGCCTTTCCGCCTTATATAGGTCACTGTTTCCACTTGTGTGTGTCAGCACCCTGTGAGGTTTGTCAGGCTCTCACTGGACTGTTGATCAGCCTTTTTTGGAGTAGACCACAAAATAAGATTATTTTGTCTTTATGGTAACGATTCTAAGCAGGTGGGTCAGGGTCCAAATGTGTGTTAGAGAGCTGTTTTTTATGGACAACAATGTGTGCTTGTTAAAAAACAATTGTGGAGAAAATCTGTTGTGCATGTGGTTGCAAATTCACTTTTATAATCACATAAGTAAGAAAGAGCCCATCCCTGTAATAGAAGAATCATTTTCCCTCCTTTAACCCCCTTTCAAACACAATGCTGCACTTGAATTTTTCTTCATTGCCCTTGTACATCCCTCGTATCATTACCCTCAAGCAAAAAATGTACAAGCACAAAAACTGCTCTAAAATTATATCATCACCAAATTTGATCCACTTATTCCTTTTGCATTGACTAACATTCCCTGAAAATTACATTAAAATCCATTTAGAACCATTTAAGTTATCTTGCTTTCAGACAGACAGACAAAGCAAAGGTCAATTACAGATTCTATTTTGCCCTTAGATATAGGTGTGAGTGTGAATGCGAATGGTTGTCTGCCTCTCTATCTGGCCTTGTGACTCGCTGGTGACTGGTTCAGGGTGTATCCCACTTCAGGGTCAGCGAGTATAGGCTTCAGCCTCCTGTGATCCTGAAAGTGATAAGTGATTAAGGGGCTGTTTACATGGCGCCGAAAACGGTCAAATCCGATAAGTTTTCATTGCGTTTTGGCCTTGCGTCTACATGGAAACTTGTTGAAAATGGAAACTTTTGAAAACAGGCTCCAGGGGGGAAATCTTTGCGTCTTTGAGTCAGGAGAGTCCATGTAAACGTAGCCTTAGAGGATGGATGAATGGGCTGATGTGGCACATTGCCCTTAAAGCTGTGGTCTACGATTTGAAACCGCAGCCTGCCCCCCCTTCCCTCACCTCTCCCCCCCCCCCGTGTTCCAAGATCCCGCCCCCAGCTCGTGTCTCCTCGCCTCTTATCAAGCCCCCTCGGACAGAGCTACGAGCGACTAGCACAATATATCAGCAGCAAACTCAATCAAAAACAGCTCAGCTCAACTGAAAGTATCAAACACGACAGACATCCCCCTTGTAACACACAGCAGTAGCCATTTCAATTGGACCGGCGGCAATGCGGGTCTGGCGCGGCGGAGCCGAGTGTGGGGGAGGATTTATCTTTCTCAGCCTGTCCTCCCCAGCTCAGCTTACAGTGCAAACGATTAGCGGCTAATAGGCTAACGCGCTCCCCTACAAGTTATTAGCCCGTGCAGGCACAAACTAACCAGAGTTATTCAGCAGACATCTCCCACTGTAGTAAACAAAGCCATTACCTGATCAACCAGGGGCGAAACGGCCGATGCTGAAGGTCTGGCGGCTCGCTGACGCTTTTCGTTAGTCGTTAGCCGTTAGCCGTTAGCCGTCAGCCTGCTAACAGGCCTCAACCAGCGGGCAGAGCTCCGTTGGGCCCCGCGGGAGAGGGAGGCGGCTTCGGTCTCGGCGCTAGGCTTTTCCGGCTCCATGATAGTTCAGTAGCTAACGCTGCTAGCTGCTCACCGGAGGTGGAGGGGAGGAGACGGGACCATGACGCTAGTGAGAGAGACAGGGGATTGGATGGACTCACGGACCAACTCACGGACCAATTAATAGTCGCAGGTTCTTAGGATTGATTGGTCAGCTAGTATGCAGCTTTTCAGCGGATATACTGAATGGATTATTTTCATTCTTTTTGGTCTTTATACTGTGTAGATAGGACCATAGGACCATAACAGCCTTATAAACGGTGTTATTAATATGTACAAAGCTTCCAAATCGTAGACCATAGCTTTAAAGGTATGTTCACACCGAGCGCGACTTTGGCAATCTCGGTGACCACTCTCCATGCAGAGTCAATGTAAAGCCACGATCAGCCATGACAACATGCTACCAGATCACACACGGTGTGAGGGTCTCTTTGGAGACATGGGGGAGGTGCCCCTGTTGCTGCAGATAGAAACTCTGGGATCACTTTGGATGCAGAGCAGTATGCTGCACTGTGTAGCCAAAAGTTATAATAATTGAACCTTTCAGGTGATGCCGCGCCTTGAGAGCTAATCAACATTGACACCCGTGACCGACTGTTTTTATTCCAGTTCACAGAGTCAGAATCTATGTCCATGTGGGAAACATTAGTTAGTGAGGACATTAGGTACGTCTAGATGGATCCTAGAAAACTCCATCAGTTGCAGTGTTTGTCGTTGGTAGGTGGGTGAAAAGGATACAGTTGGAATAATGTCAGCTAATACGTCCTATTATGGGATATGATATGATGAAGCGTGATGTCCCTGAGCAATTGCGACAAAATAAGCTAAGTACAGGCGGGTTTGGGTTTACGAAGCAATCTTGGTCGTAAAGTTGTATTCTGTGTGAACGCACCTTATCACTGCCAAACACTGAGCAGGCAGTAATGGATGGTTGAGTCTTGGAGTTTAAAGATGTAAGTCTGCTCATGGTGTCCTTAACTTGATTGTAACTTTGACAAAATGTAAAAATCAACTTTATGAAGTAAATGTTCAAAGTTTTGATTTATTCCCTTTCCATCTTCAGAGAATGATTCCTGCCACAGTCCTCCTCCTCACATATCACAGTTTGCTCAGACGATCACTGCCCTGTCCCTCTCTTTGTAACATTTTCACCCTTCCTCTCCAGGGCCCACTGCCCAAACACTGGCCCCAGAGTGACTGCCTCCTACAGTTTTGATCACAAAGGATTATACAACAGTGAATATCAAACTGTGGGGGAGGACAGAGGAGAGGGGCTTTCCCTCTTTGAGGTCAAGGCCAAGGTTAGGATTAGGTTTGCTCTCTGTGTCCACTGTAAGGAGAAGACCCTACCACAGGGGCATGCTGGGAGGCACCACAGAAGAAGACGACAACGACTACATGCGACATCTGAGAGCTGCCTTAGCGTTGGCGGGGCAACCGGCACAATCCCTGCTCCTTTCAGAAGACCTCAATCACACTTCCTCTCGCTTCAGATGCTTTTTTTCTGCAGGATTGAGGCCCAGTGTGTTCAAAGGAGACCAGAGGAGCTTAAGTATGAGGCAACACACATTTTGCATGTTTCTGCTGAAATAAAAAGACAGAGCATGTGAGGGGTTGTTGAATTTACGATTTAAACATCAATTTCAGGTTGAACAGCTGAATACAAACATATGTACAGTTTCATGTGAGCAGATAAAGCAAGCAATGCATAGACTATTCAAATTACACATCTCCTCAGTGACAGCATCAAATAAGGCTACATTAGATTCCTATTATGCACAAATATACTTAAAGCTCCTGTGAGGAACTCACACTTTGTGTCGATTTTTTGAGATTGTATCACTTATTATGAATATGTGAGTATTTGTAAAAGAAATTTCAAAAAAGACAGTGAAAAAGAAACTAAAGAAACATTCTTCGGTATGGTGTACATCTCATCTGATCTTATTCTCATCAGTGGTTACATACAAATATAAAGAAGCAGGAAATCTTTCTTAATGTTAGTCATGATTGCTTTTGAAGCACATAAAGACATAAGTATACATTTCAGTTGTTTTAATGATTAAATAAAAACATTTTACAGTTGATTTATGAGGCTATCATTAAGTTCTACAATTTTACATCTGATTTTCTGCCCAATTGGACCTCTCTTTTTATCCAAGTGTACGTTGTCAATACATGTAGTGTGCAATGGTTTAGCGCTCCCAACTTTGTTGGATCCTCCCTGATCCCAAATCAAACATGTCTGATATTTATAACTCAAGTTCTGGCTGAATGTGGCCAAGGAGAGCAAGCAGACAAGGATGCAACATTAACCAGATACTGAAAAGTTCACTTACATTTTTTATTCAAAAGTTGTTTGGTCATGAACGCTTTGTGTGAGCTTCCATGTCTGTAGAATCTTCACCACAAGCCACAGAGAAATGCTTGTGGTCTTATGGTCTAAGTGTATTAAGAGGATTCAGTGTAAAAAGTGGGTTTAAAATGTCCTTTTATCTAATGCCTCCAAAATTTCTCTGAGTCGCTTCAGAGTTGACAATGTTTCAGTGTGAATTCATCTATTTGCCTGGCACGAAATTAAGATTTTTAAAATCCTATCTGACTGTGAAACAACATGAGACCACAAACATGCACACAAATTAGGACAGATTATAAGTTTTATTGTTATGATGTGTGATGTGCAAAAGTATGATATGATCTCATTCCCTATAGTCTCAAATCTCGAACCACTTTATTCTGCATGATAAGCAAATGGACACAGAGGATGTCCGTGGTTGTCCGCTGTGTTCTCCCCACATATCAGGATTTGTGGTTGTAAATACTGAGCATGTTTGATATTTACTATATCCAGTCAACGAGGAGGAAACTGAATCCTCTCCTGAGATGTTTAGGGAGGGGACAGTCAAATTTGTAAATTAGGCCAAGCATCAGACTCATTATGTTATAGCACTTGAGTCACTTTTTCTTACTGAAAAACATATTTCTGCTGCCTTTCAACAACCAAACATATCACTTGCTGTTAAGAAGACCTTTTGGCCACATGGTGTCCGTAACCTTTTCTGGCAAGAACACCAAACTATGATATTTAGGGACATGAAGTGTCAGCATGTAGAAGTGATTAGTCATTCTTTGGAGATTCTTTAAAGCTATTGTAAGTTATAAAACAGCATTAGCATGTTTGGCCTTTTTGCAACCAAATAGAAACTCCTTACAAGAACTTTTATGAACTTGAATTGACATGAACATGAATTGACAGTATATATTCTATTGCAGCATCTGTGTGGAATATTTTATTGATGGTGCAATAGATAATTCCCTGTACATGTGTAATTCATGATTTCTGATGTCCTATTAAACAGTCAAACATATAACGTACTCACTCTTTTATAAAAATGTAGAAAAAAGGCTGCTGTGAATGATCTGATCTGACACTGATCTTGAACCCTGCTGTCGGCAAGAAATGTAAAACAGATAATTAGCCCTCTCACAGTGTGTTTTTTTTCTCTTGTTATGTGTATCAAAATATTATGTAACCTTTTCACAGGAGTTTTAAGCATATGTCTGGCATTTACTGATACCCTAATTAAGTTCTGCTCAACAGGGCAGAAACAGCATAGTCATACTTCAGTGTTTCAGTACAATCAAACTTACAGGCATGTTGCATTAATGGCTCCGCCCCCAGCAGTGATGTCACATGAAAAGGGCATAACACCACAACAACAGTTTTGCACACTCACCATTCAAACTATAAAGCAGCAAAGTCAAAAACACCTGATGTGGGTGTACACTTTATGCCCACATCAGGATATTCAAGACCCTCTATTTTCCTGTCGCTCAAGATCCTCCACTCACACCCCCACCCCCCACCAGAGACAAAGATGAGATCCTTTTAGTCGCCCTCGAAGGCCCCGTTGGTGGCTCCCTGGCATTCACTCTTTTTCCGGCACTTGGACAGGATCCTGTGGAGCAGACTGGGGGATCTTTGCATCTGAGGTTGGGAGGCCACCCCGGGCTGGGGCAGGGAGACCTGGGGCCTCCGCACCAGGAAGGGACCCTCACTCTGGCCTTGGCCCCCATCCATGCCCACCCCTCCACCTCCACCTCCTTTGCTCCCCCTCTTGGGCGCCTGCAGAATGTGTCCACTGGGGGACAAAGAGGAAATAACAAACACAAAGGCCCTGTTTATTCCTCATGACCCAAATTCCAGGGCGAGCAGACAAGACAGGCACTGAGCTGTGCACAGGACTCCATGCGTGTGTGTGTGTGTGTGTGTGTGTGTGCAAAGTTCAGAAGCAGGCTGTCAAATAGAAACCCCCCTCACTGCCAAATAAACATGGAGTAAAAAAAGAAAACAGAATTTGCTGCAACATTCAACAAACAGTGGTAAAAAAAAAAATCATCATGATTACTTGTTGTGAACATAATGTCTGAACGAGCTGTCAAAACTGTTCTTATTGAGATTGAGGTGTTTCCTCTCCCCTTTGTGCACCCTTGCCTTTAATTACATGCAGTGAGAGGGAATTGACTGGCTTACATGTGTGTGTGTGCACCTTCATGTGTGTTGGGGGGTTTGTAATCAGTGTGCTTTGTCGACTAATGAGGGACGAGAGGGGCCACCTGTTCAGGGGCGCTGGGTGGAGAGCACAGCGATGGGATCTGGTGTTGGGGGATGTGTGTTGGAACAGCTGCTGTGTGATTGTGCGTGTGTGTGTACATGATCTGTATGTACACACTTGTTGAAGGGGACGCGTGTTTTAGTTATGAAGGAGGTACACACTTACCTTGCTTGCCTGCAGCGTAAGTCATTTTCGAAGGATGAGCTTCTCAATGAAACGCTCCGGCGTAAGGCTTTTGGAGGGAGATTGATCTGAAAACAAGAGTGTGCTTTAGTCAGAAATGTCCCGCTGATTTCCTGGGATGAGTCTTCTATCATTTTTTAGACTCAATATGTACATTTTGTGCACGGTTTGAGGCTGTACTATGTAACATGAACATTTCAGTAAAAAAACAAACAAACAGATTTGACTCTGAGTACGATACAAACAGTTTGTATGAATTTTGCCAAATAGCATTGCACATTATGTGATAGCCTACACCAGTGAGCACCAACTGGCAGCTCGGGCCCTTCAAAGCTTTCCATCTGGCCCTCTGAGTATTATGATTATCTATTTAAAGGTGCTTTGAGGAGAATCTATTGCCAGTGACATTAAGACTCTGCTACCCATGAGCACGCACAGTGACTGTCTTAATGCTAGGTTCCAGTAACCTCGGAAATGGGAGTGACATCATCTCCGACTTATCAGCGTTCCAGTTGAAGTCAGAAAAAACATGGCGATCTACCAGGCTATTGTTAGCTGTTGTTAGCATGCCCTGCACTGTTGTATGAAGAATATGATTATCCCTATGGCAGCATTTTTGTAAATATAAGTCTAACAATACGATGTATACAGCTGATCTAGAGCGACACACCCCAGTCAGAAGTGCAAATAAATTGATTATTACAGGAGCTAAATAACTGTTCACACTGGGGGCATCCATCTTCGATTGTCAACTCAGGGGTGGCGAGGTTTCACCGAGTTCCCAGTAGGAAATTCAGACTTCAGGGGACGTTCCAGCTGCAGTTTCCTACTCGGAACTTGGAAATTCCTACTTCTGACTACAACTGGAACGCACCAAAAGACGTGACCCAAGCCAAAGTGTGTGTTTGTTGTGATGCTAATAAATGCAGCTCGGACCTTCCTCAGAACTCTGCATTGCTTTACAGCTTCTTTTTTCAACAACTTTCAGGATGCAAAGCGACGAGGTAATGTATCTCTTTCTAGTTACGTAGTGGTAGTTTTTGATGTGTGACAACAAGCAAGTTTTGGAAATCTTAGTATCGTAGTTTTGTAGCCAGCTATATATCGCTACTTACAGCCCGGTGCTCTAAGATGTGTCCGAATAATATAAATTTGCTCTAGTTTTAATTGTCTTGTTCCCGAAGTTGAGTATCCAGGCCAGTTCAGCCCTGTTCGACCCGACCGTGAAGCTAAGGAATAGCATTTATAGATAACCTATTTTGATGCTATAAAACTCATCTTAAAGTGTGTATTTTGATTAGGCATATATCTAAAAGTGAGACTTTTTTGTAATTACTTAGAATCTCCTCACAGTCCCTTTAAGGATCAAACATTTTAATGACCTAAAGAAATCAGAATCTTGAGAAAAAGTCAGAATTCTTAAATTAAACTTTGAATTCTCAAACAACATATGACTTAACTATTTCATTTTCTCCACTTTTTTTTTCTTATAATTCCAAATTTAATCTCAGAATTTGGACTTTTTCTCAGACTTTAAAACGGCTTTAATTTTCTTTTCTTCTCTGTCTTTCTTTCTTTTTGGCCCTAATGATCTGCTGTGTTACCAAAATGAGAACATGTGCTGGCCAAAATGTGTTGTTTTAATGATAGATTCTGTCTCTAAATACCCAAAACTACTTGAGACCCATGTTTGTGCTTCAGGACTGATGAATGGAGCTAATAAATAATATTTTAAGTGGACTAAAATATTTTATTTTAACTGTTTTGTAATTATGATCACTGTTTTGTGCCCTCCATTGCATGCCAAGAAAAAAAGGCCTTTGTACAAATGTGGTTGATGATCCCTGGCCTATACAAACATTATTGAGATCTGCAGTTTTCCAAAAATACCTATATGTAAATTAATTAAACAGCAGTATGTGTCAGGTCTGACTGGATCATATTCATAAAGGATCTGACAAAACCATGTGGTGTCAGTCCTCTGATTATCAGGAGCCTTTGCAATGTCGATTTCAACTTCTCAAATTTATATATTAAAAAGATGTTGCACTCTGAACCTGAAATAGTTTAGACTGTCACAATATTTCACCCCAAAAATAAAAGTTTAATGAGGAAAAACTTCTCAGGGTTTTGAGACTATAGATCTCACTGTAGCTGTGATAAGCCTGCATCAGTGGATACTGAACAGCCCTATAGCAATAAATAAAGCCATTGATCGCACAAATCACAAATCACGTCAGTAACTTCAGCCTTTTTTAACAGACTCAATAAAGCATTTTTATGCTCAAATGGGAAATACAAAAGTGCAACTGACACATTTCTGTTAAAACATGTCGATCAGCAATTCAGGTATTATTGCCACCTATTGTTCAGGAGTGTAAATAGATGGCGCTTCACTGCATAAAATAATCCCCTTCAAAATAAAAGCACAGGATCGCTTCTACTAACATTTTTTTTTCTTTCCCAAGCAAGGGCTCGCATTCCCCTATAAAAGGGGGGTCCGCAACACTTTTGGGTCATGAACCACCACTTGAGAATCACTGCTTTAGATCAACCTACTCACAGATAGAGGCTTTGTTGAGGCGGACTGAACGGTCCGGTCTACTGGAAAATCAAAGTTCTCTGTTTAAATGTTTTTAGATGAGGATTGGAGTGGAAGAACATGGCAGCTTTTTATAAACTCTAATTTCACTGAGAAATATGCAATGCATCTTTGAATTAAGAAGTTTTTTTCCCCCTGGGGTTTATTGTGCAGTAGTTCGTGAGCCTCCGCCTACATGTGTGTTTTCAGCTCCTCACAGGTAGACTCCATGACTGTGAAAAAGTTTTCTTCATGGCCTGTAACCTTCCTCTTCCCATCAGACATTGTTTGAGCAGCCAGTCAGTGCAGAGCTCATTGTCATAGCCTCCTGTAATCTCCAAGCCCCTCATATATGAGCGTTTCCAAAGGGGAGGGGGGCAGAGTTGCATCTGATCCTCAACAGAGGTTACATTTTTAAAAATCAAATTAAATAAAATCTTTGCTTAACAGTTACAAATGGTCAAACACACCAGGATAAGGGACTTTTAAGACCGACTGGCCAACAACGACTAGACTATCACTGCAGGCAGGAGTGTTTGTTTTTAATTCATGTCTGCTGCTCATCCTTATGAACTTTGTGAAATGTTTCTTTTTATTTCTTCCTTCTGTTAGGATTACAGGATAGTTTCCAAGCGATGGAAGAGACTCATTTTATTGACAGCTGTATGATGGCATCAGCTGTTAAGGTGTTTCTGCAATTTACTATGGATCTTCTGCTGATTATCTCCTCTAACAAGTTTATAAGCTGTAAGCTGGTTGTGTGTCAAACAGTGAGAGCACACACATGCTCCTTATATAGTACACACTCTTAACTTTACTTTTGGCACAGTCTCAGGGTAGGCTATCCTTCGTGCTTACAGTGTTGTGCTCCATATTCATGCTGTTTGACCTCCTAGTTAAAGTTTATCATGGTAACTGATCATGCACAGAATATCTGGGACAATTTAGGCCAACTGAACTGCATACATGCAAAGTTTAAGAATATCCAAGAGCATTATGTTAGTATGCCAGTTCAACTTAAGAAATAAGTTTAAGTACAGTTTTAGTCAGATCTTCACTGTATGATCAAAACATTATTTGAGTGCAGTTTTACTCAGATTACATCGACAAGAACCTACAAGTTTGCAGCAAACTGACAAGAGCTTATACCATATTTAGCCACCTGACAACTAAAACTGCTTTTGCACCATAGGACACCACTTTGGCAACACTGTAGTTTAGGGGTCACATAAACTTAAATACTGCTAAACAAGACTCAGGGTGATTTCATGAATCAGTGAAGGATTTATAGTTCTTTCTTTTTCATCACCCCTGAGAAAGGTACAGTCAATCTGACTTTACTCTGTGAGTTTGCCTTTAATAGACCTTCAGTTAAGACATACATTAATAAAATGGTGCCGGGATGAGGTCAAAATGGATGAAGTAACTTAGCATTTTGCACTTCCTCATTCCCAAGCCCCCAGAGAAAATGAGATTTAGAATACTGATTTCAGATGAATGTGTGAAATAAGGTTTGTGGTGAACACACACATGAGATTTTAATTTTTAGTGCAAATAAATGTATCTAATGCATCTTAAATTTAAATCCACTTCATGTGTTGACAACAAGGGTTGTTAACTAACTGCTATCAAGGACTACAAAAATGTAGGGGACCTAACGGCAAACATTTCTGTTTGATTTTGATAAAAAATTATTCATAGTGCTGCTACAGCCAGTGATCAGGTCACTCAATTATGACGACTAAGACATTATACATTGGAAATATTGTAGCTGCTTCTGAGACAAACCACCATGCTGAAGTTCCATAGTAGCTTATGACAGTTTTTCACTATTGCTGATTATGTTTAAGCTTAAAGCATTGAGAAAGTAGGCTAAGATTATCATAGAGAGCAGAACATGAAAGTTTCATATTTTTCTTGCAGAGCTTCTTATCAGCCATAATCCAAACTCAGTTAAAACTCCCATAGGCTTTTAATAGGCTTGCAGTCGAGGAAACTAGCCTGACACTAATTCCACGCACAAAAATACATCATCCCTGCACCATTTAATTCACATGAGATAAAGATGAGTTAAAACTAAACAAGCTGTCCAAAAAAAAGATTATTTTTTTGGACCATACCCTGGCTTAATGACTTCAGTCAGGGTATAATAATAACTTTATATTCTATTCAAATTCAACATTATGTTTTTTCCAGCATTTGTTAGTTTATTAGCAGGCAATCTCAAAAAGTTATGCAAGGATGAAATTTTTGGGATGGCCCATGGACCAATCAATTAGATTTTGATGGTAATTTAAACAGGATGTGGATCAATTTGCCAGATTTTTTGACAGATAATTACCTCACCATACTGAAAAGGCCTTGGTGGAGGTTTATGCTCCTGGAGCACTTTTTGTTAAAATGTATTATTCTTTTTTTTTTTTTCAAACTTGTAATAGCTTTAATATTAGGCGATGTTGTACATTTATTTAAAAGAAATTATTATGATCAGACTCCTTTAAAACTTTTATTGTACTTTGTGGTTGCTTGTTTTTGGTTGCATTACTACTGAATTACTGTAATTGTTTCTTGAGGCCTGTCTGAACACCATGAAAAGTTTTTATTTAAGTTAATGAATAAACATACTTGACATAGACTTCTTTATATTGAATTTTGAGGTGTAATTTATAAATTAATATAAAAAGACATTCCTGCAGATGACAGATCAAGTAAGTCATGATTATTTTATGCATGAAATAATGATGAATATGGCATGAATTTAGTCATAAATAAGTGAAAACATGATTACTTACTGGAGGAGATTAAGGACAACAGAATATACTGCATTCATGGTTGGTACCTATGAGAGGGTTGCCTTTTCAATACCCCGTTTGAACAAAAGTTTAGCCAACAATATAAAAATGAAATCATTATCACCAATAAAAGAATATCTGCAATGTTGTAAAACAAATTTGCTGACACTTAAAATTGACCTGGAGGCTGCATTGAGTGATCATGGGGGCTGTATGTGTCCCTCCCCCAGGCTGCCAGTTTCCCACCCCTGCTCTAGAGTGTGAACATCCTCAGTAACCATTTAGTCCGATCGTCTGCTGTTGTGAATGCAGATATTAATACAAGTGAACGAGCAGAATAACTTAAGTCAGAAGCACAGTCTGTCCCAGAGCAGCAGGAACAGCTCAGTCCACTGCTGCTGCATTGCTGAGCTCATTCAGTCAGCCTACCAACCAACCTGGCTCAGCTCCATCACACAGGAGGCGGGGAAGTAGCCCCGCTGGCCGTCCTGCAGCCGTCCAAACCACCTCCCCTCCTCATGTTTGGACAGGACAAGGATGACATCACCAGGAGTCAGCTCCAGCTCCTCGGGCCAGTGGGGTCTGTATCTGTGCACCACTACCATCTGATGGACAGAGGCAGCATTACATACACATATAGTCTGGATTATGTATCTCATATTTAATATAAACAAAGAACAGTGTCCATGTTGGATGCTGTCATGTGAAAAGCTGCAGTCAGTGTTTGTTTGTTTGCTCCCTGAGAGCTGCAGTCAGAGTCAGTGAATGAAGAGGATTATGTGTCAGAGATTAGCTACTTGGCAGTGAAATAGAAACCCTAAATCTGGGTCTACTCTTCATTATCTGTCCCTACTAAATATGGACAAGGAGCAGTAAGTTCATTGACAAAAATGTGACTCAGAGGGATTGCGACTTCTCTTTTTCCGCTACAAATTAGACACAGGAACTGGCTAAAATAAATCTTCATAATAAAAACTTTGTAAAATGAATGCCTAATTGTCACCAACTGGACAAGACAAGTCTAAAATATGGCAGGTTTGATGGCATTCAGATCCATGATATTTTAGTTTCTTTTCAGAGAAATGTTTGGTTGTATGATAAACAAGTTCTGCCTCAAAAACATTCACATTAATCAAGGAATCTAAAAAGTCTTGTTTCATAAAGGAACATCAATAAAGATCCAATATCAATGCATACCAAGCTTTAAAATAGTTTTCCAAAAATAGGTTCATCACTGTTTTCATCAGATTATTATACTTGTGACAATGAATTAATATAATGCAGCTATATTATTACAGTAATTAGGCACATAACAGTGAGGAAATCAAATATTTTTGACCAAAAGTAATGACTTTTATGCAAGGATTCTTACTCTTGAAATAAATGATTTATAGTTTCCTTCATCAAAAATTACACAGATGCTGCAGAGGGTGAAAATGACAAAAAAGAGATTTATCCATATTTTCTCAAAAACTGAGGCTTAACCTCCAATTTCTGCACACACACTTAATATTAAGCCACTGGTAATTTATTTCTACAAAATCAAGTACAAAAACCCCAATTCCAAGTATAAATGTATCTATTTTTTCAATTTGATCTACATCCCTCCTTCACAACTATGTGTGATAGCAATTTCTTATTAAATGATTGAGGAAAGGTGATGTTTGACTTGCCTTTTCAGCTTCTGCCCTGAATCGATACCTCGCTGTTTACCAATGACAGAGGAAATGAATCAGCAAAAAATGGTTAGTTTATCCTTTGTAATGGGTCCACGTGTACAAGAATCTCTTTTAAACAGAGCTCAGGTAACAAAAGATGAGTAAACAGATAATCCATAGGGAGGGATAACAAAGCATCAGCCGCATCATTTATTAATCATCTGTGGATGATATGATAATGCATGTGATGTCAGACTTCACAGACGTGATTCACTCACCTTGTGGAGCGAGGACTGTAGTAAAGACTTCAAAGTGCTCATTGCTGTGCATATAGATACGCTGCATCTTCAAGATCTGACACTCGCACACTGGCCGCAGCTCCTGCTCTCCCTCTGCACTACCTTTAAATAAATGCAGCTGACTAATCCACTGCAGCAAAGGCTGGAGCGGGACACAGGCAACAAGATGTCCTCTGGGGACAACACACACACACAATCACACAAGTACACACACAGCATGCAAAACACACAACTTAGCACAAAATCAGCCTTAGTAAATTTATGATCAGTGCATGTATTTTTTCTGAGTTTAAAGTTTGAACTGAACCAAACACAGATGCATTATCTGCATCCTTAAAGCTCCAGTAAAGAGGTTTTCATGTGCCGTTCCAGCGCCCCCCTGTGCAGTAACTCTTATTTCTCTCCTAAGTTTCTTTTAAAAGTGAGACAGGACAGATAAACAGAATATTTGGATGGGTGGAAAATGATCAAATGCAGCGTGACGCCTACACTGTGGCAGCTAATATAGACATTCAAGATAAGAGTTTAAAAAAGAAAAACAAAGCTTTGCATTTGGAATTGTTTATTTTTTCTGTTCATAAAGAAATCTTAAAATGAAAATAAGAATAAGAAATTACAGAAATTTAAGTTTCATAAGAAATAACCTTGCTAATGTCACTGTTATATTGTCAGAAATATCCTGCTTTTAACCTAAGATCATTTCTAACCAACAAACTTGCGTTTTCAGGGAGAATTAAAGCTCAATTTTAGGTTGTATCCCAAACTGAATTCTGCAAAAAAACACTACACAATTAAACATTCAAATTACAAATTAAAGCTGGGGTTGGCGATCTGATTTAGATACACTTTTTGTAATACTGGTTAAAATGGTCTTTATGACCCGATGGTAATCAACTCATTATGTGTTCTTAAAACAGAGCGAAAAATATCCGCTATCTACAGCAGGAGTAAAACAGGGAAAACACCAACCAATAATCTTGCCAGGATACCTTTTTTTTACACCAATCAAATCCCGTCGCCATTCTGCGTGCCTGCTGCGCGTGCATTTTCCCGGCGTGCACCGACAGTGCGTGTAGCATGTAGCATGTAGCGTGTAGGGAACAGACTCCGCTGGAGAATGCTTACCTTTCAAGTTTTGTCTTTGAAAATAAGGGAAGTCCGCTGTGAGCTGTCCCACAACACCAACCAAGCTCCAGTATCCCTCACATTTAAGACAGATGTACAAGAAATCTAAAATAAACTCTGTTTTTCTAAGTTTGAGCATATTCACAACCTGGTTGAACAAACAGCATTGGTCTAAACATTTCGTTTATCTGAAGGTTCTCGCTGTACCAGAGTTTTTCCATACCAGGCCTGGTTGTTTTTTTTTTTTAGGGATTTTTATTTGCAGTATAACCACATTCACTGACTGGCTTTTATAGTTTCTTCCTCTTTGACTGATGCCACATGGCTTCATCCTCTTTACAGCCAGTGATAATATCACAGGGTAGGCAACTAGGGATCACAAAAACTACAGTGATAAGACTCAAAAAGTGGTTCTTAATTTTTTATCTTGTGAAGTTATGAGCATAAGTCTCTGAGACTTAAATTTCAATTGACAAAAAATAATCACTGAAAATAAGTGTTTATGTATGCAAAATTGGAAAGAAACTCTTCAGTGAGTTTGTAAGGCATTTCATTTCCCAGCATGAGATGAATATTTATTTGAAAAGTAGTAAATGTAATATTTAGAGTGATTTGTGTAAAAGTGTTTAGTTTTGACAGTTTTAGTTTTAATTTCATTTTTACAATCAGAATCAGAATGGCCTTTATTTTCATTATACAAAATGTACAACGAGATTAGAGAGCTTCTCCTTTCAGTGCAATAGGGAGTTAAGTTAAAAAAGTATACAAAAATTACTATAAGTATAAAAGAAAAATTAACAAGTTGCAAGGAGGCTTTAAATAGACAAGATATAAGATGAAACACAGACTTGTGCACAGCACAACTGAGGCTCAGTGTACAATATGAGACAAATATTAATGAATGAAAAATAGTCCAATTCCTAGTTCTCAGTATTTGTATGTTGTTTACATAGTCTTGCACAGGAAGTTAGATATGTATAGCACGGACACTAGAATATGTATTACTTGTATTGCACAGTAGAATATGTATTGATTTTAGTGCAAATGGTGTATGGTATATACAGATGAGTAAATGTCACATATAATTGTGTTGCACGTGAAGTTGTTAAATAAATATAAGTGTCGAGGTAGTGCTAAAAAGTAGCAGCAACCGCAGTGGCAGTAATATAAATATTGCACATTTTGCATTACAGTAATGACTGGAGTCGTTGTATATCTGAGTTCAGGGTGGTGATGGCTCTCAGGAAGAAGCTGTTTTTCAGTCTGTTTGTTAAAAATATTTTCAAGACAGCATTCTCCATGTCAAATGTCATACTTATCCTCATTTCCCGCCCCTGTCTAATGTATTTTTGACCATATGTCCACATGTGAGAGAAGTTTTGTGGGGCTAACATTGGTGAGACTTCATAACTCTACCACAGCAAACACTGCTTGATTGATTTCAGATTATTGACCATGTCCCTTTTCCATCAGCCTGGGTGAGCAGGGACAAAGATGAGTGGGCTTGGGACGGGGTTGGCGGACTGCTCAACAGATGGTGATTTAAACAGCACCACGCCTTCATTCATGCACACACAAACACACACAGACCCTCTCCCCCTCTGATGCTTGAGTCAGTGATTAAAAAGCATCTATCAACAGAATCACTCAGATGGGCAGCCATATTTGAGGAATTTACTGCAATGGTCTTAAAATGACACAAATGGCATGTATGACACTTTGACGGTGAAGGGTAAAATGTTTATTTCCCTGAATTATTGTATTAAATAAGATGAGAAAAATAGGGTTAAGAT
The DNA here is from genome assembly GCA_036419115.1 of Scarus forsteni. Taxonomy (NCBI): domain Eukaryota; kingdom Metazoa; phylum Chordata; class Actinopteri; order Labriformes; family Labridae; genus Scarus; species Scarus forsteni. The sequence continues at coordinate 1,555,697 of JAZDUH010000274.1, read as the reverse complement.
TAAGGCTGTCACTTTAGTACATTAATTAGATTAATTAATTACACCGCAAATTAATGCGTTATAAAAATTAATCGCAAGATTAATCATAGCACACAAACATTTTAATATTGGCCAGCTGGAGGACCCGTACATGGCAGTGGCACGTCACTTCACACATGCGTCTCTAGTCAAACCAAACAAAGCCCAGGTGACAACAGGAATGGCATATTTAAGACTTAGTCTTATTTTATTTTTGAATTTATTTATTTATATTTACTGAATTCTTTAATAATGCATCAGGCCCAATTGTTTTGCTGGATGTTCTCGACCTTTTTCTTATTTTGAATTTGATTTATGAAACACACTTAAAGTGTAATTTGAGTTGCCTGATTGAGCTTAGAATTTTCTGGACAAGTTGCCCTGACTTTGGTTTTATTCTGTCACCAATAACAATGTGGATCTACAAATCTTCACTTCTTAGTGTATTCATTCGATTAGTCATGCACTACAATTTTATAATATCCTAGAATTCAAATTCTTTATTTGGATACTTTAAGCAGATATGAGATTAAAATGTGATTAATTAGATTAATTAATTATAATTCCGGTAATTAATTAGATAACATTTTTTAATAGTCTGACAGCACTGGTTAAGATAGCAGTGCTCCAACAACACAAACCTCCATTGAGGCTTTTCCAGTATGGTTGGTTGTCAAAAATGTGGAAAACTGCTCTGTCTCACTCTGTTAGAAACTTTTGTAAAAATGTCTCTGTCCACATCCAAATCCAGATAAACACCAACAATCTAATCACTTCTTTGTGCCAATCAAAAATCCCTGAACTTGCATCTGGATTCAGATTCCCACAAAAATCTTCTTTGTGCCACAACAAAAATTCCTTTGAAATCCACCAAATTCTGTTTACTATCATTTGGGTTAATTTGATTTTGAAGGGCCTGTAAAAAGATTAGACAGCCAATTAACCTCATTATCTCTGGCCCAGATAGTCCTGAAAAACACTGGAATGAGCTGCAGCCTCTTTGGCTGTCCTTCAAAATGAGCCACTTCACGCCTGTAGAGGTCCGGACATCTTCAGAAGGAGCTCTGGTCTGATAGAGATAAATACTTTTAGTGAAGCAAAGAGCTTTTTATGCACAGAGATGTCCAAATGTACATGAGAGGCAGATTTTGATTTTCCTCTCACTGCTCTTCATTCAGCATGATGCGGCCCGTCTAGACATCCAGGCCAAAGCAGAGCCTTTACATAACCACAACGCTAAGCCGCTTAGAAAACCAAGAGATGCTTTCTTCCAGGAAGAAGAAATTACAACCAGCGAGCGCCGTCCCAAATTCAAGTTCAAGTTTTTACTTGCAAAGTCAGACTGGGACAGCTTTTAAAATGCTATGGAAAAATTAAAAGGCATTAGTTACAATGAGCTCAATCACTCCATTCATAAAATGCTTAACCTGTTTATGAGAGGCTTTCACTGAGGTCATGTGGGGTCATCTGTTTGCTGCTGCGCTTAAATTCAATCAACCTTTCCTTCAGATAATTACCTCCGCCAAGGAGGTTATGTTTTCGGGAGAGTTTGTTTGTCTGTCCGTCCGTCTGTGAACAAAATAACTCAAAAAGTAATTGATGGATTTTGATGAAATTTTCAGGAAATGTTCAGCATGGGAAAAGGAAGAACTGATTCCATTTTGGTGTTGATCCGGATCAGTGTCTGGCCGCCATGATGAAAAATGTGATTTTTGTGAATAACTACTGATCTAAAATAGATATCATTATGAATCCAATTGCTAATGGTATGTTTTCATGGTCAAGGAATCTAAATATTTAGATGAAATAAAGGTAGGACTAATGTTTATGTTGAAAATCACAATATGGGTGAGGAATGTGCTGCTGGCGGATGTCTGCGCTCTCCGAGTGCTTTTCTAGTTTTAATACAAATATAAACCCTTAAACATCATTAAAATAACTATACTTTGGCATAGGCACTATATTCCTTTAAAACTATACACCATATATCAGATAAAAATAACTTTGAGTCATGATTTTAGACTATTTTCTGTTTGATCACCTGATTTCTCCTCAGCTCTGATTTGCTAAGAGGGAAATTGTTTTTTAAACCCTTTAAAATGTGTATGTAATGGTATTTAAAAATATGTAAAAACTTCATCTGATTCAAAAATATAGAAAAGCTTTCTAGTGCATACTGCAATGCAGGGTAACTTATATCAAGCAGCCAAATGATTCTTCTGCTGAGGCAGTGTGTGGATTTCAATAAACAGGTTTGTCTTTTTGTCCATCATGTGTTTACAAGAATTAAAAGAGATGTTTTACATAAAAAAAATATTCAGAATAGAATTGTATAGTGTGAATAGGTTTGTGGATTGTCATTCATTATTTATTAAGACATATTTTTGAAGCGTTACTTCTTCTTCTCTAGCCTACTGTTAATTATCTTCTTAATTTGTGATTGTGTATTAACATACCAACGAGGATGTTGAACTATCGTCTTTTGATACTTTGAAAGAGGTGGGATTGGTTAAGTGTGTATTTCTCCCTTTGCCAGTTTGAAATCATTGTGTTTTTTCTTTTTTAAGGCTGTCATTGCTTGTTCACCTTTGAGTAACTATTTTGCTTTTGTGATATTTTCATTTTTTTGTGTAACTGTACTGTACACAGTCCTGGGTATGACTATAAACTGCATCCGGTGACACAGCACTGGCTCGAGAGAGCGGCTAAAGTGTCATTACTCCCAGGTTCACTCAGGTACCTGTAGGTTAAATAGTATGTACACACTCTGGTTGCTGAAGAGTGTACACAGTCAAGACCCCAATGGCAAATCTAAGCAGAAGAAGACCATCCATCTACATGATTCATTTGGCGGTAGAAGGCTATGCCAGACAGACTGGTTAAAACTACTCAACTCCTACCTAGGATGATAATAATAATAATAATAATTAATATAGCACCTTTAAAAACATACTGTATGTTTACAAAGTGCTTTAACAGACAAAACAAAGGCAGAAAAAGGTAGAACTCTGGCCACAATGAAATCAACAATCAGGTCAACAGAGACCAAAAGAGTCAAAGGAAATGGCAAAACTGGTGAGAGCAAAAAGCTGACTTGTTTTATATATAATGAAAAGGAGACAGTAAGACAGTTGATAGACAGGTTTATAGATACATAAACTGATGATAGTTGATGATATCACATCAGGGAGGTGGAAAAGGAGATGGTAGATAGAGGATGGGTAAAGGAGAAAAAATAAACTCAAAAATAAAATAAAATAGAAGAGAAATGATAATTAAAAAGGGAGTTCATTAAAACATTAAAAGGTAGTAAAAACAGGACTACTGTGATTAGAAACTGTTGAGAAGAGTAAGAACAGCAGGGTTTAAGAATAGTTAATACTTGTAAAATTAGTATGTAGGACAGAGGCAGTTCCATCATCTGATACTGCTTATCACAGCTCACATGTGCCGCAGTGGACGTTTCTGGGATCATGGTGAGTGGGTCACTTCCGGGCAAGTCATGGTCCACCTTAAACACACTCATGCCAATGACAATTCTACTTGCTGAAATTGATAACTGTTTGTGCAATTTCTTTTTCTTACATGTTTGAAATAAACTAACACCACTATGTATTGCACTAAAAGGCCATAACGGATACAAACAAGCAGGAAAGTCTCTATACTGATGATGTAACATGTTAAAATTGTTCCAATATCCAGACATAAAGCACAGCATAATACTTCATGCTCTGCAGCATGTGCTCAGTTTACAAGTAAAGTATTTCCTTTACCTCTGCTGCTCCACATGTTGAGGTCACAGTCCTCATGATATGGAATAAATAATGTAAGGACAGTGATAATTATTGGGATAAATCATCTTTGCTGATCATGTCGACCAAACCTGAACCCACTTGCAGACTTAAAAGTGTTATTAGTGGATTGAATTTAACTGGGTTGAATATTGTGGCTGAGCAGAATATCTTTCTCAATGAACCATGTAGTTGTGACCAATTATTCTGACTGGATAAGAGATTCAACACGCCCAGGTTTACAGTTTAACATCACTCAATCTCAAAGAGGTGGTCATTTGCCATGAAACCAGGCAGGATTTATGTTGATTGATCCATCTACTCTGGATTAAATCATTACAGCACATTTTCCTGTATTTAACTTTAATGACAGGTCAACATGGACTCTGAGTTTGAGCATGTTTTGAATAATTTACTCTTTAAAGCCTGAAAACACAAATGATAGCCAGAAAATTCTATTTTTTTAAGCCGAAAAATGTATTTCACTTTCTACTGAAAAAACAAAACACAATTTCCATAAAAAGTAACATATTTTTTTTGTATCTCATTTTAAACATTAGGTGTTTTTGGCAACCGATTATCCATTTGAGGATATTTTTATGTGATTGTACTCATGATTTTAGTAATTGGTTGACTATATTGATTAGAGGTATCATAAAAGTATGTATCAAATAGGAAACAAAAGGTGTTATAGAGTTAAAAAAAAAAATATTAGACACCTCATAGTCTGTTCTGTCTTGAAGCAAAAACTACCATTTAAAATATGAGAAATAAATTACGGTTTCAGAAAATACAGCTGTTTGCTTTAAATCATGCTTTGTCTTTCAAGGATTAAAAAAGGTTACAGTAGATCTGATGTTTAACAGCTGTGATTATTTCATAAATCTAATACAGGAGAGGAAAAACAATAAACAGATGTTTTAAAACTCCTTATAGGTATTTTAATAAACATTTAGATAATCAATTCCCGTAAGGACTGGGACAGATATTTACAGAATTCTTGGCATTTCAAGACAAAGAAAAATCCAACATTACTTGACAGGTCATCACACAGTGCTGAAAATTGCAGTCTACTATGAAATATGATTTATTATATGAGATAATGTGAAAATAGACATTGTCTATGAAAATATGATTTGTGCAGAGACATCGAGAAAAATGACTTTGATGGCTTACGCTTTATACCAGGACTGTGAACTGTATGAACCACGTAGTAATATTTTATTGTCTATTTAAAAAGGTATATGAAACAGAAAACTTAACTTAATTATTATTGATGATGATGAACTTAAAATCTAATATTGACACCAGAGAAAAAAATAATAAATGTAACCCAGAATTTCCACAGTCTGATGGTAAGGACTCCTCCACACAAAGACATTTTCCAAATGCCGTCTCATCTTGATCATGGTCTCTATGCATGTATTTCCTGATTACTCCAAATAAAAGTACATTTGATCAGGCTATCAGCTGCGGGTCAATAAAAGGAAAACAACTTCATCTGTTATGATTCACCGCAGAAAGCTCTTCCAAACTCACAAGCTCCACATTTTAAGTTGGATCTCTAATAAATAGAGAACTTTATTTTCCTGATTTCTTTCCTCAATAACATAGATATTATAAAAGAAGTGTGATCAGTTTCTGTTTAAGATATACTTTCACAATCTCATTATCTTCTCTAGAAATGTACAACTTTTGGACATGAAAACTGAATTTGGATTCTCATTTTTCAACATGTTAAACTGGATTCTATTAAGTTCTCATTTTTAACCTAAAAGATTTTTGGTTTTGTTTCTCACATGTGATTTTAAAACACACAGATTTTCTTTTGGGAACCTTTACAGTTTGTCTCAAACATGACCCTGATGAGTAGTTGTAAATATCTAATCTGATAAATATGGATTTATGTAATATCTTTTTTGATGTACAAACTTTTTGCAGAGGAAACATTTAAAGTTTTTTATATATGTTTTCTTGTTTTGGAGGCCACCTCATGATGTTTCTCTGTGTCTTGCACGTCACTGTTTTAGTTGTGAAATTTTGGAGCATGATGTACAGAAATATTTCTTCTTTATTAGTACACATAAATGTGCCTGCAATGTTCAACAATTTATGACAAAAACTGCCTCTTAGTGAGCATCCTGGACTTCTATTCATGTTGTCATGGTCACAAACAGGAATAAACACTATTTGTTTCATAGAAGCTAACATTTTTACAAATCTGGTTCAACAACTTTGCTCTTTCTTCAATAGAAAATAAACAGACATGTCATGTTTCACCACTCTCACTTGTCCGTATTGCCCAGGCCTAACTTCACAGTCACCTTAATAAATCTCACAGGGAAGCACAATAATTGATCTTTGCTGATATCTGATGTGCCAATATGTTTTAATTCATAACCTCCAAAACCAGTGTTTCTGGTAAAGACCAGAAGCTCTGAACTTTACAAAAAATGGACATGTATCTTTCTGTATTATGGTATATTTTTCTGAGGAACAGATGCAAAACAAGGAAAGCATCGTTTAGGTTTTGCACAAATCAAACCCTTGATTTTTAACTGTACCATGCAGTGATGAGAAGGTGCATCAATATTGTACGTTTGTGTAATTTGTTGATATTCCAGCAGATACCAACTGTAAATATCTGCAAAAATGTCAAGATCTGCCTTTACAACACTTGGCCAGCACTAATATCGGGCATCCCTAGAATCTTCTCAGCCCAGTCCAAAGTTTTGAAGGCACAAACATCTTCAGCGCTTCCCAGGTTTTCCTCTCCTCTTCCCTCCAGCTTTTCCTCCAGCTTTTCCTCCACTTCCTTTCCCTCCTCCCTTCCCTTTGCCTTTTCCTCCCATGTTTCCTTTCCGTCCTTTCTTCCCTGCTCCCCTCTTGTATTTGGCTGCGGCCTCCTCTCTGTCCTCCTCCCTCATCTGCTTGTTCACAGCCTTGGTGATGTCCAGCTTCGGCTTCTTGCTGTCCATGAGTTTGAGGAGCTCCAGTTGTTTGTTCTTCTCATTAGAAAAGTCACCAATGAGGGGCTCGAACTTCCTCTTCTTGCCCTGGTTCTTTGGTGGTTTCTCTTTGGGCAGCCGGTCCTGAAACCTGCCAACTGATGCTGTGGAGGTCCTGGCCACGCTCATGGCCCGGGACAGCTCATCCTTGGACTGCTGGGCTTTAGGGGTCAGACCAATCCCTGGGACTTTGACCTTTTGTGCCCTGGCGATGTTCTTCAGCCTGTTGTACTCGTTTTTAGCCACTCTCTCCTTCTTGGCTTTGACACGTTTGGAAAACTGGTCCTCATTGGGATCTGCTGTCTCGGGTACCTCAATCAGCCACTCCTTGGTGTCATCTTTGGCCCTCTTGTAGCCCCAGCGCCTCCTCCACTCCTTCGCAGTTTCATCCCACACCAGGTTGGTCTTCTTCTTCTTCTGGATGCCCTTCAGTTTGGCGAACTCTTCCCATTTTGTAGGGGGTTTCGGTTTAGGAGGGGGTTTCTCCCTAGGCAGGGGGGTCACAGGTTCGGGTAGTTTGGCCACTATCGCCTCCTGTACCCTCTCCGTGGGCTGTTTCCAGATTTCATTAATAAGCAGCTGCGTGTTGTCTCGAGCTAACGCCAGCAGGAACTCCTCTTTCTTCTGCTCTCTGAAGGTTCGGGGCTCGATGCGGTTTTTGTCACACGCCAACAAGTTTCCGACATCGAAGTCCAGGTCCAGGTCTTTGTGGACGGTAATACTTTTCAGCTTTTCTGCCTCTTCTTGCTCAGCTTTGGCTAACAGCGCCTCCACACTGCACGCCGCCATGATGGAAAGTGCCGACTTCTCCACACAGCGCACGTGTGTCAGGCAGTGTTGCCAGATTTGTGACATAAATAAGCAACGAGGTCGGTATGCATCAGTACAAAACAAGCAACCTCGAGCCTTTTTTCCTCTAATGTAATATACTATGCATTGTACTTTATTTTATATATTTATCTCAAACTTAAAAAAAAGAAAACAAAAGTAAATAAAGAAATAACAAACAACAACAACCAAATCCAAACAAGTAATATGTAAACCAAACTGTACTGTTACTGTACATCAACAAATAAAGCATGTGGTACAAACACATGCACAGCAACCAGTTTGAGAAGGAACAGAAAGAAGCAAAAAGCTTATCTAGTCCTGCCCCTTCCTTACAAAACAGATACAATACTGAATTATAACTCAATACCCGCTGTCATTATTCATGGAAACAATGTTAATTCATGGGTAATAATAATTACTTAATTTGTTAAAGAGAGAAATCTACACAAAGTGTGTTTTGATTGCCATCTACATTACATTTAAGTTTCACTGTGATATTGTTTTTCTTATTTGACTCTTAAATTACCTACTCACAGTCCCTTTCTGTCTACAGAAGTGAAGGGAGGTAATACTGTTATTTATAACTCTGTTACCACTAAACAGTCTGTCTCTCCTTAATTTTTGTCACCAAACAGACAAAGTCAGGCTGTTATCTAAGTTTTATGTTGATCCCCTACAGCTCTATAATAGTGAAAACAGTATTAGCTACATAAGAAATAAATAGAATTCTGGTTTTAAGGATTTCTTTTTGGCGGACGAATCATTTTTGCCCTTCCTTTTAAAGTAAAATTCACATTTGTGTTTGGAGTGTTTTTTAACTTCTAAATTGAGTTTATATCAGTGGTAAAGTTTGCATCAGTTCCCTCCTGGCTTCAGCAGCCTAAATGAGCAACTACAATTCTGTTACAAGCCAAGAAACGCAACCTGCAGCTGCCAATATTTACAGGCAACTGAAGAAAACAAAAGCTCATAGTCGCTTATAATATGCAGACCTGGCAACTACGGAGTGAGGGTAAAGCACTCAGAAGGACTTCCGGGTTACAGATAACGTGCTGAATATCCACATGTGGCCACAAGATGGCGGCACTGCTCCGTCAGGACATTAGTAACCTTTTTTTTTTTCTCATAATAAAAATCAAATCTTATTCATTTTAAAAAATGACAAATTCAATGTTGATATGATTTCAAAAATTGAAACGAGGAGGTGAAGAATAAAAGCAATAAAATAAACAGTAAAGTAAGATAAAAAACAAAACGTGTAAATATGGGGTGGGCAACTTGCAGCCCAGGGCAAATTTAAATCTACACACAATTTTATATACATAAAAAAGCATTATTGCATCTGAAATAAAAACACTAAAATCGCTTCATGTTAGAAGAATTAGAGCTGAGGCTATATAGTTGGCTGCAATTATTTCATTTATTATATTCAATATAAAACAGTAAGTGTATAAATGTACTGGAATATACTGGAACTAAACAATGACTCCAACACTGTTATAAAATGTATTAAAACAGTGTTGGATTGTTGCCAAATTCTAAACACTTCTTCCCTGTGCCATGACTAACATATCCTGAAAATGTCATTAAAAGTTGTTCTTTAGCTTATAAGTTATCTTGTCCATATACAAACAAACACTGAAACAGAACTTTCGTGGCAGATATAAACGTTCCTTGGTCTGCATATTAATTTGAATCATCATCACAATCTACTTCTTCTCTGTGCCATGACTACCATTCCCTGGAAATGCAATGAAAATCTGTTGAAAATTTATTGAGTTATCAGCCAAAATGTGGAGAACTTCCCTATCTTGTGATGTTGAATCCTTTAGAATTCATGGATCCACATTTGGATGAGGATCATCATCAAAAACTACTGACTTCTTCTTTTGTGTCATGGCCAGTTCTTCCTAAAAATATCACTATTATTATTATTGATTATTATTTTTGATATAGTAGTTATAACAATAATGATGATAGCTTTTAGGGCTGTAAGACATTTTTAAGTAAACAATATATTGTAATATTTTTCAAGGCATTAAATTTCTTTTGATATGAGAGTTGGCCCTCATCATTTTGGTGTCATTGAGACTTAAGCTTGTGCCCTCTGTACTGCTACTAACATTAGAAATACAGATATGGACATCATTTATTAATTAACAAATGAAGAGACATGGCTACCATATATTCCAAACTTTAATTTCAAGCAAGCAAATAACAGTAACGGATTAAACCCAATCTACTTAGACATCACCTGTGTCTTTTCCTTATACCCCTCCTCTCTGGGGTCAAAACGTCCTGGGTTTGCTGAAATTATGAATGTTATCTCTTACCTTTATTTAACATAAAAACATATTAACATGAGATTTATGTGGTTTAAAATAACCTTATTAGGTGGCACAATGGCGTAGCAAGTAGTGCACGTGCCTCACAGCAAGAAAGTCCCTTTCTGTGTGAAGTTTGCATGTTCTTTCTGTACATGCATGGGTTCTCTTCAGGTACTCTGGCTTCCTCTCACAGACCAAAAACAAGTTCGTTAGGTTAATTAGTGACTCTAAATTGCCCTTAGGTAATTTAGAGTCACCACCATGTTGTAGGTTAATAGTTATGGTGCGTTCCAGTTGTAGTCGGAAGTCGGAATTTTCCAGTTCAGAGTAGGAAATTTTATCTGGAACGCCCCCCGAGGTCGGAATTTCCTACTAGGAACTCGGAAGAACCTCCCCACCCCCGAGCTGACAATCGAAGATGGATGCCCCCAGTGTAAACAGTTATTTAGCCCCTGTAATCATCAATTTATTTGCACTTCTGACTAGTGTGTGTTGCTCAAACTCAGCTGTATACATAGTATTGTTAGACTTTATATTTACAAAAATGCTGCCATAGTGATAATCACGTTCTTCATTTGATATTTGTTAACAACAACGAAGGGCGTGCTAACAATGGCTAACAATAGCCTGGTAGATCGGCACGTTTTTTTTCCGACTTCAACTAGAACGCCAATAAGTCGGAGATGACGTCACTCCCATTTCCCAGTTCCCAGTTCCGAGGTTAATGGATTAATTAATGCATTAATTGCTTCTTACTTTGACCAATTAAGTTAAATTTAAGAAAAATGGAAAAGTTACATTTGATGTGGAGATTGAAATAATGAACAAACCATGTCTGTCTCACTTTCTTGACAACAGTCCTCTGATCAGCAATCCAAGAGCACAGTGAAAAATCGCATCAGCTTTTAGTGAAGAGAACCAGTGTGATGCTAATTTCCGAGTTGACACACAAAAGTACCTCATCCCTGCGCCACTCTGTTGACAAAGACATTTAGCTATTTCTGTCTCTCCTTTACATTTATCATTGCTTTTCTCACTGGGACAGGCAAAGACTAAATAGTGTTCTAGCTACAATAGTCTAACTGATTGGAAACTGTATAACCAAAAGTTACAATTGAAATATTTGAAACGTTTCAGCTCTTAAGTTTATTCCCATTCACAGCAAAATGAGTGCTGAAAGCCCTGTTGTGAAAACGTATGCAAGCTGGCCACAAAAGAATGGGTATGGTTGAATAAATGAAAAGACTCAACTGCTAAAAGTCACTTTGGGCAAAAATAAAGTTGGAGTAGGGATGTAAATGATCACACTTAAGCTGACAGTTGTTTGTATTATTAGTAGGGTTAATAAAGTGGCCCAAATCATTATATTAGCCCCATGAAGGCTTGGTTTGGCTCTGACAGTAACATGAATACATTTCATTTCATTCACACCAGCCAAAAGCCTATAACACGTTTTCACTTCATCTAACCCTTGAACCCAGGTGAGGACTCTGACACTCGCACCATGTCAGATTCACACCCTCCTCCTGTCAGAAACTCTACTTTAGCACGGCCTTGGAAAAAAATCGTCTTTGTGAGGGATATTCAGCAACACATATAGCTAAAAAATAGAAGTATCAAAAACCTGAAAAGAGAGTTATGATATGAAAGCAGCAACTATTTATATATTTTATCCTTTAAGCGCATTTACCAGTGACTTTTCTCTGTGGCCACAGCTCATATAAAGAACCTTATCCAGCCTGTGATGTGTATTCTTCTATAAAAGAAACACCGTGACAAAATAATCCCGTCAACACTGGATCAAAAGTCAGCAAAAAGCTGTCAGCTCTGGAGGGGATGGTGGGTGTCACAGTCAGCGAGGAGCAGCCTCTAACAAGTGCACTCTGTTCAAATTTAGTGATTTTAGAAGATAAACATTTACGTCACTGAGGACCTTATAGCCTTCTCCAAACCAAGATTGGGACTTTGGGCTGCTAATTGCTCATTTCCTCGTCACATCTCCAAACACAGCAGCACTTGTGACCTTATCTCTGGGCCTGTCACAGTGTTAGCATTCACATGGCAAGTGTGACGATGAATATAATTACTGCGGCTCCAAAATAATAATAGCATCGTCGGCAGCTAGTCGATTGTTAGAGGACCCCCATCTTCCTTCTCCACTTTGTTCTCCATATCAGTGCAGACGAGGACAATAACGCAGGGTTTAGACCAATGGAAGAAACACTTAGATGGTGTTTTGGTGGACGTATTGGATCTACAAATAATCTGGTTAGGGACTTTGTTGTCATAACATTATAGCTTAATGATTTGCAGCTATTACAAAATATATAAAGAAAACCCCTCTTATACTATTCATTCTGTGCCGTCTCAAGTGAACAAGAATGCTTTATCTTTCCTTTATTATGTTTCTGTACCACAAACTATGGACAAACTATGCTGAAGGTCATCTACACAACTGGACAAAATTGTTGGTACCCCTCTGTTAAAGAAAGAAAAACCCACAATGGTCACTGAAAAACTTAAAACAGACACACATAATGATAAATAAAAATGAACTGAAAATTCAGTAATGAAAATCAGACACGGCTTCTGAATTTTGGGTCAACAGAACCATTTTAAAAAACAAACTAATGGAACTGGCCTGGACAAAAATGATGGTACCCATCACGAAATATTTTGATGCACAACCTTTTGAGGTTGGTGTCTTCTCCAGACAGGTTCTTTTTAGTTCCTTCCACGAATGTTCAATAAGATTTAGATCATGGCTCATAGAAGGACACTTCAGAATAGTCCAATGTTTTGTTCTGAGCCATTCTTGGGTGTTTTAGCTGTGTGTTTTGGGTCATTATCCTGTAGTAGGACCCATCACCTGTGACTGAGACCAAGCTTTCTGACACGTCAGCACATTTCACTCCAGAATACCTTAATAATCTTGAGATTTCATTAAACCCTCCACAGATTCAAGACACCCTGTGCCAGATGCAGCAAAGCAGCCCCAGAACATAACTGAGCCTCCTCCATGTTTCACTGCAGGTCGGTGTTCTTTTCTTTGTATGCTTCATTTTTGCATCTGTCAACATAGAGCTGATGTGACTTGACAAAAACTCCAGTTCATTCTCATCTGTTTAAAGGAAAGTTTAAGGAAATTCTCCAAGAAGCTTTGTGGCCTGTCAATATGCATTTTGGCAAATTCCAGTCTTGCTTTTTTTATGATTTACTTTCAACAGTGATGCCCTCCATTAAGTCCCCTTTGGCTCAAACGACAACAAATGGTGCGATCTGATACTGATGAACTTTGGCCTTGGAGTTCATCTTTAATGTCTTTGGAAGTTGTTCTGGGCTCTTTGGTTTCCATTCGTATTATCCATCTCTTCAGTTTGTCATCAGTTTTCCTCCTGCAGCCACGTCCAGGGAGGTTGGCTACAGTCCCGTGGACCTTAAACTTCTGAATAATCTGTGCAACTGTAGTCACAGGAACATCACACTGTTCGGAAATGGCCTTACAGCCTTAACTTTAACATGCTTGTCTATTATTTTCTTTCTAATCTCCTGAGACAACTCTCTCCTTATCTTTCTGTGGTCCTTGTTCAGTGTGGTACACACCACAATACCAAACAGCACAGTGACTACTTATCACATTTTAAATAGGCAGAATGACTGATTACAAGTTTTGAGACACCTGTGATGCCAATTATAGGACACACCATAGTTTAAGATGTCCCTATGGTCAAATCATTTTCAATCTTTTTTTGGAGTACCATCATTTTTGTACAGGGCAGTTTAATTTACTTAATTTTCAGTAAATTTTTATTTACTGTTATTAATGTCAGTTTCAAGTTATTTCATGGACCAATTTGGGTTTTTCTTACCTTAACAGAAGGTTACCAACAACTTTGTTCACAGGTGTATCCTAACCTGACACCCCAGATGTACTGTTCAATATATTAAACATGTCCAGCTGGGCAACAGCCCATACAAAGTGTTTGAGAAAGGCAGAACCTTCCAAAAGCACATCCAGCAGGTTCAACAGTTAATCTCCTACAAGTGTCTGCATCCACTCTTTCTGTAATGCATAGATGTCTCTCATCTGCTGTGGTAGTGATGGAAAATCACATCTCCCTGCACATGCACGTAACAAGCATGAATGTTTGCCATCTGAATAATAGCCCTTAAATGTTTCATCACATGCGTCACCTCAGCAGAAGAGAAGTCCTGAAATAACTGAGATCCAATGACGACTTAAACACATTTACGTGCACTCTTTATGAATGGGTGTGACTGGTCAATGGCTTAGTGTACCACAACAGACCCACTTCTCTGACTGGATCAGTGTTTTGCATTATTCAGAGGACTACAAAGGCCACCCATGCCTCATAGTGTTATTTATAGATAAGTGAGACTTAGAAGGTGAAATACTGATGTTTTTATTGCTTTCTAATTACAGAGAGCCAGGGCTGAGGCCTTACATGTATATTACCAATCATAATTTTCAGAAATGTCCTTTGATGAAAGAATAAAATGAGTAGTTTTTGGACAACCAGGTCAACATTTAGGTCATAAGCCTCATGGTCACGCTTTGTTTGCGAATGCAGTCTTGTCAATACAACATCTAGGGCATGCTATCTTAAAATTTGCACTAATGTCCGCTATGGCACAAAGCAATATCTAAACTATGATGCTTGAGATTCTCTGTAAACTCCGCAAAAATGTCTGCTATAAGTAGATTTTCAAGATTTTGTAGGTTAAAGCTGAATATACACGCTGATGCTTTGGCAAACTTTTGCGGATAAAGCTGTATCAAGCTAATTTAGACTGAACATAAAGTAAAGGTGGTAAAATCTTTTTTTTTTTTCCCCCCTTGTCTGCATTATCTTTACAGCTGAGCACTGTGTCTGGTGGCAGCGTTGGAAAGACTAATGCATTTTTTTTCTCGCAGTGAGAGATATGTGAATATGATTCACTGCTATAGTGACCATCACCAGCCCTCCCTGTAGGCTACTCCATCATATAAAACTTTATTTAACCCCTGATGGGAGCTGAGGGGGAGGGCCGTGCCACACCACAGTGTGAAAGAAGGGGAAATAGTGACAGACAAGACAGGACAAGACAAGACAACTGGGAGAAGAACAAACAGGTATTGTAGTTAGTTTAAGATAGTAGTTCAAGTGCTGTGCTGATGCAAGTCCATACTGGAAGTAAAGGCTGTAAGAAACCAGAGACACCAGAGATGTGTAGTCTTGATAAAAAAGGGGGGGTGGACCCTTAATGGTGAGATATGGAGGAGACATAGGACGAGAGAAGATGCGTAGGAGTGCCCAACTCAGCATGTTCTGACGGGACCAATCGCTTCTTTACAGTTAGTCTCAACAGGAGCTCGAGTGTCTATACACATATGCGTGTCAGGTGGTCACCGAATACCCAAGTAGCCGCCCATACCCAGGGAGACCGCGGCCAAGGGCCCCCCCAGAGCCACCAGGGCACCCGAGACCCACCACACGCACCACAAAGGTGGTAAAATCTGACAACAGGCCCCCACAAAAAAATCAGCCATGCACTAACTAGCTCAAGGCTTGAGATTTTTTTTGTTTCCCCCAAAGTTGACCAGTTTGCATTGAGGTGAGAGGGCTGCAGGGTAAGACAGGGAAATGCAAAATAATCTCATCAGCACCACCCTGGTGTAAATCTGACGTGATTAGCTGGTGACAGTTGAGTATTTATAGTCTTTGTAATATTACATAAAATTCTTTGACCTGCTACGCTTGAGGACAGGGAAGCCATTTTTAACACATTTCCAGGATCTGTTTTGTGCCTTTGAAGGGCCACATGCTTTGTCTGTGGAAGGATTGATGGAGCTAAAGGGTGAGTGTGCTTTTCTTCAGGGAAAATATGAGCGATTTAAATTCAGAGGAGGATTTTCAAGGTTCACGCATCACAAAGCCCTCCGTGGAGGCTTAGAAGTATTCCCTGAACATACAGTGAGCTATAGATCCATCACCATTGTAAATATCATGACTAGCAGCTTCACGTGACATGATTTCTCAGAGAGGAATCAGTAGAAGGGACTGCCTGTCCAAGTTAACGCCAAGCTGCTCGTGTAAATATAAAACTGAATCCACATGACTGCACTGTGATCTGATAGGCTTAAGCACTTTTGTAAATTACATTCCCCACTTCCTGTTTCCAAGGGGAAAGGGAAATAAGCATCCCCCTGCTGAATGGAGTTTAGTTGGCTGACAGTTGAGGTCAGAGCCTTTATTGATCTGCCGCTGTGGTCGGGACACAAACACCATTTGGCTGTGCGCAGTGCCTCACAGCTGCTGAACTACCGTCTGCTCCACATGAGAGCTCGCACTCTCAGAAGGACAAGGGAGATGATGAACTCTGTCATATATTTGTGGAGAGTCACAGAGGGAAAGTGAGTCATGTTTTAGGACGCCTTGTTGTGAAAGGTATTACCTGTCAACTGAATATAAAAAGGAATGCAGCCAATGTCATCTGTCCACATGTTGCCTGCCCTCTCTGACCTACCCACCACCTCCATGTTGGTTTTCTGGAGCCACATGAGGACATTTTTTAACTTGAGGGTGGCTCACAGAAAGCAGGAGCATTAGTAATATGAGACTAATTTAGCTTTTGGAGTAGTCTAAAAAGAGTCTACACAAAGAGAGATAATGTTCAGTGACTCTGTTGACCTTTTGTTGGCTTTCTAATTGGACAGCTGACCCTAAAATTAGAGAACCTCCTCTCATAGCAACCCCTGCAAACTGAATCAGCGAGGTCTTTTTATTGCTCATTATTTTACACAATGTGTCACTTGATTAGAATTGGTGTTTGTTAAAATAAGACAACACGGTACATATGCACAAGCAGAATGACACTGAGGAGTAACTCCAAACCTAAGAGCAACTGGGAAAGCACTAGGAGAACGCAGACCTCCGCCAGCGCCACTGTCCTCACCCACATCGTTATTTTCACCGTAAATATTAGTCCTATCTTTATTTCATCTAAATATTTAGATTCCTTGACCTTGAAAACATACAAATATGCACAAATCACGAAAATGGTCCTATCTCCCAATGTTAAAGAATCCTTAAAAAAATTCCTGGATCCAGACAGTGATCCGGATCACTCTCAAAATCTAATCATTTGTTTCTTGTCCCAATCCAGTCATTTCCTGAAAATTTCATCAAAATCCGTCCATAACTTTTTGAGTAATGTTGCTAACAGAGAAACAAACAAACAAACTAGAAAAGCACTTGGAGAATGCAGACCTCCGCCAGCACCACAGTCCTCACCCATGTTGTGATTTTCACCATAAATATTAGTCCTACCTTTATTTCATCTAAATATTTAGACTCCTTGACCATGAAAACATCCATGGTTAGCAATTGGATTCATAACGATATCTATTTTAGTTCAGTAGTTATTCACAGAAATCCCGTTTTTCGTCATGGCGGTTTTACGCTGATCCGGATCACTCTGAAAATAGAATAGTTTGTTCATTGTCACAATCCGGACATTTCCTGAAAATTTCATCAAAATCTGTCCATAACTTTTTGAGTTATGCTGCTGACAGAGTAACAAACAAACAAACAAACAAACAACAACAGACACCGGCAAAAACATAACCTCCTTGGCGGAGGTAAAAATGATAGAATGACTCCAGTCTTGCAGCTCTGGTGTAAGAAATCAACTGGTAGCAGCCCTGTAGGATGTAATGTGGTATTACCCAGCTCCCAGGAGCCAGGCAACATCTGCTGACAGGTTCATCTGCTCGCCAGATCTGGCAGAGTTCCTAGAACCAGCACGACACGGACAGAAGAGTCCTTGAGATATCATTCCAACCAAATTACCACAGCGTTTGCATGCACTAGCTTGTGTGTGCTTGCGCAAGCATGTTTGTAAGGGGGAACACATTCTTGTGAGTGAGTGTATGACGTATATGTTGGACGCTGGAAGCAGACAGAGCAGGTTAGTGCCTGGTGTCATGGCAACTTCCAGAGGTCGTCCCTCCCTCAGTTTGGTATTCAGCAGCACTGCAGGGGCTTATCGCTGTGACATCATCAGGTACACCCTGTTCTCTCTTAAAGCAGGGTCTGCACGAAGTTTCTCTAAAACTCTGTGTGAATAATGACGAAAAAGTAGAAGACTTCCTCTGTAACCTTAGTTGACCCTTGGATTGTTTCATTTTTAACTGTTGATCAGGAAAGGACTGAGGACTGTTGGTTCAACCTTGCACTTGTATTTTCTCTGATTTGCAGAAGAAGTGAATAATCTTTGGAGATCTTTGGACAAAGATCCAGGTCATGGAGTCTCTTGTTAATTCATTGCGTGTTACTAAATTGAATCTTAAAGACAGCTGAAGGTATTTTTTAACAGTTCAAATCCACACTAACTAGAGGACAAAATGATAAAAAATTTCCTCACCGTCAGCCTATGTGAAAAAATACCTCAAGAGCACTTTGAGGCATTTTTGAGACTCTGCAGGGATGACTGGTCTGAGCCAGGATGAACTTTTTGGATTTTTAAAGTCTCAGGTCAAACGTGAGTTTCATGATATCCACTGTTCATCCTTTAATGGTGATATGATATTATTATTGCAAAATTTCAAAATTTCAATTTTTTTAAAAATATATTGCCTGAATGTCTGCCTAAAGGATGAATTCACTTGACTTTGGAGGTCAAGGGCATGAGGCTCATATTCATCCCATACCAGAGAAGTTCATATTTTAATTATCTTTCAGGACTTTCTTCAGAAGTACAGGTGACCATATGCCGTATCGGCTTAAGGACAAAGTCATGTTTTTGAGATCTTAAGCTGCGTTCACACCAAAAGCGACTCTGCGATCGAAATCGCGTTGCCCACTGAAGTTGCATTGGGTGTCCATGTCATTTGGGTCATCGTTGCTGTTGGCCGTCGCTCGGTGACATCCCGTCCACTCAAGTTTCACTGCAATCATATCATATAACGTACAATAGGAGAAATAGGACATTATATCCTTTTCACTCACTTATTAAACACAAAACATGGCAGCTGATGCCCTGCAGCAGCATCGAGTGTGAGTTTTCTGTGGTCTGTCTGGGCGGAACTAATGTCCTCACTGACTTATGTTTCCCACATGGACATAAACTGTTCCTCTGTAGTCCGGATGAAAAACTGTCTGTCAGGGGTACCGTCACACATGCACACACCGCTGATTGGCTGTTGCTGCACAGCCACACACGACATTGCCTGAAAAGATCAACTTTTTAACTTCGCGACAACTTCGACATCGCGCATGGAGTGAAGTGATCGTCTTGTATGCAGCAAACATATGGCCCCATTGCGGCTGTACATTGACTTTGCATGGAGAGTGATCGCCGAGGTAGTACAAGTAGCGTCCAGCGTGAATGCACGGCCATTGCTTTAAGATCGACTGAGTACAACTTTACAACATCTTAAGAAGTGTCCCAAATGACTTCTTATAATTAACATCAATGACCACTCTAACCTAGGGAGATACAAGATTAAAGGTCATGAAGTGTGATGTCATGTTGCCTGTAACAGTGAAATACAATCAAGGATGATTTTAGGAATTAGGCCAAACTTTGACGTATTGTCTTCTGTATTCGAGTCTGAAAGGTCATGATCATGGAGCCTAATATTCATCCCTTGCTTGTGAGTGTGATGTCTCAAGAATGCTATAGGGGATATTCTACATCCAGAGGTCGAGGACTTTGGAACTTATATTTACTGCTTATTAAAGTCTTAGAAATCATACTACACAGCAAAATCTGCATGGTCAAATCAATACTACCAGAGTTCATAACTACACTTTTACAGTGTCTATGGGTCCACGCCACATGCCTTTAACTACAACTACATTAATTAAATGTAATTATTAAACCTTTCTTTGAGATAAAATGCAACACTTTGTAATGCCTTACAGCATATATTATAATCAAAACTTCTATGAAGTGTTAGAAATGCACTCTTTCAGAGTATCTTTTTTACCTATTAAAATGTTACCTCTAAATTAACACTGCAAGGTGCAATTATTGCTGTAATTGTTAATTCCTATTTATAGGAAATTGTGCTACAATGAAGAAACTGTGTTTGGTAGTGTGACATTTAGCTTGAAATAATTGCACCACATTATTTTTAAACCATTATTTGAAAGACTTTTTAAACATATAACAATTTACAATGTACAATGTATTATCTATCTGTTGCATGGGAATGTTGCTTATTAGAGGATCTTTTTTCTAATTCATACTTTTAATATGTATGTATAACAACAATACACACAGGTTCATACACTGACAAATACAGAAAAACAACATGAACACAACAGCATCACATAGAAGGGTAATCAGTGCATGCTCATACTTCAGAAAATATTCAATTCAGTATGGAAAGGTTTAAAGTTGTCTTATTCAATTGCAGGTTGGTCTGAGAGAAAAAAAGGGCAGAAACAGAAATAACATTTTTCATATTGACCAGATTAAACAGTCCATCAAATCAGATGAAATCAACTCAACACTGGTGACGATGATATGTGTCCCCACACCTGCTTCCAAATGTTTCAGACCTAAACTTGGTGTCATTTATTGAATCTGTTATTCACTCCATACCTAGAATATTAGGAAATTCAGACATCCAAGTCTGCTTTTTGAATTTTCCAGTTTGATTAAATCATTCTTTTGGTAGCCAAAAGTCTAAACCAACTGTCTTTCTCTCTTGTCTTGCTTTTAATTGTACGGCCCTGTGACCCAGTAGAGTATTCTTATTATTATTTCAGAGGATTCTCCTTGTTAGAGAATCTAAAATAAGTACGCTGGTCAGTTTATATCACAGCTAGTTGATAATCAAATCCTAAGATGGAAGCACACTGCTCATGTTATGATACGTCAGATTTTAAAAGGCAAGACTGCAATGTTCCGGTGCATACTAAAGTCTGGCCCTCGATACTACAAGTGTCAATTCCAAGTTCAGAGCTCAGACCAGTCTGGAGTAAAATATGCTGCAGTGACACCCACACATTCCTAATTTTTACTCTTTCTTTTTGTACAACTTTAACTCTTTCTACAGTATAAAGCCACTGTCCAGCGAAGGTTCAAGCAGGATGACCTAAATATTAATTCAGCCACCCATCTGCTCATTCCTGTCACCTCTCATACACTTCCTCACCCTGTCTTCTTGCACAAGTCAGTCAAATCATCGGCTGATTAGAGCCATGCACTCACTTAAGCACTGAGCCAACCAGATTGTGCCACAACCTGCGTGGCCAATCCTGCTGCTGTCATATGTTTAAGTCCTGTCTTTACTCCTCCACAGTCAGTGCGCTGGTGTCCTGCGGTGTGATCTCTGTAACCCTCCTCCACCCCAGACACCTCCAGTCGTCTCTTCAGTGTCCAGGTCCAACTCCTCAGAAGTCTCGCCCCTCACTTCCATCGCATCAAGGTCCCAGCAAGCTGCTCAGAGGTCTACTTCTCATCCTATCCAGTATTCCTCACCACCACCACCACCACCAGTGTCTAGACTCCAAGGGGGTACCCTATCTTGTATTCATCCTCAATGCCCCTAAAGTACCCCAAGACATCAAGCTGGAGTCTAAGCACCAAAGAGATACTCATCACAAAGACAGTGCACATTTTCAGTCATACAAAGTTGTAAAATACATAATTGTTCACTTAAATTTGGTCTCTCCTGATTGAACAAGTGAGAGTATTTTTTGGGACTTGACTCACTCCAGAGTATAATAACTCTACACTCACAGAAATGCTACCACCAACAACATTTTTACTCTCCTCAGTTTGCAGTGGTACTTTCCCAAATCAGTATGACATCTGAGTATTTTTGGTTCACTGCTGATCACGTAGCCTACTGCTTGTGTAGCTGGCAGTTTTGTAAACATCTCTGCTTCTGCCTAGCTTAGAAGCTATGAGCATAAACGTACAAATCTCTGACTAGAAGGCAGACAGATGGGTTGTGGGTGAAATATTTCCAGGTTTTCAAGTGGGTTGTAAAAAAAAAATGTTAGAATGAGATTGGCAGTATATCTTATTTCGCTGCATCCTCTGTATTTTCAAAGTCATTTATGAAGTGAACATATGTCTTTTGTAGAGAAATGTCCTTTAAGTGAAATGAGATCTAATTTAATGGGATCAATCTATTGCAGACAGCTGGTTAACAAAACGTGTTAAAAGGAATTTCAAAATCAAAACAATTAACATTACTCAGTGGCCCTAAGGTAAACTGCAGATAATCAGGGTTTTATCCCATAAGCTGTTTTGTTTAACCTTGAAAAACTAAAGTTTTCATTTTCCTTCTTAAGTCTTTGGGCTGGGTGTTTTATGCCTTGAACTCAGTTGCTTTTTGTACACCAAGCTTAAGTTTATGACATTATATATCCCTTTTAAATTTGACAGTCAAAATGGTGTCTTCATATGAACTCTGGAATAAAATAAGTACCCTCGTTTGACAAATTGTTCCATAAAAGTACACACAATTGCTATTGAGATGAGTAATGCAGTGGCATGATGGTTAAATTCATGCTGCCACAGATTTCCTCTTGTCTTTCACTTTATAATCATGTGAAATGTCCTTTGGGCTTCATCTCTTGTAGAGCTTCTTTAAATAACCTCCCATCTTTATTGAGTGCCTCTGGTATTTTTCACATACTTATTATCAGATCCAACAAAACACAGAGACAGGAAAAAGGGTGAGAGGAGAGAAAACACCAACTTTTGCAAAACTGTGCAGTCTAATGTGTCATTGAGCAGCCCCTCAGGTAGAGCCCGAGAAATCCTCTTTGAAGCTCCGGTGCGGCTCCAGTAATGAGGGGGCTCAGTGCTGGGCCCTTACGTGATCCTAGGCCCTTATTGATTCCCTGTTAATTAGTCCGTAGGTGCACATTGGCGCATAATTAGAGTGATACTGAGCTCAATGAATGCAGACAGCAACTAATTCCTCAAGGGAAATGTTCACCGCAGGGAGAGTAAAGAATTTGGTCAGAGACATTGTTTTGGGAAAAAAAGATGTTAAATATATAAAGAAAGCCGAGCAAGAAGTTACATAAAATATAATGTTAGTGATGGGGCTGATTTTAATGCAATTCAATGAGCACTTATCACTCTGTAAAGTGTGCTTCATGAAAAGAGCCAATGTAGTGATGGCGTCACCTCTTCATATGCCTTATCAAAGACAAGAAGGCTTTTAGACACTAAGTGCTACTCAAACTGATGCCTGCTGATTTGACAGCCATAGACGATGGTCAATATAAGGAAAAAAGTGATCGTGAAAGAAGACGTTTCATACAATACAGACATTCTGATGGCACATTGGCACTGTGAGAGTGCTGTCATCTCCATCGTGGGCCGCAGGTCAGACGCTGCTGATGGTCCAAGAGAGATTTGAAGAGTCATTTGGAGCTCATCATTTGTCACCGCTGCAGAAGTGAGAGGCGAGAGGCGACCGAGGATAAAGATGTAATGCATGGAAGTCTGGACAGTGTCATATTTAAGTCGAATTTGTCTTTGGTCTTTACTGTACCAACCATAAATGTTATGATAAATATAATAATTTTTGGTTAATATTGAGAAAATACTCATATGTAGATAATCTGATAGGTAATGCAAATGGCAGGTCTTGGACCACAGCCTCCATAGAGACATAGTCTCACTAATATCATCCACTTGTTTCTGAAAAGGAGTTATGAAGCCTGAAAATAGTAGTCACCGTATCAGAATGCTGACTCTGCCTGGCTTAAGATCAATGTAGAGACAGGCAGACATGAGCTTTAAAGCAGGAGAGAGAGGGTCCAAAAGGCACACATCATGAAAACCCTCCTCTGGATTTATTCTCTGCACAAACAGTTTGGAAATGTTATTTTGGTGGATTATTGGTTTCTTCAGTGAAGCAAGGATGAGGATCTGATCTTCTTGGGGTATCATCTTCCCATAATGCCCTCTTCACCATCTCTCTTTGACTTTACCAGGCTCACAGGACTTAGTCCTAAGTTTGGAAATAATACCAGGCCTGACACCAAAATAATGCTGCCACTCTGATTACCAGAACACCAGCTTCCAGTTGCAGGGGATTTTGGCACTACTTTTGTGGCTCTAGTCACACATTTAGCTCTGTTGCCGACTCCATATGTGCATGATCCTTACCAGTTGTACCTCATTTTTGAGACAGTGGTGTTAAAGCTGGGGTTGGCGATTTTGGAGAACTAGCTGTCCGTCTCTAGCCTGAAGGGGGTGGTAATGCTCCAAAATGATGGATGCCAACCACCGAAGAAGAAGAAGTCTCGCGAGAACTGCCACCTGCAGTAGCATGGACGGCAGTTCTCGCGAGCCAACAGCGGAACAAACTTAGAAAAACAGAGTTTATTTTAGATTTCTTGTACATCTGTCTTAAATGTGAGGGATACTGGAGCTTGGTTGGTGTTGTGGGACTGCTCACAGCGGACTTCCCTTATTTCCAAAGACAAAACTTGAAAGGTAAGCATTCTCCAGCGGAGTCTTTTCCCTACACGCTACATGCTACATGCTACACGCTACACGCACTGTCGGTGCACGCCGGGAAAATGCACGCGCAGCAGGCACGCAGAATGGCGACGGGATTTGATTGGTGTAAAAGAAGGTATCCCGGCATGATTATTGGTTGGGGTTTTCCCTGTTTTACTCCTGCTGTAGATAACGGATATTTTTCGCTCTGTTTTAAGAACACATGATGAGTTGATTACCATCGGGTCATAAAGACCATTTTAACCAGTATTACAAAAAGTGTATCTAAATCAGATCGACAACTCCAGCTTTAATATGCCGACCAGTTAAACAGTGTTGTGGCTCCTTGGTCTCCGACTACCAAATTTCAGCTCATTATTAAAGGCAGAGTGATCATTCCTGCAAAGTTTCACATCACTTAGAGTTGTTTTGAGTTACTGATTCACAAGCAATGGATGACAAGAAAAATCCATGACTTTGACATCTGACCTGTACAATGTATAAAGTTCATCATTGTGGCTCATGTTGGATCTGTGTTTAAAGTTAAAAATGCCTGAAAGCATTTTTGTTGTATGAGATTTCATATTAAGGCATTTAAAAGTAAAGGGTGATGATAGCATTGCATGACCTTGGTCTTTGATGATCTTGAAAACCTCAAAGGTCATCTTTAAGATGAACATTGTGAAGTTAAAGGTACTGTGAGGAGAATCTATTACCGGCAACATTAAGACTCTGCTACCCATGAGCACGCGCGGCGACTGTCGTAATGCTGCGTTCCAGTAACCTCGGAACTGGGAATGACATTCAGCGTTCCAGTTGAAGTTGGAAAAAAACATGCCAATCTACCAGGCTTTTGTTAGCTGTTGTTAGCACGCCCTGTGTTGTTGTTCACAAATGTCACATGAAGAATGTGATTATCACTATGGCAGCATTTTTGTAAATATAAGTCTAACAATATGATGTATACAGCTAATCTAGAGCGACACACCCCAGTCAGAAGTGCAAATAAATTGATTATTACAGGAGCTAAATAACTGTTCACACTGGGGGCATCCATCTTCAATTGTCAAGTCGGGGTGACGAGGTTTCACCGAGTTCCCAGTAGGAAATTCAGACTTCAGGGGACGTTCCAGCTGCAGTTTCCTACTCGGAACTTGGAAATTCCTACTTCTGACTACAACTGGAACGCACCAAGACGTAACCCAAGCCAAAGCGTGTGTTTGTTGTGTTGTAGCTCGGGCTTTCCTCAGAACTCTGCATTGATTTACAACTTCTTTTTTCAACAACTTACAGGATGCAAAGCGACGAGGTAATGCATCTCTTTCTAGTTACATAGCGGTAGTTTTTGATGTGTGACAACAAGCAAGTTTTGAAAAACTTAGTATTGTAATTTTGTAGCTGACTAAATATGGCTGCTTACAGCCCGGTGCTCTAAGACGTGTCCGAATAATATAAATTTGCTCTAGTTTTAATTGTCTTGTTCACGAAGTTTAGTAACCAGGCCAGTCCAGCCCTGTCCTGTCCGACCCGACCGCGAAGCTAAGGAGTAGCATTTATAGATAACCTATTTTGATGCTATAAAACTCATCTTAAAGTGTTTTTTTCGATCAGGCATATATCTAAAAGTGAGACTTTTTTGCAATTATTTAGAAACTCCTCACAGTCTCTTTTAGTGCAAAGGATGACTTCAAAATCTACAAATTTATTTTTTACATCTAGATTGACATTGTGCAAATATGGATTGTATTCTCTGAAAACATTCTTAAGATCTTGCATTCTGTGAGGCTGACATTTACCCCACACTAGAAATTACTCATATCAGACTCAAGTGTATGTAGCTCCAACCCATTGTTGGATTCAAATCTTAGCAGAATCAGGCATGTGGCCCACTGGCCTCGATTTAGACCAGTTGTGGTAAACTAACGCACACCTCTGGGTCTCAGTGTTTGGTGCTGAGTCATTGCCTCACCAGCAGAGCTTTAGAGAGCTTTGTGTTCTTTAGGTCAATGCTTCTAGTGTGACAAGTCTGTCTCTGGCACTCTTGAATTCTTGTGTGGATATGTTTGAGCGTCTCTAGTAGCATCAAAAAAAGTTGAGAATTAGCTGGAAGTTCTTGCATTTTAAAACACCAACAGGTGATTCTTCTGTTCTTTAGGGAGCGTGTAAACTGAACCATATTTATATACGTCACCTGCTGCAAGGCATTATAGGGTGTTCCTTCCTCCTTTCTTTTTGCAAAGGATGGTCCATTGTTTCCTGAGCTAAAGGAGATAATAAAAGAAGCAACCACCCTCCTTTAATTAACTTTTTTTTTTTTAGAATTCAAACAGCTCTTATTATGGCCAATGCTCAAATGCTTCCAGATCATTTCTTCAGTAAGGAAGGTTCCTTTCCAAAAAGGACTTTTCAAATGCACCTGGGATGAAGGAAGCACATAAATGTAAGAAATTAAGCATCATTATTGGCCCTTTCGAATTTGCCTACTACATACTGAGTATGAAAGTAGTATGTAGTAGGCACTGCATACGGCCTACTACATTTGAATGTAGTACGTAGTATGACTGTTCTGTTCGGTTTATTTTGTAGTATGCTACGCTGGTTACCAGTTTGAGCAAAGTGGAAGTAGGCTACAGCTTATTTATTTCCCAAACTTAATTTTAGTTGTACAAAACAAACAAACATGAGTACATGTTGACATTTCAGTTATTAATCTGAAAAGATATTGCCCGAAGCTGCATTTTATATGAAACAGTCAATGGTGGAGAATAAGTATTATTTTGGAGAGGAATTATTTTGTGTGATGGCATGCGACACATGCACAATACAGTATTAAGAATGAGGAGAAGCAGGAAAATTTGAGGTGGTGGAAATACAGAGGAGAAATACAGAACATAACGGTAAAATGTCAGACTTGTCTGTGGTTAACTCTAATAATGTGGCAGGTGTAGGACAGACGTAACACCACCATCCGGCCGTTACAAACCGTTCACGGAAAAACAACAACAACTGACCTTTTTACAACTTATTACACACTATTATGTGTTGAAAATGTAAAGATAACAAGTAATGGCTCATATATTTATTTTTGTGTGCTGCTCTGGTTGTTGAAGCTTCGCGTCAGGCACTTTGGGTAACAGTAGGCGAAGCAGACTGGTCCGATGCATACTGTGATTTTTTTTCCTGAATCAGTGCGTCATCCGGGTATTTTTTGCCTTACTGCAACTTTGCTTTTGTTCGCATACTGTATACTGCATACTACATTTGGTCGCACTGCTAGTGTAGAAGGCGAATTCGAAAACGGCCATTGTTTTTCATAGTAATGATAGGCTACTTATGTTTTTATCAGATATTCAATGCTTTGCCACTCAACATAAATTTCAACTAAAACGGCATCTTGGAAGTGGATAAAGAATTGTCGCATCTGCCCACAGCTCAGCCAGCGTTGGAAATCGAGTGGCGTCTCATTTCTTGGGGCCATGATATCATCCCTTCCCCTTAGCCCTCAAATGTAAGGCCAAGGGGAGGAGATGGACAAAAGGGTGAGACTAAATGGGAAGGCTAAGGGGTACAATTGGGATTGACCCATAGTATAGGCTCTTTATCAACAACCTGACTCATTGGTTTTGATGACCTGCTTGGATGAGAGAGCACACAAACCTGTTTCTACACTGGCTTAAAAACAACCTGTCATTTTGTTAATCTAAGTTCACAAACTGTAAGACATCCTCCAGAAGCAGGTGACGCAGGTGACTGCATTCTTTAGGCTCCTTGTTAATCATCACACCCTGAAAAGGCAGAGATTCCTGAAACCCTTCAAGGAACGCTGTTCAACATGAGCAACCACTCCTGTATCAGTCAATGTTGTTGAATGCGTCAGAGGTGCGGCGCTCATTAGCAAAAGGGCAGAAGTCACCTTGCTCCTCTCATCCTCAGGGCTTCTGACACTTAGCGCTAATAAAGTGACAGTGTGTCGCTGGCATGCTAACTATCCCCCAGTCGACCACATTCATGTCAGCGCTCTTATTCCACCATGTTCACATACAGTCCACCTCGTGCTCTCTTGACTTCTACCCTCTCAAAGTGACTCCTGTCAGCCAGTTTGCTTTGTTCTCCAAAAAGTTGTCAGATCAATGCCGTGATTAAATGTCCGTCACGCAGCCTGCACCCCCTTTTGGCTTGACGTGATGCAACGGGTCGCTAATTACAAGCTACATTCACCCAAGTGTCCTCTCCTCATAGCATGACAGACGCAGAGCAGCATCAGGGTCCCAGGAGGTTTCCTGAGCTATAAATAATATGGATCGCATACATCTATGCAGGGACCCTCGAGCACCGGTATACTTGCTCTGATATGGAAATGAAATCCCCCAGATGCCCTGGAGTTTGAGTGAGTGAAACAATTTAGAGGAATTTCTCAAGGCGGAGAATACTCTAACAGCCGTAGATCCTAAAATAACATTTGATTTTAGACTTAAAACCTGATTTGTCTGAAACTGCAGGGGCAAAGAGCCTAAAATTGACTGTATGATGAAGTGATGATTTAATTACAAAGGTGGAAGCTTATTTGACTATGAACTTTCAGCAACCTTATTAGCATTTAAAAGCCAATTAAGGGTTTTTGCAAGTGTACAAACACCCTTTGAAAGTGGAATTCATACATCAAATTTGCACATTGAGTCATTCATATGCTGATTGCCTATTAGCAGAACACATCCTCTTTAAATGATAAACATACAAAAAACATGAAGCACCTCGCAGGAATCACAACAGCAGGTGCCAGACGGAGACAAAGTGCATCAGCAGAGAGTAGCGTTGGTCACAAATGGACCCTTCAAAGTGTAGTGCTTAAGTGCCTCCAATGTACAGCTTCAAATAAGGCCACTAAATTGAACAGGCACCTTGGCCGCTCATTTTCTAGAAATCTTGACCTTCAGCCTGGACAAAGCTCAAATGTATGGCAGAGCTGCCTGTCTGAAGCCAATTTTATCTAAAGCCAGAGCAGGAAATGGCAAAATCCCAGAAGTAAGGGGGCGTTAAAGCTGAGCCACTAAGAAATGAAAAGATCTGGACGTCAGAGAACCTTTACGTGAAGTTTTTTGGACCTCCGTGTGCAAAGTGGTTTCCAACACCTTCAGCCTTCAAAGAGTTTTTTTGCTATGGAATAAAGATTCTCTCAGACTGTGACGGCATCTGAGAAGGGCTTGACTTTATTTACAAAGGGAAGTGTGACTGCCCCCATCTTAGGTGAGTTATGTTATTCAGCAATTCTTCCGTTTTCCCAGGGCTTTCAGGTAAGAAGCATGATATGATTTTAAAATATGGGGCTCAAAGAAGAGTGAAGGAATATCTTAGAACAGCTGCATTTAACATCAGTAGGGTTAACTATAGATGTATGAATCTCACCCTGCAAGATATCTGAACTTGACTCTTGGGCCACCATGTGATTTATGGATGATTAATTTGAGCATAAACAGTTAAGTTCAGTATGCTTTAAAGAGGCAGGATTTAGTTCAGTCTTGTGCAAGTTAATTACAGAATCCTAAAAGGCCTGTTTTTCAAACTTCTGAGGCTCAAAGCATTGTATTTTTGGGCTTTCTATATTCAAGAACCTAGACGTTAAGGATACAACATTTTTTCAAACTTTGTAGATATACACAGCCACTTTAGCCCTGAAAGCCTGTTATGTCATATTTGATACAAACTTCAATGATACCTCAATCTAATCAATATGATCAACAAAAAACTAAAAAAAATCTAAATACAATAAGATAAATGATAAAAATGTTGCCAAAACACCTTGTGTATCAAATGAGATACAATATATATATGCTAAATTTTAGGGAATATCCTTTTTTTTTATTTTAGTAGAAAGTAAAATAAACATTTCAGCTCCAAAAATGTAGAATTTTCTAGCCATAATTTGTGTTTTCAGGCTTTAACGGGTTAAGGATGAACTGATTCAATTTTGTGGGTTAATGTGCGTCACATTAAAAAAATGGGTTGAAGTACTGGTTATTAGTGAGGCTAAACCTTTATGCCCAGGTAGAGCCTGAGTCCAACAATCTCACTTAGACTATGTAAAAAATTCTACAGACACAGATTTGTAGTCAACACAGGGGTTCATCCTGTGACTCAGGCTTACAAATGCTGCATTTTAAATATATTTTTGGCTTCAATAGTTTTATTTAGTCATCTTGAAAATAATATGGCGAACTGATAATAGTTAAAAACACAGCACTTTTTCGGTAAATTAAAGGTTTTTGCGGTTTCTTACCAGCAATATCTTATTTTCTTTCTTTCCTTTATCTATCTCAAACAAATAACAACCAAAAAAAAAACCAACCCCAAAAAAACCCCAAGTCAAAGTAATACATGTGCACACCAGACACTGTACATGTCCATCAAATAAAATACACCTGTGAGAGAATACATACATATGTTAACTTAAATAAAAAAACAATTTAAGAAGGGACAGAATGAAGCAATGACAGTATCTAGTTTTGCCCCTCCCTTGCAAGTCAAATCCAAAAATGAATTAATATCACGCGTTATTCTTATTCATGTTATTTAAATACAAAGGCAAAAGCCTAATTTTACAAACTAAATCTTAATAATAATAATAATGATGATGATGATGATGATGATGATGATGATAATAATAATAATAATAATAATAATAATAATAATAATAATAATAA
This sequence comes from Scarus forsteni, assembly GCA_036419115.1. Classification (NCBI taxonomy): domain Eukaryota; kingdom Metazoa; phylum Chordata; class Actinopteri; order Labriformes; family Labridae; genus Scarus; species Scarus forsteni. Next base: position 1,524,534 of record JAZDUH010000274.1, on the reverse strand, counting down.
TAATAATAATAATGATAATGAATCTCTTCAGGCACAACCTCATTCTTCATATATACCTGCAAGAGCATGAGACACACTAACAGTAAGGAAGCACTTCAATCATAAATCAATCACTTAACGTTCCTCTCTTGAGTGGACTTGTCAGTCTCGCACAATTTGTGACACCAGTACACACTTTCTATACTCAGATAGGCTGTGGTGTCTTAATAATTACAGCTGGTTCAAAATAGCCGTAAGTGTGCAAAGGAAATATCCCCCACACCACCTGCTTCGACACAAGGCAGGATGGATCCATGCTTTCATACTGTATCAGAGCCTGTCCCTGTAGTCTGAGTGTTGCAGCAGAAAATCAAACCTCGTCAGACCACGCAACATTTTTCCAACCTTCTACAAGCACAGACAGACACCCTTGCACACACATTCATTCAAAGGTACAGTCTCTACCAGCCTGAACATTTTCTTTGTCATGATAATTTCAATCATGACAAAGGAGCACTCGATTGGTAACTGAATGTACAGGCCAGTTTTGGAGGCCTGTACAGGCACCCCGCTGCTCCTGTGAGTCATATGTTAATATAAACAGACCCGTTTATCTTGTTGTCTGTCTACACAATAAGCTTTTACACTGCAGGTGGCGCTTATCCACAGTATTTACTAATCACACGTATGCACATCTGTTGATAAGCACATGGTATGCGTGTGGAAGCAATTTGGGGTTGGATGTCTTGCCCAAGAACATTTGGATCAGTGACTGCAGGAACTGAGGAGTGGCTCCTCAGTTGAAAGAGGACACAATTTAACACTGTGCTTCTGTTATCTAAAGGTAAAAGCTCAATGCAAATCACCTTAAATTAAGAAAGTTGGGCAGAAAATGCTGAAAATGAATGAGCATCAGGGCCCCATAAACCCAATCACTCTTGAATCTCTACACCACTGTTTTATCATTTTTCTCTTTCCCTTAAATCCACAGTATGAAAACACACAAAGGTTTAAAAACCCTTTTCCCATCCTCTCTCCAAAAAAAAGCATCACAAAAGTGAGGTAAACATCAACAGTGCTGCTAAAAACTCTGGTCTTTTTTGAGCTTTTATAGACCTTCTTAAGCGGGTATTTATGTTTCATTTACACTCCACTCATTTTGTCAGCGGCTGCAAACATAGTGTCAATGATGACGAGCGACAGCCCGCGAGGCCTCATCTCCATATGTACGCCCAAATAAAACATGATGATTCAGTGTCAGGATGATGACGGATGCCGGATCCATTTGTGATTCTTAACATGTTGCTACAGGCGGAGCAGAGCATTGTTACAAAGCATCATCTATGCTGTAATTGTGTGAATGCCTGCGGGCGATCTACAACCTACTTGTGGTTAGTTAGGCTCCATCCTCTTCTTTTGCTTTGTTTGAATGTCATTGCCAAGCCAAGTTAAAGTAAACTATGTTCACCCTGCGGCTCACTGTTATATCACAGTTCAATGAGCCAGATGGCAGCAAACACTTTGCTGGCCTTCTTCATGCTGGAGGTAAATTGATGTAAAATATGCATTGTTGTGACCAAGTCGTAAACACACACCATACATGTTTTCAGAGATATAAAAGAAAAGGGTGAGGCCTTTAGCGTGCAGCAGAACAAGAGATTGGCATTGAGCCTTCATCTAAATCCCTCTTCTAATTAAAGTTTACATAACTGTTGCTAAAGTAATCCATGCTCAGCCATGTCGAGAGGGGTCAAGGAGCTTGGGGAAGCCCACCTGAGTTGACAATTGCCTGCGTGGGAGTTGTGTGCACAGCCCAGTGAACTGGACACATCAGGAGGGATTGAGAGGAGGAAAAGAACCTAATTACAAAACACAGAGCAGTGCTCTCATCAGACTGAAAGTTCCTGGAAAACTTGATCTTTGTAACCTCTGTGATTAACATACTCTTTCTGTAAGCTGTGATAAATATGTAAACCAGCAATTAGCTATGTCAGTGCAACACAAGGTTAAATCAATCAATTTTTACGCTGTTTAGACCAGGCTGAGCATTGACGATTACAAGGTGCTGCGATTTGATTGGGAGAAATTATGGGAGCAAATCTAAACTGCAATCCCACGAGGATGCTGCAACAGAAAAAGACGTCAGAGTTTCACTTCACATATTTTCTATTTTTAGGTTCATGAAAATATCTTAAAATGCACAGAAGCCCTAAGTGGACAAAAATTCAACATTTTATTTCATTGTGTTTCTGTGATAACACAGTTAGTTTGGCTGTTTGATTTCCCCTGAGAACTTGGGTTATTCAGTTTTCTGAAATAGGTGTACAATTACTGACACCAAGGCGCTCTCAGTCAAAAGATAATGTCTTGAGACACTGGGTTTTGCTTCACCAACCTCTGCTGCTTGTTTATTTCAAGTGAAGGCAATATACTACAAAGCATTTGCTCCAGAAGGTGTATTTTTAAGAGGGAAAATCTCTACAGCCAAATAAATGATGCACGGATGTATGTAATGAAGTATGAAAACACTTATGGAGTGATTTTTAGTGGCCCATCCTACACTTTCAGTAATTTACCATATGAACTTTGGTCTTTATGCATTTGTCGTTATATGCTGAGTGAGCCACCATCAATGCCAATAACAGAATAAAGCATATTTTAAATTTTGATCCAATTTTTAAGTTTTAATCTGCTTTGTTAACTTAAAAAATATGTATGTCTTGTGCTGTTTGGATGAATTTCATGAAATGAGTGACTGTTGGTCCTCATGGTTTTCATGGTAAATAACACAGACACATGTCCTCATCTTTATCACTCCTATAAAAAGGACATCTCATTAAATATCACTTTATTGACTGCTATGATAAATAATATAAACTTTATATACAAGTCAGTGTCGAGTCTCTCAAGTGGTATTTTTCTCATTATCATCTTGGCTTTGGTTGTGGTGTGTCCCAAACACTGACTTGCTTTAGAGGGTTTCATGAATAGTTTAAATGACAGAAAATCACAGCTGTTAGGCTATGAAATGATTTTTAATCAGGACAACTAAAAATTCCATACAGTAATACAGTGTATTTCTCATTTTCTGAAAAGTTTCAAGTTTGGAGAGAAGAAGTTTGAGTCAAATAGTGACAAATTTAAACTCTTACAGAGCTCAGAGAGCACAGACCTGCTAAAACATCACTGACATTGTTACCAGAGTTATTATTGAAAACTGTCCTATTGGGAAACATTAACAAAAGTTTTTAAAAAGTTTAATTAAAATCTATGGACTAACTTTTAAAGTTATTGGCAAAAACGTGGAAAACTTCCCTTTCTCACAGTAATAACAAATCTTTTTAAAAAATTCTGTTTCAGCATCCAGATTTTTAAAAATAAAATCTAATGACTTTTTCCTTGTGCCATTACCAACATTGTCTATAAAAACTTTCATCCAAGTCTTTTGAGAAATTTTGAGCTATCATGCTAACAGAAAAACCCTGGCAAAAACATTAACTCTATTTTGGAGACAAAATAAATATTTTACTGGCCTCAATAACACCATGGTCACAATGATTTAACTGAACATGAATATTTGCTTTTGGAAATAACACAAAACTTTTTGCATGAAAAAGAAAATGACAGATTTAAAGTATCTTACAGTGTCACCAACTAAGAGACTACGGTTAGATTAAGATTATTTAATTGTGCATGGGAATTAATGCTTTTAAAGCTGAAATAAACATATTTACAGACAAAGTTACAGAAGAGGCTTTGGTCTAATGGCCCTTTTCCACTAGCACGCCTTGGCCCTACTCTACTCGGCCCTACTCGATTTGCAGTGTGTTTCCACTAGCCCGGTACATCCTAAAACAAGCTAGTTTTAGTGCCTACTCCGCTCTGGTTCCAAGCGAGCTGAGTCAATACTAAAAGATGACGTCACTGACTGCCGGCTACTGATTGGTCAGAAAATGTCGTCACGACCTAGCATGCTAACGGTAGCTACTGTTAGCTTACCCTCATACGTCTTTTCTTTGCAGCTTGACTGCTCTCATCCTCAGCTTCATTCTGTTATATAGCTTCCAAAACTCTCCTGTGCTTCTCAAGGGGTATTTCTTCTGCAGCCTTCTTCTGCTTTCCTTTTTTCCTTCCTTTCCTTTTTTACTCGGTTTGTGACAAAAAGCCACAGATTGTTGTGTCGCGCTCAAAATGACGTCACCGCAGAGCCACTCAGCGACACTGCACCCCGTTAGGCAGGCAACTGGGGCTAATGGAAAAGCAGCACGAGGCGAGTAGAGTAGAGCCGGGTAGAGTCGAGTAGAGTAAAGTAGGGCTAGTGGAAAAGGGCCATAAATATCTAAAGTATCTAAATGCTCTCACCGCACAGGCGGGATTCTTTTCAAATTGCACCCACATTTTTAGGTCTCTGGGATTTCTGCTTTTGGAAATGAGAGAAATGATTGATGGACTTTGAAAAGCACAGTCTGAGTGAAAGACTTTGAAGGCCACCTCTAGGCCTATGCACACGCATGTTTTAATTTTGGAACCTGTAGCCAGTCAATGTAAGCTTACACACAAGTGATGTAAAGCCAAAAATGAAAAGGCTTTTTGTTTTTTCAGATTGGTCAATTTTTCTAAAGCTGCATGTCTGAAATGCCGACGTTTGACCAATGAATGCACTGCATTTTTGGTTTGTATATATAGCTGTGTTCACACCAAATGTGAAGTTTAGTTTGTTGTGTGACAGAAGTGCATCAAAAGTGGGTAGCAAGATGCAAAATGTATGACGTATTTGTTGCTCAACAACTTGCATTGAAGTAGTCACAAAGATGACATCACGGACAGAGGAAGAGGTAAACGTTGCTGCACATTGGTACTGGAGCTCCTGCACAAGTTAATGTTAGATTCGGAAACTGAACAACAGGGAGGAGAAACAGGGAGAAAGCCGCTGAAGAGTTTTGGGTATCTGGGAAGTTGAGCTTCTGTTTAACATTTTTCATCGGCTGTACTGTGATTTAAATATGTGTGTACAGTTGTGTGAGGACATGACGTGAGTTTGTTTCTACGTTTGGCATGAACACAGCTGTACAGTCAGCTGTCTTGATTGTGTTTGTATTACGGCAGCTTGTTTTACATGGCACAAGTAAAGAACACAAGGGCTTATCAAAACGTGCCCCTACAGAGTTTATTTGAATGCCTGGGATGTTAAAGGCCTTTCCACTCACAGAAAGGCCCCTTGACCTCAGCATGACTTTAGGATGTTGGATTGGAAAGTTGGATAATCCCATCTTTTTAAATTTGTCTGGTACTTTAAAATTCCTTGAAAATCATAAATGTTTTATACAGCTGATCAGAGATTAAGATGCAAATCAAGCATGGAAGAAAGTCACACATTTGAAGGTCACATTATTGCCAATTATTGTTTCTTATGTTTCAGATTTTTCTTCCCAAGACTTGAAGCTGTTATGTCAAAGAGATTCTTGTAGAGGAGAACACTGAAGAAAAAAAATCGTCAAACTGAAATGCAGCAGTTTGGATAGTGAAAAGAAAGATGGATATGATTGTAAAATGAGAACTCTGAACTTGATGCAGAGGTCAGTTAGGGTGAGAAAACTGAGGCTGTTAAAATGAAAGGTTATGAGTTCTGACATTTCATGCCCACAAAGGCAAAATCAGGATGCGAAGAAGTGAATAGAGTCTTGGAGAGGAAGCTCAGCTGGGATGCAGGTCTTGAGAGAAGAAGAAAACACTACAGGGCTACAAAGGTCTTGGTCCTGACTCAGGCAACTCTGTTAGAGACTAAACACAAACAACAAAACAGCTGCTTCAATCAATAGATCAGCAGCAGGAACCCTAAAGGTCAGCCAAAGAAGTCCACGCAGACAAAGTAGAATAACTGAAGTGAAGAAAGATAGAGGATGGTGATGGTTGCAGTAACACCATAGACAACCTGTGATGTGCTTTGAGTCCTCAGTAAGCTCAGTATGAAAGACAGCTGCATTACAGAGCTTTGAAACAGTTTTCACTTCCCAGTGTAAAACAAGGCTTAATAGAATTTTAAACAGCATTCACACACCTACGGTTTTGGCCTACTTTTGACAACGTATGGGGAGATGTTAGGTCCTGTCAAGCCAAGGCTACGTTAGCACAGAAACTCCTGACTTGAAAATGCAACGATTTTTCCTTTGCGTTTTCAAATTCTTCTGCGTTCAGACGGGCGCGAGTGAATCCGCTGTAGTAGTGTCGGTTCAGTAGATGGCGCTGTAGGTCTGCAGAGAGGCAGCACTGCTACAATACACATATGAAGAAGAAAAACTTTTCACTAACAACAATAGCTAATAAACGCACAGAGAGGCAGGAGTTTCTTTTCTGGCCAACAAATCAGTTCGGAACAAAATCTGTTTGGATAGTTTTGTCTGGATTACAAACCGAGCACAGTAAGAGACTCACACGTTACTCGGCAGACGGCCGAAGCTGTTGTTTTTCCTGGTATGCACGCGCAGCCTTCAATGTGAAAGAGTACTGAGCATGCGGTGACGTCAGCGTTTCACCCTGAAACGCTCTGATATGAGTTTACATGGCGCTGCATGGAGAGCGTTTTGAAAACTCTCTAATATGGGGCCCGTTTTCAAAAATTACTGTTTCAGACAAAACGCAATCAAAACTTATCGGATTTGACCATTTTCAGCGCTGTGTAAACGCTGCCTGACAGAACTTTGTAGAGCTAAATGCATTTAAGTTGGGCTTCTTGACAAATTTTATGCATGCTTAAAATATTAGATGTTTGATCCAACACACTTGTTTAACACCAGCAAGAGTTGACCTCAGCTTACCTTTGCTACTCTCAGTCACAGCTGCAACAATGGGGGCTACCCACCTGTTGAACTGTCTGTTGACCTCTTGGCATGGTGTTGGAAAACTTAGACCAGCTGCAGCTGAACAATGTGAAATGTCCACTTCATATGGAGTTTATCGATTGATGTTGCAATACGTTTTAACTGAGATCAGTAGGACCAAGCTATGTTGGGCCAGTTCTCCAAAGTTGGTTGCACAATCTATGCGTTACATCTACATTGATGAGCCTTTAAAATCTGTCTACAGTTATTCAGGGGTGGTCTGACAACTTAATTCTCCAACAGCAAAATATTTGTCTTCTCTTTAGATATGTTCACTTGCATTAAACACAGCAACATTTTCTGTAAATTTGCTGATTTCTCAACATTGGACCACTATAATTAATCAGCCACTTTATGTTGATGTGTGAATGCTGTGTCAAAGATCCTATGTGGAGTTTGGAATTGGTCGTGAAATGAATTGAAACTATCTCTGATATCAAAAGAAAAAAATAATACCATTAGCAACAAGATTGTTCATTTGAAGATCCAGCTGCAAACTTTTAAACATCCCTGAAAATGCCAGGCCCCACTTTGGCAAATTCAGGGTCTACCCTGGGGTCTCCTCCCAGTTGATTTTGCCCAGAAAGCTCTACCAAGAGCGGCAACCTGGAGGCTTCAGATACCAGAACCACCTTAACTATCCCTGTTTAATGTAAACGAGACAGTTTAGCAGGGTACACCAGGATTTTGATACCCTATTGATAGTTTTAATTGAAAATGGTGTGGTGCTGGAATTTCCAGGTGTTTGGTACTGTTTGGTACTAAAAGTGGATCAAATGTAGCTCTGGTAAAAGTAGCCAGGAGATTGATCCAGGCAAATAAAAACTGAAAATGTGACCAGTCTCTCCACGCAGGGGCAGTGTGAGCAACTAGTCAAGTTTGACCATTAACAGTGAAGATAAAGCTGAAGAGTCAGAATAAACACTTCTCAAGAGACTGGTAAAGGCAGGCTTCAGAGACACCAGAGGCCTCATTAACCCTTGAGTGACCCTTCAAAAAAGTTACACACATGAACCTTTAAGTGGACATTTTTGTCCATTTCTGGAAAGTGTCCAGTTAAAGGTCACAGGTCACAGCAGTTCGTTTTACATGGCACAAGTAAAGAATACAAGGGCTTATCAAAACTTGCCCCTGGCATATTCAGAGAGTAAATTTGAATGCCTGGGATGTCAAGGGGCCTTTCCACTCACAGAAAGGCCCCTTGACCTCAGCATGACTTTAAGATGTTGGATTGGAAAGTTGGATAATCCCATCTTTTTAAATTTGTCTGGTACTTTAAAATTCCTTGAAAATCATGAATGTTTTATACAGCTGATCAGAGATTAAGATGCAGATCAAGCATGAGGAAGTAACGGAAGAAAGTCACACATTTGAAGGTCACATTATTGCCAATTATTGTTTCTTATGTTTAAGATTAGTGGTTATTTAGCCCTTGAGTGACCCTTCAAAAAGGTTACACACATGACCCTTCAAGTGGACATTTTTGTCCATTTCTGGAAAGTGTCCAGTAAAAGGTTACAGGGGCCTGATTTTTGGCAAGCAGGGGTAATTTAGGGTTAAATTTGAGGATGCCAAGTTTCAGTGTGAAAATCCATCATTTGACAGTGTAATGCACTTTTCTCCCGTCCATGACCCTTCAGGTGGACAAAAATGTCTTTTTTTTAGATAGTGTCTAAAAATAGTGTCCATGGACGGGGAGAAAACTGCATTACATGGTCAAATGATGGATTTTCGTGCTGAAACTTGGCATCCTCAAATTTAACCCCAAATTACCCCCGCTTGCCAAAAATTATGCCCCTGTGACCTTTTTTTTAACCACTTTCTAGAATAGGACAGTTTTGTCCACGAAGGGTCATGGATAGGTTAAAAATGCATTACGCAGTCAAATAATGGATTTTCACACTGAAAGTTGGGCTTTGGAAATTTTACCCACAGTGACACTCCTTCACCAAAAATCAACTCTGGTGAGGATCGGGGTTGTCTGTGAGGGGGTTTTGGATTTTGGAAATGGACAAAAATGTCCAAGGGTCATACAAGGGTTAAATGATATTATTTCAGACACCTGTTTGAAAACGGCATTCTAAATCCCATGTAGTTTTGGGCTTGAGCACCAGGAGTGCTAAGTGTGAACTTACTGATGCGTTTCTGAACTCATTCCTGCACCACTTTATTTGGAAATCATATTAACTATTGCCATAGGCTAAAACAGCCAAAAAGAAAAACAAACTATGAAACCCAACCAGTGTTATTTAATTGTTTTCCCTGGTACTAAGGATCAAGTGTAAAAAATACTGCAAAGAGATAAATTTCCTATATTTTTGTGGAAGTTTCTTATGCAAATTGATTTGGGAATTACTGATACAAATTAAAAGGACAAATGTGCCCTAAGAAGGGTCTTAGAGGACATCTTTTTCAATGAGAAAGTTATTTTATTAGAGTTGAGCAATACAGATGTTATAAAATGAGTATTTTTACATCAAAGAAATGTAGGCATCCTTCCCTGTGATAAAAGGTTATTAAATTGACATGGTAATAAGTAATATTACTAATTTAATAGCATTTTTGATGCCCTAGGGCCCTCAAAGAGTCCCAACATTCTCGCTCATGTCATGGTCCTGCACTGCTCCCACCTGTTATTTTTATATCTCTAATCATAAACATCCCTACTGTATAATCACCTCTGTGTCTCCGGAGGGTCAAAGTGCACTGCAGCTCTGCAGATTAATGTGTGTATCTCTGCTGATTGATTCATTACATTAGTTATATTTAACCAGATCAGCTGATTGGAGGACGCTTTTAAATTACAACCACTCGCTCGAATTAATCACAGGGATCAAAGTTCTGTCCAACAAAGATTATGTGGCACAGTTTATTCTCTTTCAACACTACAAACTATATCATCATAACCAAATCCAGTGACAAAAAAGAACATATTTTCTCTTCTATGGACAGATTTCTGCCCTGTATTTCGAGCTTTTCTTTTAATTTCCTGATGTTGGATATTTTTGGCGTGAAGCTTTCTGTTTCTTTTAAGTTTTGTTCTGCAACTTTTTGTCTTCTTTGCCAATGATTAGAGACAAAGTTGGAACAAAAACACCTACACAAACAATTACTGAAGAGGAATACTTTTCTTACATCCTGCAGGAAACCCTCCTATGATTTCTGATCTTCACCAGTGAGAGGGAAACAAAGAATGAGTCATTCGCTTTCCTCCGTGTTAGAACAAGCGTGAACGTGGGGGTCAGTCATGTAAGGCATGTTGCGTTTTTTGGACAGACACTCTTCTAATGACCTTATTCCACAGTAAAGACAAAATGAAGACAGCATTTGTGTGGCTGGATTACTTTCCCCACAGTAATAGGGCTGTGAAGATGCTTCTCCACTTCCTTTTTCCACTTCACCCCTTCATTTAATAAGTGCTCAGTTCATGTTTTTCATATTTAACTATTTTAATGTTCTTTCTGAAAAACAACAATACATCTCCATCTTGCGTAAACATGGTGGATTCCACTGCATCTTCACTGGCCTGCATGTTGCGTAATATTGTCCTCCATGGGCGATATGGGGCAGATGATACGTGCGATCATCTGAGAGTTTTTGTGCACATGGCCTAATGGAGAAGATTCGTGTTTGTGCACAAATAAAGGCAAAGAAATGATTTCCTAGAAACTCTCTGAAGATTAAATGAACAATTAGATGATTATATCATAGAATTATTAAAGAAATAACAATTTTGTGTTAAAGAGTTGATGCTCTTAGATGTTGGATTTGCATTTCCTACCATATTTGAAGGTGAATATAAGTGGACAAAACCCTCACACTCACTTTATTTTTTATCCTCTTTTCTCCTCTGACAGTGAGGGAGTATGGGGGGGTAGAACAAAAGCCTAATTTGGCAGGAAAAGAGGGCACTTCATCCAAAATATGCCTCCTCCATCCTCCTTAAGATATGTCAGTTTGGGTTTTTTTCTGTCTATATTTTCTATTGTTACCTCCATAAGGAAGACGATGCTTTTACCATCATTTGTTTGTGGGTATGTCTCTCTCTATTTCAGCAAGATAATCAAAAATTTTATCACTGATTTGGTTTAATTTAGTTTCTTTTTCTGTGTTGGTCATAGCACAAGAAGGACCTTCGGGATTTTGGTGGTGATCTGGATCTGGATGTGGATCCAGGAATTTTTTAAAGGATTTTCTAACATTGCAAGATAGGGCAGTTTTCAATCTTTTCAATAATAACTCAAAAAGTGGAAACCCAGATATGATTTGAAGAAGTTTTAAATGATTCAAAAACATTGTGAGATATGGAAGTTTTACAATTTTTAGTTTTGTCTTTGCAGTGTTTTCATGTCAGGCACGATAGTGCAGCTGTTTAGTTACAGGAAAATAGGGGCCATGTAATATTGCAGATAAGCTGGATCCACCTGATTTAAAGTCTGAAATCTGGCAGGTCTATCTTACAAACCTTCAAGCTGGTATGACTGGCTTGGTCTGAAAAGGCAGTGCTCATTCTGTCATGATCACACTTTTTGCTTTAGTTATCAGTTTTGTTCTCATGTTTTATGTTTTGTCTTTACTTTGAAAGATTATCTGTATCTCCTTGTCTCCAAAAGGTTTTGCTTCCTGTTTGGCGTAGTCACACATGATCCCTGGTTGTTCTTCCCCAGCTGTGTCTCATCACCCCCAATCACCTTGTGTGTTTAACCCTCATGTCTTCCCCTGTCTTGTTACGAGATTGGTGATCCTCGTATCTCTTTCCAGCACTTAAGTCATAGGCTAGTTTGTTTTTCGACATGTTCTGCTCACACCTAGCCTCTAGCCTTTGCCTGTCTGTATATTTTTGCTTGCACGTGCACCAAACCTCACGGACCTGACTCGTCTGCTGTTGAGATTTTTTGCATCTTCACTGGCCTGCATGTTGCATATTTTTTGTACCCAGAGTGTGTTTCATGACACAGTCAGCTTTCATTTAGGAGAAAAAGGGGACAGTTTAAGCATGATGCAGCAAGAAGCAGCCACAGGCTTGTTGCTGCTCTAATAAAGACTCAAATAGGTGCTTCCTTCTGTAGTGGCAGTTGCGTACGAACCGAACAACATTTTTTCATGGAATGAAGAATACATCAAATATCATGAGATATTTATGGACATGCAACAATACTTCGGTGGGAGATGCGATTTTGATCGCAAATTCGTTTGCGGTGTGAATGCAGCATTAGGCAGACACTTTGGGCCTGCAGGTTCTGGCAATTCTGCACTGGCATCAACTTAACTCACACCAAAGAACAATTAAAGCCCTTTTCACACATGCAACCCTGACATTATCAGGACAACATCCAGGCAGCCTGCCTGGACAACTCTCTGACATGGTCGTTCACACTTACAGCTCTTAACAGGGTGTCGGACCTGCTGGACCAGGGACAGGTTGCGGAGAGGGGCAGGTGGTCCATCTCCAGGCAGAACACAACGTCAGCTTTACACAGTGGAAGTCAGTGTTTATAATATGATAATGGACAACCAATTTATATTCTAACTTGAGTGTGACATGTTAAAAAACATATTAACAGCATTCATTAAAGAGTTGATCTGTAGCATGCAGAGGAAAATATGAAGCAGTGTCACTGCATGCATGATGATTACACCAGAAAGAAAAGGTGTAGGGTTTCATCTCAACAGCAGCACGAGACTGCTCTTTGGATGCACCAGAGATCCACTGGTGACTGTTTTAGATTGAGTTTGTGTTATCTCCTCACAGTCTGCAACTGTGGTTGTTTTTCCATCCAGTCAAGCCTCTCTTTTCTGTTTCGCTTGAGTTGCACATTTTGCAAGTGTAAATATAGTTTGAAGCCACTTATTAAATTAACAGACAATTTTGGTAAGTTGGGGAAAAGAGGATCTGGAAAAAAATAAACCTGTTATAGCACCATGCAGCCCTAAGTAGAGGTTTATGATCTCCAAATCCTCTATGATATAAAATCTCCAAACATTTAACACCTACAACAGCTTGAGTGCAATATATATAAAAAGCAATCATTAGTACGGAACAACATTTAGCGGCAGAGGTGAGTCTTTATCCCTTGCTTGACTTTGGTCAAATTCAAATTTGGGTAAAAAAACTTTGACCACAGATCTGCCAAAATCTAAAATGTTCAAAAAGACTCAACTTTGGCCTCAAAAAAGTTTCACCTTTTGGAAAAAACAGAGCAACGATGGGCCATTTTCAGAAAAAGACAAAAAAAATAACAATGTTACTGCTTGTCTTTACAGGAACATCTCAAATGAATGCATATTTTCAGCTCAAGGGCAAACTTTACGTCCAAATTTCCCCTGCTTCAGTAAGTTTTTGTGATCCTGATGCCGAGCTCTGACTTGCTTTGTCTGGAATCAGTTCCTGCAGACTGCATACAGAAAGAGAAGCAACAGCTTTGCTTTCCTCCTACACTGACTGTTTCACTCGTTAGAGCTCCTCTCAACAATAAAAAACATCTTACATCTATCAAAAGTGACAGTACAGCCCATCAAGCAAGGCACACAAAGAAAAGTGTTTGGCTGCTGTATGTAATACTTCAGGAAAAATGGATCCATGCAGCAGATGTAACTGTTCACTTACTGTGGATATCCTGCTGTCTTGTTTGGTCTGATGAATTTGTTTTGCTCTGGTATAATCATATCTGTGTTATGCACTGAAGGCTGTAAGAGAGACTAAAATGACAAACATCCGCAGAGACGGGGCAAAAGCTGCTCTGGCATGAGACTAAAGTTGAGATTTTTGAGGTCATTGATGCTCAGAGACAAGCGGAGGCTAAAATCAATGAAGACCGTATGACATGTTTCCTCTATACGGATAACTTCTGACCTGTTTGTCTGTATGATCACTGTCAGTGTCACTGTGCTTCATGTTTGTACATCAGTCTGCACAAAGGCCTGGAGATCTTTGGATTTCTGTCACTGAGCAGACTCAACAGAAGAACTGATTGATGCTGTTTTGAGATTAATACTTGATTAACCCTTTCATGGATTTTGTCCGCATTTGTGTGTATTTTAACACCATTGAGGGTAAATATATCAACATTATTTTCCAACCAATTGAGGGTCATGTGCTTTGTATGATACTGATTGTGACACCGTTTCTTTAAATTCATTACTTAAAGGTGCATTCAGCGATGTGGGAGAAAACGAGTGGAGAGGTTGTTGATAAACAAATTCAGACCCGCCTTTCCCTACATACCTCACCCCTGACTCCACCCCCAAAAGCTGATGGACGTGCATCGTCATGGAAACGGCCGTAGAAACTGCGTAGCTGACCAACGTAGCTAAAATAACCCTGACTCATCAGACAATAGTAGTCACAACCTCGACTTCCATTATTGATAACATCACAACAACAGTACATTCTGGCAGATTAGACAATAAGATGAATGCCCGACAGCTGTTACTGTTATGTGAAGCACCACAAAGCTAATGTTGCTTACCTGTCCAGCACGAAGACGATGACATCCGCGTCCGTTTTCAGGTATTTCAATACGTGGAGTTCCCTCCACTGTTGGAAAGCAACACCAATGTTGACCCGGGTCTTCGCTCTGTCATGGTCATAGCCCTTCTTTTCCACTCTTCACTCCTCTGGCCTTTTTCTTTTGGGCTGTTTTTCAGCCATTGCTGCTGCACATATTGTATCTCTCTCTTACGCTAACTGCGCACGCTACGCAACCTACGACTCCCCCTTCGCCCTCTGTCTGATCTGCACATGAGTATGATCGCCCCCTGGATGTGGGGGGGTGTACCCTGTTTTGGTATCTCGGCCCGAGCCACAGTATTTACCTGCTGAAATTCAGAGCCAAGGCCGTGTATTGAAACCGGACTTTTTTTCAACATACTGTCAGTGGGGACATCTTGTGGATGGAGAGGAGAAATTCGGTGATTTTGACAAATAGTGCATTCCATTAGAAGATTAGAAGATCGCTCACTACACCTTTAATGACACTTAGGCAAAAGAAATATTAACAAGTCCAATACAATGTGATACACATGTTCATGTTTTGTAAAGCATGATTAAGATTAAAGTCGAAACAAACTGTACTCATGTGGGTATTGGCAAAAGGGAAGACATTTTTTATTAAAGGTCCCATATTAGGTAAAATCTCCTTAAGGGTTTTACTACAAAAAACAAGACTCTATGACGTCTTTACAGTGAAGTTTACATCCCACTGCCCAACACAAGAACCCCCCACCTGCAGCTCACTCCACTTCTCAGGAAAGTGTACTCAAACAGTCTGTCTGAAAACCTTATCATTATGATGTAGTTTGGGGACATGCTGCCTATACCCAATGAAAAAACAAGGCAATGGCAGGAAGGCAAAAACATTATCAGGCCCTGTTTACCCGACAACCTTGTCACCAGAAACTGAAAGGTTTTTCCTTTGCATTTTCAGAAGTGCTCTGTATTCAGGGTTAGGGTTAGATCGACTAAAATGCTGTAGTGTGCATGCCAGGCCAGTGGCTGGCAAAGTTAGGTTTGTAGTGAAACAGCAGTGTTACAACACTCTAACGCGTCTGGTGAAGAAAAACTTTTAATAAACAACAATAGCGAATGGACGCACAAGTACGTGGGAGTTTCTTTGCTGGACAACAATATGTCTGGACATTTTTGTCTGGAAAACAAACCAAGCAGCACACATATTGCTCGTTTGATGGCCGAAGGTGCTGTTGTTGTTGTTCCTGAGATGCGAGTGCAATCTCCGATTCCCGTTTACAGGGATATGGAAAACATTTTCAAAACCTTTCAATCTGGATCCTGGTTTCAAACGTTTATAGATTCAGACACTCCAGGCACAATTTTAATGTAAACAGAAGGTGAAATCGTACAATGAAAACTCTGTTTTCTGCTGTTTTCATTGTTGTGTAAACCAGGCCTCAGTTAGCCTTGACTTGAATTTGGAACTGCAGCACAGGCCTTTTCATTTTAGAAATCAACACATTTGTATTCCATGAAATGGGGATCTCTGCCAAGCATGAGAGACATTATTTAAAGCTCTTAAGACAGAACAGTTTTTTACAGAACATCATTTAAAGGGTATGATCTTTGTGATTAACCCACTTCTAAGGTAAAACTACCAAAAAAACAAAGTTGGCTTGACAATACAATACAGCAAGATTCCTTACAGCATTTTACTTTTTCTACATAAAGCCCTTGAGTTAAGAACTATTGCATGTATACTGTTGTATTCAAAAGTCTCCAATGGTCTTCACAGGGGATTAATGAAGTTCTATCCAATCCAATTCAATTCAATACAATCTAACGTTGGGATGTAGGGGTTATTTGTCCCTCCACTATCAACTGTTCAAGTTATCAGAGGAAACACAAACACTGACTTTACTAAAACTGAACTAAAAATACCAACTTTGTCTCTAGTTATAACAATGTGCTGTTAGTTGTGGGTATAAGGGGACAGCTTTATGAGCTGGATAACACAGAGGAAGAACTTTTGCACATTGAATAACAGGTAGAAGGAGGGACAGAGAACGGAGGTTCTCTTCAGCAAGTTACCTGTTGCTAAAGATGCATGGACTGTAAACCCGTACCCGCAAACTCAGAGCTCGAAGGCTCATTCCTTGTTCTCTCATAACATCTCTGCATTGTTCATAGTAAAAGTGAAATATCAGAGGGGAGAATGTGTTGCAGCTTGAATTGACACTGTGGAGCAAGTACAGTCATTGCAAACAGGTCTGTGATTTATTATTTTTTTTACTAGATATTTGTTGAAACCATGTTCAGACACAATTAGAATAAACTAAAGAATAGGTAAAACTAGTTTTGTGCTATGTCATCCTTTTTATGTCCTGCCCTGCCTCCACGGGCCCCCCTCTCTTCCCTTCCCAATGCTCTCCTGCTTCTTGGTGCAAATGTGAACACTCAGTTTAGGAAGATTTCATTGGCAGCCTGTTTGAAAATTTTTTAAGACCTTCGGGAGAACATATGGGAAAAAGACCAGTTTTAACATTATGTGTCAGATGTCCCAAAGAGCAGATTTTGGTCATAGTGTGTCACAAAAGAGAAAAGAGAAACTGGGTCACAATTTTGAAAGAATGGCTCTGCCCCAGATTTCTCCTGAGACAACTATTTCTCGTCACATTATAGCACAGTCAGGGTCCAGCAGCGGATGTCTGCTGTCATGTGTTTAAGTAACACACTGACACAAAAATACCTCTTAGTGGGGTGAAATTTCTACCCTGTCTGTCTTTAATTTCTGCATTTCTTTGAAAAAATTAAATAAAATTAATCTGTCCATCATTTATTCATTCATTCATTTTCTATACTGCTTATTTCTTTAAGAGGCACTGGGAGGGGGGCTAGAGCTTATCCCAGTTCACATTGGGAGAGAGGCGGGGTACACCCTGAACCAGTTGCCAGCCAATAGCTGGGCCACATAGAGAGACACTCAACCATACACTGTCTCATGAACAGGCTACTAGAGACCCCATACATGAAGATACAAAATCAGGCATTGAACATTTTTGATCATATTGTGTGTGCTTTGCTCTGATAATCTCAACACAGCACACCACACACTTAACCATTCTGTCCCACCACTGATCTAGAATCTGGTTCGCAAAGACAGAATCTCATGTGAATAAACGTAATCTATCAAAAAAGAAAAAAAAAAGAAGAAAAATAGCAACAATCATAAACATTGTCTATGGCAATAACTGCAACATGCAACATGGGAGAGGATATATGAGAAGAGGGAATGATGGTGGTCTTTGGACTGTTTGAACGGAAAATTGGGAACTAAATGATAGACTGGAAAAATTATGGAGACTACGTAAGCACGTGAACTGGTCCTCCATTTCTCAGGTCCACCAAACTTTCAGTTTCTGGTTCAGGCCGTGCTTGTTTTTAATTTTGCCTGCTTCCTTGCCCCTCAGTCAGCTCTCTTTTTGATTGGCTACATTGTGTTCCATGTCCCAATTCATGGTGTCATGACTCAGGAGTCGTCAGCTTTCCCTACACACATGAGGATTTTTGGTCACCAATATTGAACAGTTAAATATTTAGGATTTTCGGTCCTGACCTGTAATCAGGGCAACCTCACGTTTAGCACATCTCTGATCACAGGATAATCTTACAGGATAATTGTATAAGACATAAGATAGTCGGTAACATTAATAAATAAAAAATAAATAGACGAATAAATTGAAAATTAAAGTAGATGAAAGTAAAATAAAGAGGGAGAGTTAGGCCTTGACCTGCTCTGACCGATCTACATGGAGGGTGCCAAATAACAGAATTATTTATTAAAAACCATCAAAAAGTTTGTGCCTAGAAGCCATAATATTTACAATAAAAAATAAAAATGTGCTTAATATTATATTGAATTAACCTTTATATTTAAGGCATATGTGACACCATCCCAGTCTTTCAACTCCACTGTGGGAACCACTGCTGTATCTTCCATTCGTGTCATACTATGTCACTGCATTGATTTGTGCTGCATTGTCTTGTGATAATTCAATTGTTCATATTTTTATCCTACTGTCATATCATGGTTTATATTGTTTATTGTGGTTTATCATATCATTTTATGTATCATACGGTATTTATCTGTGGTTTATGTGTCATGTTGAATTTTATTGGTTTTAATTGGTGATGTATTGATTTTTTATAGCATTCTTTTGTACTGAATTGTGACGGTGTCCCTGTCTGTCTGTCTGTCTGTTTTTCTATGTCTTAATCAATATGTCTATATCGACTGTATATACAGCTCTCTCTAAATATTTTAAATATACATGGAACAAAAAATTCACCGTCAGGACAGAACTTTTGCAATTTCTTAATGTTTAGAGAAAACAGTAGGATGATTTTAAAGGATAATTTAGGCACTTATCTGAATTTTCTTTTAATTTAATTTAATCTATGAAAGTGAAACTCAAGGCATTTCCAAAAATAAAACACTTTTTAAAAAGGTATAAAGAAGAGATTTTTCATAAGGTACAGTGATAGACAAGATGTCGGTCAACCACCAGGTGTCTAATATTTATTTATTTTAGTTACTTATTCTTTTTTCCCTTTTTTTGTAGTTGCAAGGATCAAATATATGTTCTGATGCAAAATAAAGCAGGATGGAACTGCGTAATTGTAATAGGTCTATATAGGAATTTGGAGTTTGTAAAAACTGATATATTTTGGAAAAGCTTTGCGTCTTTATATGGCAGAGATTACCGTTGACTCTTTTTCATAAGATACAATGATTATATAATTATGTATTAAAGAGGAGGCAGAATAATTCGCTTTTGATTCTTAATGGAGAAGGGTAAGTATTTAATAAGTTGGCACTTCTTCTGCTTCCTTTCGGGGATGTAAATAAAATCATAAAGTGTTGTTTTCTTTTTTAATGTGTTTTTTGTTTGTTCACTTTTGTAATATTATTTTGCCATATCTGTATCATTCACATGTTCCAAATACACAACTACATAATGTCAGAACAAATATGAATTTAATTTAACAAAAAGTCTTATTTTTTTTCCCCCAAACTCCCTCTCTGATACATTTTACTTTGGGAAGGATTGTTAACTGTATATCACTTCTTGTAAACAGTAACTTGTAGTCCAAGTGCTTAGAATACAGATTGGAGATTAACCTTTGCTAAAAGAGCAGCTGCTGGGAATTTACTGAAGGTTTTTAAAAGAACAAAACAATATCTTGTGACCTTTTTTTAAAGATTTACAGCCTCAGGAGAATAGAAAAAAATTGAGGCAATGTGTGTCATAGAAAGTGCAGACGTCAGAGAGTGGAGCAGGGCTTGCTCGCAGGTTGGTTGTCAAGTTCTGGTGAAAAATTTGAACACAAGAAAAACTGACTTGAACAATATGTGCTGACATTGTTGATAACAATACCTTGTTTCTATTTTCTAAAAACAGGGTATTAAAGCAGGTCAATTCTAATATGAAGAGCAAATGGAAGGGTTTGAACACATTTAAGAAATTAAATATTGTCCTTACAGATGTGTTTTTCCTGTGTGAGGAGATCAGCATCCACTGTGTGAACAAGCATGAGGAAAGCCTCTGGTTTAACACCTTCTGAGCTGCTCTTGTTGGATTTAAATAGACAGAGTGACCCTCGGGGGTTTCTCTGCATTATGGACAGCTTAGCATCACACATTCTCATGCAGGCTGCGCACTGATGTATTGCATGCAAACCAGAGGAGGGGTCCAGGAAGACTAGTTGCCTTCTCTCTGAACTCTGAATTTGGAGAGCAACAGGACGTCGTTTTTAAAGTCCTCACTTAAGAAACTTTTACCACAATAAATTTCAATGAGCCTCGTTTTTCAGGGCATGCTCTGAAAAATCCTTCAACAGGTCAACCAGAAGAGATTCTCATCCAGCAGCTTTCACTCTGCATAAGTAATTAGACTGTTAGCCCTGCGCTGACATTACTCAACATTTTCATACATTTAATTCTTATATGTCTTCTGGCCTGGTTGTATAAAAGCTTTGTGCTTTGTGGCATATTGTAAAAGAAATGTCATCTCTGTAAAATGTTCTGTGTCTTTTTTCCCTCTTAAGATAAAAGGCCAAGCTCTCTCTTCTATTAGAGAAGTGTTCTTTAACAGGTTATATCACCGCACTATAAACCAGAAGGACACCTGGGCTACAACACTGAGGTCAGCTGGTGGTCTGGGGGCTCAGTCTCCACATGTTCATGCTGATTGAAAATGGCCAGGGTGACCTTAAAAATGAGTTTGTCAAAGTCACTTAGCACAGCAGATGGAAGTGGAAAAATGTGACTCAATCTGTCGGGAGAGCTGTCCAACCTACAAGTATTAAGGAAAAGGGACATACGTATGAAAATTTGAAAGGTAAATCATCAGTTATGACAAGACCCAGCCATTGGAAGGATAGATTTTAGATAAAATGATACTTCAGTGCTTTGTTGAGAAATTGCACACATTTTAAAATGATGTAATCTGATACTCAAATAGTTTTGTGAAGTACCTTTAGAAAAACATATATTCTTTCTGGCCATTTTATTAAAGAGACTGTGAGGAGTTTCTAAGTAATTACAAAAAAGTCTCACTTTTAGATAAATGCCTGATCGAAATACACACTTTAAGATGAGTTTTATCGCATCAAAATAGGTTATCTATAAATGCTATTCCTTAGCTTTGCGGTCAGGTCGGACAGGGCTGGACTGGCCTGGATACTCAACTTCGGGAACAAGACAACCAAAACTACAGCAAATTTATATTATTCGGACATGTCTCTGAGCACCGGCTGTTTTCCAAAAATTGCTTGTTGTCACACATCAAAAACTACCGCTACGTAACTAGAAAGAGATACATTACCTCGTCGCTTTGCATCCTGTAAGTTGTTGAAAAAAGAAGCTGTAAAGCAATACAGAGTTCTGAGGAAGGGCTGAGCTGTATGCTTTATTAGCATCACAACAAAGGCACGCTTTGGCTTGGGTCTTTTGGTGCGTTTCAGTTGAAGTCAGAAGTAGGAATTTCCGAGTTCTGAGTAAGAAACTGCAACTGGAACGTCCCCCGAAGTCGGAATTTCCTACTGCGAACTCGGTGAAACCTCGCCACTCCAGAGCTAAGAACAGCTAACAATAGCCTGGAAGATCGGCATGTTTTTTCCGACTTCAACTGGAACGCCGATAAGTCGGAGATGATGTCACTCCCAGTTCCAAGGTTACTGGAACGCAGCATTACGACGGACGCCGCACGTGCTCATGGGTAGCAGAGTCCTAATGTCGCCGGTAATAGATTCTCCTCACAGTCCCTTTAAGTAAACCTATTCCACTGCTCATGATCACATACAGCTTATCAGCCAATCACATGACAGCAACCTAATGTATTTAAGCATTTAGACATGGCCAAGGTGACCTTCTGAAGTTCAACCAAGGACCAGAATGGTAAGGAAAGGTCCTTTATGTGACTTTGAACATCACGTGGTTGTTGGCGCCGGACAGGCTGAGTAGCTCAAACATAGCTGGTCTACTGAGACCTTCAGTTAAGTAAGAAACACCTGCGCTGTGGCCTGTGAGATGGTGAGGGTGTTCAGCCTTCTATATCCAGAGAGAAGTGCTGAGTGAGGGATTTTCAAGTAAAAGTCTCCAGTTTGTAACCATTGTAAAGTGATAACGATTATAGACCTGAGAGGACTGATGTTGATGAACAGAACATCATCTAGTTGAACTGTCATTAAATTGGGTTTATCTGGACTAAAAAATTTGAATTAATATTAAATGATGTCATTTAACATGAGATGTTTAGCCTCTTTGAGATGCTTTCACAAACCAAGGGGTTAAAGTAGAACAAAGCTACTGTATATTCAGCAGAGACAAATATGATGAAGATGGATTTATGGTCTAGGCGTCCATGTGTTTGTTGCAATCATAAATTCTTATTTTAGCGTTTTTTTCCTCTGCCTATATAAAGAATATGGCTTCAGCCTACTCTATTATAAAGTGAGTTAAGATAGAACTTTTTTTACAAACCAACACAATACAAATAAATAAATAAATATTGATTGATTGATTGAAAATAACTGCTCTGAACTACCAAATGATCACTGTGTAGACCAGATAACCAATCAGAAAAGACTGGGCTCACATCGGGAGTTACAATAATACCAACTTTATTTAAGTCCTTTCAGTCAAAATGCTGCACATGGCAATCAAAAACAGCAGATTCACAGTTAAACACAGACTAACAGACAAATAATACAACCCAAGAATAAAAAAAAAGAGTTGGTCCATAAGAAAAAGCATGCTCACCACCTGTCTTTTTCCTGACCTTTGAAACACTCAGGAGACCAGTTTCCCAGGAGCCAGAACACATGAAAATATATATGTTTTCACAAGATCAATGGCATTTACAACTGTATAGGTCAGCAGCAGCAACTTGAAGTCAGCTCTGACATGACAGGAGCTACAACAGTGGGTTTCTGAGTGAGAATAGAGGTGGATCAGGGTAACTGGGTATGTGAAGAAAATAACAGTTTTCAAATATTAGTCATTCTGAACAAACTCTGACAATCATAAAAATCAAATATTTGAAGCTAAGATAAGACAAAATATGAACCATTTCACAGTTTTAAGACAGAAACTAGGGATTACTTGGGGAAAATGTGCACATTTCAAATTTAGGCAATAGTCTCTATAATATTATCTGGATATTTTGAAGAAAATGAAACATATCGTCTGGATCAGCACACTTTTGTTGTGAGATGAGGCACAGAAACAGAGACACGAATGCTTAACACCAACATCAAGTTGGCAATAAAAGGGTATTATTATTCAGCAGAAAAATGTCAGTTCATGGTAATCAGCCAGATCCAGGAAAGGTATCCGAAAATCGCAAGGCTACAGACTTGGTCCAGAAACAAATAAGACTGCCATTGACAAGACTATGAATGCTGGAAGCAAAACCTGAGAACAGAAACAAGTGTTAGACATTTCAAAATAAAACAGGAAGCACAAGACAAAAATGAAATTTGGAAACAAAAAGGATATTTTAACTAACAGGGTGGTGATCATGACAACTTTTGGAGCTCTTACTTGTTAAATTACACAACATTTAGCTCAAAGGACTCCTATTTTTTTATTTTGATTTCAAGGTATAACCATGTGTCGGATTTACAGTTTAATATATCTACTTCAGGAATCAGGTTGATTCAGCTGCTCTGCACAGGTACAGAATTTATTATCATTTTTTTTTAATGTATTTTTTGGGCTTTTTTGTGCCTTTAATGATAGTGGAGAGACAGTGGATCGGCTTGTGAAAGGGGTGAGAAAGTAGGGGAAGATACTCTGCAAACTGGTCACAGGCGGGATTCGAACCTGGACTGGCAAAAGCATGTACATGGGGTGCTAACCACTCCGCCAAACCAGCACCCCTATAGAATTTTTTTTTACAATATAATATCAAAGTTTAAATTCTGGCATTGTACACATCTTATTTATATTAAAAGTCTGTTGCACCCAGGTATGTTTGCTTTCCTGCGTGGTAAAGAAAGAACGAGGTCACAGGCAACGGTAACAAACCCCAAAAGCATCATTAAATTTAGTCTAATCTGATCTAATCGTCTGGATCTAATTGAGGAAAACAAAAGGGACAGCATTTTAAGCCTGCAGTCTCTTCCGGTGTGGCGTCACAGCACAGGATTTCTCTTCAGGAACAGTTATCTGAAAATGAGGTGACATGACCACGAGCAGCAGCCACTCTCTCATCTGGAGGTGTTTTCTATTTGTGGCAGCCAACATGTGCTCCTCATGATGGGACCTGACACCTCGACCCTGGAGCCCCACGGAGCACGAGGAGTGACTAAATGGACATGCTATTACACTGTCACCCCCTCAAATCTCCTCTTATCGTCTGATATTTTGAACACATGAATCATCTTTACTACATTGAGTAAACCAAATATTCACCTGCTCTTAAATGTGCTGTGCTTTCACTTGAATTAACAGGACACATTTTGACCTGCTTGTAAAATGGATTCACCGCTCAGGATTACAGGAGAGAGTTGAACCACACTCAACAAATAAGCAGAGAAATATGCTTAAGTGTGAAAGTGCAAGTTATCACCCATCATTAATTCAACATCTCTGTTAATATGAACCACAGAATTTTGATTTATTCCATACTGTTAATGCACAAACATGGGACTGAAACAGACAAAGGAAGGCTTTAGTTTAGTCATCGTACTTTAAGTTTCTAATGGCTGGTTTGATTTTGCATTTGACCTCCATGTGTGGATTGTTTGTGGGCCATTAGAGTTGAAAAAGTGGTAATGTAAGCTGTGGCAATGACTCAGTGAGAGACAATGCAGACTTGCATAGCCTGAGGTTGTTTGCAGATGTACATCCTCACAATACAACACAACTCAAAGTCTTAAATTTTAGCCCCTGTGCTAAGATGTTACTGTGGGCCCGGCAACCATGGACTAATCAGACACTGCACAACACATAAATCAACTCCTGTAGTTTAAAAATCATGAGGCTAGATCAGGGGTCTCCAGCCACCAGGGTGCAGATCAGTACTGGGCTGAAGATCATTTGGTTTATTATTACCTCTATCCAGAGTTTGTTTGTTTGTAAGCTAGCGAACAGGCTCACTCAAAAAGTTATGAACGGATTTTCATGACATTTTCAGTGGGTGTTAGTCATGGCACAAAGAAGAAGTGATTAGATTTTGGTGGTCGTCCAAATCAGGATGCAGATCCAGGAACTTTTTTAAGGATTTCCTAATACTCCTTTCAGACTGGCCAAAAAACCTGTTTAAACCCAGAAACAATCGGCTCCTGTTGGCAGTTTGAAAAGGTCTAATTGGCATTTCCACCTGGGTCGACTGACCCTGCAAGAGACACGGGATTTTATCGGCTTGCCTCTGATCGGCTTCAGTGGGAAAATCACACCCGGGTCAACCCGCTAATTTATGTCATGACGTCAGTGTAATGTGCCATTGGCATAATATGGTGCACATCCCCATATGGTTCTTTGCCATCTCAGCAACAAATTCCATCCGCCTTTGTGTCATCAGCACGAGAATGTTGTTCAGTTTGCACCAAGTTTGTATATTTTTACAGACGGACAAAAGTACAAAGTACGGAAAACAGATAACCACCATGTCCACAGCCTCCATGCTCCTTTCCATTGTTTACATGGACATGTTTCAGCGCCCTGATGACTTCATCAACATGATGACATCAGCTTGATGCACCAGAGGAGAAAAAACCACGCAGCTCGTCTGCTGCCGATTAGACCAAGACCTGCTGGCAGTGGGAAAGGAGACACTTGCTGTTAGTGGGTTAACCCGCCCTGAAAAACCCACCTTGATCTGCTAATTTTTGTGTAAAAGTGGTATAACATTGCTGGAAAGGGCAGTTTTTCCACATTTTTGCTTGTAACTCAGTAAGTTCTTAACAGCTTGGATGGCATTTTCAGGAAAAGTTGGTCATGGCACAGGGAAGACATAATTAAATTTAGACAGTGATCTGACCCTGGATGTGAATCCAGGAATTTTTAAAAGGATTTCCACTCATTGCTAGATAGGACAGTTTTCCAACATTTTTGACAAAACTCAGGCTACGTTTACATGGATACTCCTGACTTTAAGACGCAAAGATTTTTCCTTTGTGTTTCAGAATTCTTCTGCGTTCAGGCGACGACGCTCGGAGACGAGTTAATCAGCTGTAATGTGCATGCCAGTTCAGTAGATGGCGGTGTAGGTCTGCAGAGAGGCAGCGCTGCTACAACACATGTACAAAGAAGAAAATCTTTGAACAAACAATAATGGCGAGTGGACGCAGAGACGCAGGAGTTTCTTTTCTGTACAACACATCAGTTCGGACAACAACTCTGTCTGGATGGTTTTGACTGGATAACAAACCGAGCACGGTAAGACGCTCACACGTTACTCGGGGGACGGCCGAAGCTGTTGTTGTTCCTGGTATGCGTGCGCAGCCTTCATCTGAAAAAGTACTGTGCATGCGGTGACGCCGGCGTTTCACCCTGAAAGGCTCCGATGAGGGTTTACACGGGGCTGCATGGAGAGCGTTTTGGAAACTTTCCACCCTGGAGCCTGTTTTCAAAAGTTTCCGTTTTTCGGCGAGTTTCCATGTAAATGCAAGGCCAAAACGCAATGAAAACTCATCGGATTTGACCGTTTTCGGCGACAGGTAAACGGCCCCTCAGTCAACAATGTTGGAAATGTCTAAATAGAGCTTTGTGCTCATGGAGCACTTTGGGTTTTAGCCACATATTTTTAAGCTGGTGTGAAAAACAACTGTCAAGCAGGAATTCTTTCAATATGATTCATTATAATTTGCTTTTTATCAATTTGCAAAATGCGACGTAAACAACAGATGACATATCTTAATCAAGTCAGTAATTGGTGTTTCTACTCTTTACCTTTAAAGTAGCATCAGTTCTCAAAGGTATACAATCACTAAGTCAGGGATTTTTTAGGATTGTAGTCAAGGATAATAACCCACTTTTAATAAATAAGTTCTAGAGATCGTCACCTTCCCGTGTAGCTTGAAACACAGTCTCTAACTGAAACAGGAGTAGGCTTAAAACTGGGTGAGGAACAGCCAAACTCTGCAACCAAGGTGTGTTGTGGAAGACAGTTTCACATCACAGGTCACGAGCCATAGCAAGACAGGGCAAAGCAGTAAGACACAAGGTAGTTATACTACATCAGCAGGGCCTTTTTTCAGGCAAAGATTGCAAAGCAGACTGGGATTATAGGACATGAGCCTCAAATTGCCATGGAAACTTAGTGCTAACTTCTGTTTGCAATCAGAAAACCTAAAGCAGTGCCATCAGTACACAGTTCAGTGGAGGTCAGTTTGATTTAGCTTTTGGACTCCTTGAATTGGATACAGCCAATCTCAGACCTGCTGAACAGTTATTGTGGCAGATAATAAAGTAAGAGACACAGGGGTTATTTTAGACACTAGAACCAAACAAAAACCCCCAACAGAACACAGGTGTAAGTCATCAGGTGCTAGTGATTATTTATTTGACTCGATAATAGGGTCCATTTTTTAAATCCAGGGGATCAGCCATATTTCTGTAAGAGTCTGCAACTGTCCTCCTAAATATCATTGTTAACATTAACTGTTGAAAATGAGCCCTGGCGCATTTTTGGTTTATGTTTTTGTAATTTTAAAATAAACTTGTCAGATATTTATCTAAGGAAAAACACTGACACTTAGCTGAAAGTCATTGAATTGCCAGACGATATTGTCTTTTTTTGGACTGGTCTGTGGTACATTAGCATGTCTAAAAGTACCAAATTTAAAAGTATAAAAGTTTAAGTAAAACCACCTTATATGTTCTACCTAACTTATCTTAGCCATGTTCGTATCACTGCTGTTCAAATCATACAGACTTCAACAGTGTAATGTAAGCAGCTTTACCTTCACCCTGGCTTCATGATTATTTTTCCCTGAATCTTTAAGCATTACAGAGGTTACAAACAACAGAGAGCAAAGAAATTATGCTAAATGGACCAGGAGCTGGGTTTGGCTTTCGTTTAGTGAAAAGATATGCAACACTCAGAGATTGTTGTACACATTTTATGTGCTTTTTCTTCTTCATTTGTTTAGAATTTTCTGCTGTGTCATATTGGACGCATTTTAGAAATTGTGAATGGTTTGTTTGATCTTGTTATTTCAGCTCAGCTCAGACAGGAAGGAAAATAGTACACTGTGAAAAAAACAAACACTGTTAAGCACAAAAAATTTACCATTAAAACTTGACACTGTTGGGCAAGGGTGGACAGTAACCAAGTAGATTTACTTGAGTACCATATTTAAGTACATTTTTTGAGTATCTGTACTTTACTTGAGTTTTTTTCTTTTTGGAACTTATGACTTTTACTTCACTGCATTTAAAAGACAAATATTCTACTTTTAACTCCACTACATTTCTATAAATGGCCTCGTTACTCGTTACTTTTAGGTACAGGTATGAAGTCAGTGGATGAAATTTATTTTCTCTTCTAAAATGTGATTTGTTCAAGTGGTGTTATCTATACTTCATGCATCCTGTTCCACTCTCCAGTCCAGTTGGTTGCGGTAATTCACCTTTGAGTTGGTTTGCCAACTGCCATTATACAACAGCGAAGAAGAAGAAGAAGACAAGCATGCGCTACTGCGATTAGGCAGGTAAAGGTTGAGCTAATGTTGGTGGTTACGATTCGTCTTGGCAGTAATTATGGCTACTATGGCAGATAAAGATGACAATACCACACCAGAGCACCCAGGGCTATAACTGAAGGGGGGGGAGTTAAATAAAAAAAGAAAATGGCAATGGTTGTCCTTTTGTTGATTCATTAGTGTTTCAGTATGCATTTCCATGGGCTTTGTAGCATATTGTCAAACTCTTTATTCTACATGATCTATAAGCAGGTCAGTGCATTCTATAGATTGTTTTAGTCATTACGTTCTGTAAGGTCAACGGGAAAATGTACTTTTAATACTTGAGTGTTATTAAAAGCAGGTACTCCAGTACTTTAACTTATGTAAAAATTTGAGTGAGCAACTTTCACTTGTATTGGAGTAGTATTTGAACATGAGTATCTATACTTTGACTCGAGTACTGGCATTGAGTACTTTGTCCACCACTGCTATTGGGTCTCACCTCCATTACAGCTTGATACATTTGGGCTTTTGCCTTGGAATTTGTCACATTTACTTCTCTCCTCCAGGTGGCGTCATTTTAACCATCTGAAAATGAGTGTGAATATTGGACACGCACAAAAAGATAACGCAGAAAAAAGTGCTGCTGCTATAGTCACTGACAAGCAGTCCATAACTCAACACAAATATCGAATTTGCATGTAGCACATTGAATCTAATTCATTTTTTCTTTTTAATTAGAAAATGTGACATCATGACAAAAACATGACATCTAAAGAGTTGAAATATAAGATGATGCATAAAATCAACATTTGATATAATAATCAGATCAGATTTAGATGAAAAAATGCTCAATGAAAGCAGAAAAGACTATAAATATGTATGTGCAGAGAACATTTTTGTGCTTAAGAGTAAGTGTGACTAATATTAGACCTGTCCCTGAAGTGTCATTTAAAATACTGTTGTTTCTGTATGCCAGTCACGGGCCCTTTGTGTTATAACTTGACTTCCCACCGTTTAACTGGGGGGTGGTGCTTTGCTGGGACAAACTCGGTCTTTTAGGCAGCATTATAGGTGTTTTGAACCTGCAACAGTTTTAGGCATTTTCAGGATGTTCGGCATTACAGTGTTTTAAAGTGCTCTTAAAAGAATGCTCCTCTACAGTCCAAAGAGCTCCGCAATTACTTCTAACCACACATTTATTTAAGTGAAAATGCCAGCAGGTGTGGTCCCTATTGGACTTATTCTGAAAGCGCAGAGGCAGACGCTCGCGCACACTCGCGCACGCACTCATATGACTCATCTCGTCCAAACTAAAGCACTTTGTCAGAGGCGTCCATTCACGCAAGATCGCGCAGACTCAATCTCGGCTCGGAGCGCGACACTTATAGTGAGGTTGGCTATATAAGTCCATTCAGCATCTACTCTTAAAGTAACGAAATACTTGTTCCGTCCAAGAAGTGAAGGAGGGCGGCTTCTCGCCAACTAATACTTGGCAACCTACACGGCTGTGCTGGACCTCCTGTAGAGACTGAAGGTATGAACACATTTTTCTTTAAATTATAGGGGACATTCACAGTTTGTCTGCATGCATCCTTTGGCATGTTTTAAATCTAAATTGTTGGGAGAGTTTTACCTTAAACAAAGATCATGGAACAGTTTGGCCAATTTGATTTTGGCAAATTTATTCACAGATAGATTGAGTTGATTAGTATTTTAGAATTGTTTAAAAGAGCTGGAATCAAGTACAGATTGCACGAAATAAAAACAAAATTTATATCAGATTATCCATCACTGTACCAAACATTTTTTTCACCTTTTACGCACGAAATACTCCACACGGATTCCTGTTTCCGTGCGTAAAATCCATTTTTACGCAGCATGAACTGAGATTTTAGAAGGCTTGTAGCATAAAAATAATTGAGGCATTTTCCTTTGCAGATTCCTTTTGATATCCTGACATGAAGCTCAATTTACTTGGCACCACCGTGATTCTGCTCGTTGCCTTCTTACCCCGCTACGAATGTCGGGCTATTGAGAGCCCTGGCGGTGCCCTGCGCGTCCCCGCACCTCAAACCCAAAACTCCCAGCAGCAGCAACAACAGCAGTCTGGTCCCATCGTGGAGCGAGTCGGAGAGGAGTATTTCATCCGGCTTGGTAACGGGGACTCTAACTCTTTCCCCTCCTCATCCATGTATCCCGGAGGATACCCTCCCATCGGCAGAGCGCTGCAGCTCATGCAGCTGCAGCAGCTGACGCGGCGTCTTTTACAAGGGAAAGTTGGGAACATCAGGGCGCTTTTGGGCGGCTTCGGAGACCGCGGGGACGAGTCGATGGAGAGGGGAAGGAGGTCCGAGGATCCGCCGATATCCCTGGATCTGACCTTCCACCTTCTCCGAGAGATGATGGAGATGTCCAAGGCGGAACAGCTGGCTCAACAAGCGCAGAACAACAGAAGAATGATGGAGCTCTTCGGGAAATAAATTCACTCTCCGCCAAAGATTTCACTTTATTTTCTGTTCGACTCCTTTTTGAAACTATTTTCATTTCTACCATCAGCACATAATATGCTCTGTACAATATAGTGCTGCTTTATCACTCTATTATTTATAGCTTTAACCTCAAACAAAGGAGCGGCTTGACTGAAAAAAAGATCCGATTGTACCTTGCCATTGAAATGCGGGTGTCAAATCTGTAGAATTGCACCGCTCTTCATATCTGAGATGAGATACTTTTCATTAAGACATGAAATACTGCTTTGAAAAAAATGGGGATATGTTTTAGATTATGAATCACTGTATTTATGATATTTATGTTTGTTAATAAACTTATGTGCAACCAGTCATTTTCTGTTGTGCAAGAGAACGTCTTATATCTATATTTTTTAATAAAAAATTAAAAGCAACGCTCACACTTCTCTGTGGATATCCTTACATATGGACAAAACCGTCCCAAGTCCTCCTACTTTACCCATTTGCCTGACGGATACTTCTTGTTTCCTGACATGGATTTGTCTTGATCAATCTAAAAAATCAGCAAGCAGGTTTAAGGCAGAAACAGTTTAAAGAGAGCACTGCATCTTGAGTCTTGCCTACACAGATATTGATTGTAGAGAAAAGTTTGTCTCACTGAATATAAAAACTAGATCTGGTGTAACCATGGCATTGCTCTGGAGCCAAGTCGTGGGTTAACACCGCACCTCCTCCCTAAAACACACACAGAGGAGCGGTTACAGCAGAGATCCAGCGAGATGTTGATGCTGTAAGAGCGCCTGCAGCGATGCAGGTGGAAAACACTCAAACAGCATCTTTTCAGCTAAACCCTTTAATCCTCAAGAGGTAGTCCTTATTGTAGCATCAAGACGCTGCTGAAAGATGATCCACCGATAATGAGTTTTGAAGATGCTGTGTGTGTTTGACCATGTGTGTGTGTGTGTGTGCATGCTGTGCTGATCCTTGACCTCCAGTGTCAGAGTCAACTAAACAAGAGCTGCCTGGGTGTGAGTCATCTTCTTCTTGTTTGGCCCACTTAGCAACTTGGGGCTTAGAGCTGCTTTGAGCCCATTTGTAAAGGATCTAGCTCTTCCCTTCAATAATTAGACAACACTCACCAGTGGAATAAGATAATAGTGAAGTCAGAGCAAGGTGAGATCCGTGCATAACTGACCATATCACAGGCACACATGGTTTGGTATGTGCAACAGCTTCTTGCTGTAGAGAGGGATCTCATAATGGGCTGAAAGAGCTATTAAATCACACTTAATTGTACAAATCCGTCTAATTTGAAATAAATAAACAAAAATAAATGAAAATAAACAGAAAAAGGGTGGAAAAATCTAAGCCTTTATTTCATTTCACGTTCCCACTAACAGAAACACAGATGGGATGTAGGACTGGATATGAAGACCACACAATACCATCAGGTCAAGATATGATATCAAAACACTCACCATATAATACACAAATTTAAAAACTGGATGGGCATTTGTTGTGTTACTTAGTCAGAACTATGTATTTCAGATTTCATTCCATATAGCTATACTCCTCAAAAAGTTGAAATGTTATTTTGGTTGACTATGTTTTCCCTATGATAATACCAATTAGTGTTATACTCTATACCATTAGAATGGCAGGATTATTCAGTGTCAGCTCTGGTGCCATGACCAACGTTGAAATCAAGTTCCATGGGGCCAATGAAAAATCAAGATGGACTTCAAAGTGGGCGTCCCAGGAAGTCGGCACCCCAAAAAGACCAGTCACTCGGGAAGGGGGAAGTTTGGCACTTTATAACCCACATGTTTAACTGTGTTGCTCATGAATGCATGATTTTTTGAAATTGTACCTTGTTGTACAGGTGACATATAAGGCTATCTAAAGATATAATACACAATAACAATTGGTTTTACTAAAGGAGAGAAATAATGATCAATATAATGTCAAACTTTTTGGGGTAAGTAAGATATAGGTTAAACTTTATTCATAAAAGAGCTTAACTTTGTCTGTTTAACCTGTGGTAAATATATTTACAAGTCATATTTTCACGAGACTCAGTATATGGCTTGAAGTGTGGTTATCAATAAACATTAGAGTTGCCTCATAATGATAATTGTCCACTGTGAAGAAGTGGTGTGGTTGAATTTTTCTCCATCCATTTGAACTACACCCTCAAGACTGAAAATTAACAAATTCATTAAATTACAAAATATTTTTACACCAAGCTTGTTTTAAAAATTGATTCTCCTTAAAAGGTTTTTTTTCTTAAAAAAAAAAAAGACAAAAAAGTCAGCTTGACTTTTTCACCATGGTGATCTCTGTATGTCAGTTCCAGTTCAGATATGAAAAAAGGAAAGAAGAGTTTCTAAAACCCACTAAGTGCCTCAAAAGTTCTTTGAATCTAATTAATTTATTCATTTCATGATAACTGAGGGTGCATTTCAAATGAATAGAGAAGAAAAAGTCAAACCACTCCAGTTCTTCACAGAGGCAAATAATCATGATGAGTCATTTGTTGTATTTAGTAAAACTGTGCTTAAAGCCATGCATTTAATATTTTAAAAAATATCATGTGACACCCTGGGCAATCAAAATGATGGACTTTTATGGATTTAGTTATCAACTTGCCCACATGTTGACACAGAACAGAATCTGAAACAGGAACAACTCCTCTCATAAAATATCAACAATCAAAGAAGATCTACCAATATCTTTAAAAAACAATAAAATAAGGTCTCTGTCTGCATTTCTGGGTTTTAAAATCTCATTGCTGTGTTTCAGGCATGTTTTTGTTTTGGTCATTATGCAATGTTATGAAGCTTTCAACAAAAACTTCGTACTCAATGTTTAACTCCTTTTAACTTAGCTGCAAACAGTCATAAAATGGAATTCATGTTTTTCCATGACAACTTTTCTTTAAATTAGCCACATTAGTTCTCTCCACAGTTCTCTCTCTC
Source organism: Scarus forsteni (assembly GCA_036419115.1). Classification (NCBI taxonomy): domain Eukaryota; kingdom Metazoa; phylum Chordata; class Actinopteri; order Labriformes; family Labridae; genus Scarus; species Scarus forsteni. The sequence goes on along the minus strand of JAZDUH010000274.1, from coordinate 1,490,582 downwards.
TTGTGCTTGTGGTGGCTTTAAGGTGCACATATGCTTTGAAAGATATTCCATGCCAGAGAACATTTCCTCCCAAAAGTCCAGTTTGTTTCCCAAGTGAAAGTGCTCAGTGCCATGCATATGCACAGTACACCTGCACAGTACTACACAGATGGAAGGTGTACTTGACATGGTGCAGTCCCTCATGTTTGAGCACAAGCACATTATGAACATGACCCATGATGAATACAGCCATTTCTCTCAAGATATATTTCAAACAATGGTGGAGTTTGACAGGGTATTACAAACATGAACAAACCTGTTGGTACCATTCTGTTCAAGAAAGAAAACCCACATGGTCAACGAAATAACTTGAAACTGACAAAAGTAAGAATGAATAAAAAATAACTTAAAATAAACAAATGAAAATCAGACATTGCGTTTGACATGTGGTTCCACAGAATAAAAAAAAACTAATGAAACAATATCTGATTTCATTAGTTGACTTTTGTTACATTTTTATTTATTATTACTTCTGTCAGTTTTAAGTTATTTTAGTGACCATGTGGGGTTTTCTTTATAGCTGACGGGTACAAACAATTTTGTCCATGTCTGTATCTGACCAAAATGACTCTAAATGAGCCACAATGTCAGTGAAAGTGCAGTCGGGGACAAGGGCGAGGAAAAATCATGATTCTGCTTGGTTAAGCCAAGCCTGGCCGAGCCTTGTGTATCTTCATGTGAGTGTGTCCTTTGGCTCATGAGTCAGTGCACTGGCTGAAGAGTGACATCTACAGGTGCAGAAATTGTTGAGATCACGGGGGATTAAATTCCCATATGATATAAAATATAATCTGTAATGGCTTGTTCAAAAAGTTTGTATCCACCGCTTGTCTCTTAAAGCTTTAAACAGGGGAAAATCCTCCTTTTCCTCTCTTGTTTGCTCCACTTTTCACAGTCCATCTGAAAAGGTTCACCTGGTGATGTCAATATGTTACCTGTTCCAAATGGAGACACTCCATTCGCCAGGTGTTTGTTTAGCCCATAGCCAGCTCTAGTGTAAGACATGTTCAGGCATGTCTGTGCAGCCGGGGTAAACATTAGAGCACGTACTGGAGTGCCAAAGCCACATCAACTTTAGTCATTTTGGGTGCTTTTAACCTTTTTTGATAACCGAGAGACAGTGGATGGACTTGGAAATGGGGAGAGGGATTAGGAGAAGACAACCAACCAGTTGTCAGGTCAGAATCTTGCCTGAGCCACCTGCATGAGGTGAAAGCTAAAATATATGATAAGTGCATGGTTGTAACCCACTCTGCTATACTAGCACCCTCTCCAGATGTACTTGCAGGAAGGAATGTGGTCAGACGCTACGATAAAGAATTAACACCAAAACAGCCTGTTCTGAGCGGGGCTGAAACAGAGGAGTTTCTAGTCGCGCCAAAATCCAAAATCTTTGTGGATTGGAGGCAAGAGAATTCAAAATGTGTTCTGGAGACACCTGATACCAGAATTAATAAGTTGAAAAGGAGTAAAATATTGGACCTTCCAGCAAACTTCGAGGACATTTTAATTTATTTAGTGTATCAATGTGTGTGGGGAAGGAAAAATTGGTATTAACGCAAAAACAAATATTACATTCAGGTGTACTTTACTATAGGTGGTGGTAAAGACATCCGTTAGTGGTATAGTCCACACAAACAATAACTACACAGGTGGTAGTCCAGTAAAATTAACTGATAGTTATTTTCTGCTGAAAAATACCATCACCATGTTGTTTGTGATATTCTGTTTTAATGACACAAAATATATCTTAAACCATAATACGGTTAAATGTGACATTTTGTCCATAATTGGAACTACACCTGTGCTACACAACAAAAAATACAACACATTATGACGCTGATGCATGTGTGACTACCTGAAATGTCACAGTGATAGTTTTGTACTCTTTCACCTTCCTCGTAACGATTATAAAGCTCATAAAAATGTATACGACACGCAGGGCAACCCTGCTGATGATTTCTGTATGTAGTTTATGCAGTGATTTGCAAAAGGTCAGCTACATAAAAAATGGATGAGAACATGCCTCAGCTCTGGAGATAAGATTTAGACACTGTCTGTGGTACAAGGTGCCAAAAGAAAGCAAAAAAAACTAAAACATCATTTGACAAAAGAAAAGTCTTCAGTAGGCACTGATTCAAGCTAACACAATCTCAATAACAGAGGCAGAGGGAACTGAAACGTCTGTCTCTTTCTTTAGATCTACCTCAGCGATGCAAACTTTCCCTTTGGCACAGATCTAAATCTGTCTCAGTGTTTCCCCGATCTGGGAGCAAACATTTCACAACTGACCTGAAATCAACACTTAGTCGGAGTGAAACTTATCGCTCCTGGTAAAAGGTGCAGTCTGTGTGTGGGGCTGACAGCTAGGTGGAGGCTGTGCTCTTGGCTGTGCTTGGTGAGGAGTTTGTCTGCTGGGGGGCAGAAGGTTGGACGGAGGCGGATGTAACAGCAGGAACAGTCTGTGCCCCCTCTCCTTCTTCAGTGCCATCTTCATCTTCTTCATCATCATAGTCGTCATCTGTGGGAAAAAAAAGACGGAAAACAAATGTTTAGATCACGACACGTCTAATCCGTGGCTTCCCTCACTGACAGCGCCCCCTCACCTTGGATGAAGGTGATGCTGCGCAGGGCCTTCCCCTCTTTCTTAAAGTTGGCGCTGAAGTGATCCATGTTCTCATAACCACGCTCAACTTTGTCTAAATGGGCTATACTTGATGCTTCTGCAATCCTGTGACCAGAGACAAATGTGCATGACAATGGGGAGAAAAACAAGTCAATACAACACCTCAAGCAAACGTTAATCAGTTTGTTACGCTTAGCACTTAACAAAAGTCATTTGAGGTTGATGAAACTAAAAACAGCTGGATTGCACTGGATCAGTTTTAATGCTGCGTTCCATTAACCCGGAACTGGGAAGAGGGAAGTGGGAATGACTTCATTTTTTAGTTATCAGTGTTCCAGTTACAAAGTCGAAAAAACTTGCCGATCTAGCAGGCTATTGTTAGCCATTGTGTTAGCTGTTGTTAGGACACCCTGCTTTGTAGTTCACTAAGACCACATGAAGAATGTAAATAACACTATGGCAGCATTTCCATAAATACAAATTGAGCAATACTGTGTATATGTCTGATTCAGTGCCATAAAAACGAGTCAGAAGTGCAAATAAACCCTTCTAAAAACTTGCATAAATGGACATGACCCGAGGTGGAAAGAGCACAAAATCATGAGAGACAAAGTTAAGAATTTTTTAAATGAAGTTTAGTCAAATATAATGAAAAATTTCATTCTATAAATCTACTCAACAGAGAATAATATTAAATATTCCTGAAGTAATGACATTTCTGAGCACACTTTTCTGTACTGTACAAAAGAGAACAGCTGTAGTATGATGGATCAACAAGTTGCTTCAGTGTGAAACAGTACAGAATAATTTTTGACCAGGAAAATATTATGTAATTTCAGAGCAGCAGTTTTTGTGTAATATATCTAAAGCACACTCTGGGACTCATTGTATTGAGTATAATGCTAAATATAGGCAAATATGTATATTAAAATTTAGCCCAATAACATAATTAAATAAATTCACTCCATTTCCAAAATATGACCAACCCTAGAGAAAATCTAAAAACCATGGTAGTCCCTGCAAATATCACTCGTACACAATCGTAACAGTGATTACTCACATGAACAACCTGCTGCTGTTGTGGAGCTGCCTGACTGCAACTGCTTTATCCTTTACTCCTCAAAAATGTTTGAAAACTTGATCAATTCTGCATCATTGGAAAGCCTGTTGTAGAAACCTGTACAGCATGGTGCAACTTGAAAGATGGTGCATCTGTGGAGTGGTGGCCTCAAAAATGTGCCAAAACCCCCTGCATTTGGAGGCTGGTGTTCTGCTTTGCAGTATTTTTTTAGTGTCAACCCTTGTACCGTTTCTTAAATAAGGATACATTTCTGTGAGACTGGTACAGTTACATTTTTTAGGCACTACCCACATGTATTTGGCTGTGTTGCTTATCCCACAAAACAATAGTCCTCACAAGACGTACTTAAAGGTGACTGATCGGCTTTCTAATGATATAAAATACTGAAATAATTAAAGTGAACAAATGGAGTTTTCAAACTTTTTTCAGAAGTATATATTCACCAACATAAAAAAAACATAGTTTGACTTAAATTCTAACAGTGTGATAGCTCTTTTTCCTCGCCAAGTTTCACCTGTCATCTTCATCTTGTGTGAAGAGTGAACCCCTGCTGTAAGGACCTCATCTTGCTATTAGGACGTTAAAAAATTGTATTTCTCACTGTTTTTAGAAAAAGCCAATTTTAAGCAGGTACTGAGGGCACCCATAAGTCTAATTAGGTTCAAGCAACAGAAGTGTTTTTTAAAGCAATCCCAATACATTTCCTCATAAAGATATCAGTCTACATAATTCACTGATTTGAAAACAAAACTTACTTTTTGAGAAGAGGCTTCGTGTTCTGAAAAAAAAAGACAAAAAGACTGTTAGACATGTTGCTTACCGTAAACCTTGTTACATTTTTAACAAGTTTCTGAATTGATCACTGAAATCTCCAGTCGATGGGTAAATTTCCTGGTCAGAATTTAAATATTTTAGTCAGACGACTCAAGTTTGCCCTGACCTCATCACATCTTGCAGATGAATTCTTCAAGCAGAATTGTAGGAGAAATGTGAAATCTTAAACCTCTTGTAAGAGCCTCCATATAGATAACAGGCTGATGGATGATTAAAAGCAAGAGTGCAATACAAGAGTGCAATACTGATGCAGGGCTGAGCTTGCAGAGGCAAAGCATGTCAAGTAGTGCAAAAATTTCACAGTTAAATAGGCCAGTATTTGGTAAGATGTTTTCAGGTGATCATACAGTAATGCATGTTAGATGCGTAATCAGCACAGCTTTAGTTGTCAGCCAGACATAGCTTGAAGGTGTCATCCAATAAGTCCACATAAATGTCCCGTTATAAGCTTTAATTTCTAGTAAACATGAATGATGTACCATGCAGCCTTATAATAGACACTGCCAAATGTTAAGGGCATCTGACCAATATTGACTCCACAAGGATGTGTAGCCATGTCAGTTATGTCCCTTACATACCAGAAATCTTCAATAAACTAAAAACAGCCACAATATAAAGGAAATTACTCCCCTCACATCAGAGACATGCACGTGTTATAGTTTCAGACCACAACACTTGAGGGGCTACAGCTTTTTACACTTCCGCATGGGCCTCCTTTTTCAACTGTGGAGGCTTTTATTATATAGGAGTAATATAAGAGTAATATAATATCTTATCTTGTTTTTTTTTGGAACATTATGCCCATTTTATTTGAAAGATTGCACAGTGTAACTAGTTGAAAACCTTGGAAAGAAAACAGGGTATGAGATTCAGAAAATGAGCCACAGAGTGGATTTACCACTTAAAGGACTGTGTTAAAAGGTCACACAAACACAACCATCATGCATCTCGGGTGACCAGATGTCACGCATTCTCATTACTTTTCACACGCCCCGCAAATTGAGACGGTGTCCCGCATTGTTATGGATAGTCAGACTCCAGTTTTGCAATGCGCATTTAATAATATGGCATCTATCAGACAGCTGTGTGTGGAGTAGTAGTAGTGAGGGCTGTCACCAGGGGGTGGGGCGGGCTATCTTATCATGCCAATCAAACTTGGATGCGGACACAGCTCAAGGGCGCTCGCACTGACAAGAAACAAATCAGGTCAGAACGGCACCAGCATGCAGCTCAAGACATGGGGGAAAGGGAGGAAAACAGGACCTGCAAGGCTAAGAAAAGGAAATGCAGCTTCAACAAACACTGAGAAACCATCTACCCCTGGGTGAAACCAGTCCAAGGCGGGTCCCATAAAGTTTTTTGTGAAGGCTGCTTGAGCCAATTCTCCATTTCACACGGAGGTGAATACAAAACTAAAAAGGCACAGACAGTGCGAGACTCACAAAAAATGTGTTGCTCAAAAGGAGACTTCCCAGTCAATGAATATACTCCTGTCGTCAACCGGATGGCAGAAGTATAGTGATGTTATAAGCCAGTGAGCAGGATAGAAATGTTTGATATTTTTAAAGTTATTTTAAACTAGCTCGATGCTTTGGTATCACACAGTGTCCCACATTGTCCCACATAAACACAGTCTTCATCCTACATCTAGTGAATTGATATCTGGTCACCCTACATGCAGCTGGAATAACAGAGAAAAAAAATAGGGTGTGTTTCATACAAATTCTATTACTATGACAATTTTGCTCTTGAAATATATCGTTCCACTGTTTTTATATTTTTTAATTCTCATGTATCATATGAAATGTGGGGGCCAGGGTTGAATGTTGGTATTTTTGTTGTTTTAAATTGTACAGTGTCCTTGGGTGTCATTAAAGGTGCTTTAAAAATAAAATGTATTATCATTATAATTATTATATTTCGAGGTGCTTCTCCTCACGTGTTCACGAGTCTGATGAAAAGCTGGAGCCAGACTGCCACACTTTAAGAGCTAATCCTGAGTCATGTAACTTTCAAACAGCCTCTGGTGTGCCAGGCTTGTTCTCTTCTTGTAACTGTTTTCCTGTTTGGCACCCAGTGCTTACATTTTTGGAAGTGGATGTTATCTACATTATACAACTATACTAAGACTCTTGCTAAGATTTAGAGGTTAGCAGTGCATTACTGGCCGTCTCTGACCTCTAGAAACAGTGCCATTTCTGGCTCTTCCATCGTCTGGATCCCCTTCTCCACGACCTTACAGCTCTCCTCCAGGTGGTCCCCATACTTCCTGGTCAGGCCTCGGATGTAGTTCAACTTCTCCTCCTGTTCGGCCGTCACCTTCTGACTCATCTGCCTTTTCTTCTCCTCCAAGATGGAGTACAGCTGGTCGAACTTCTCGCACACCAGAGTCTTCTGCCTGCGACCGTTCTCCTGCACACGCATGAATGAGCAGCAGAGATGCATGGAAAACACAAAGGGAAACATTATGCATCCTGAAAGTCCGTCTTTATGAATTTTTCATCACAGTCCTAGGTTGTGAAAAGTATGTAAATGCAGCTCGAGGGTACAAATGAGTTTAGAATATTTAAAAGCAAAGACCAGACTGAAGAAGAGGTAATAGTTGTTCTCTGTCTTAGGCGGTGTTACTACTGTAAACTATAAATGTTCTCATCAGTCTTCCGGTGGCACCATATGTGCAGGGAGGACACAGAAGCTCATCTGCATGCCTGTCCTGAGTGACGCACTAAGGGTGACACCACGGGACCTGGAGCCACTCCAGCTTCCTCTCCGCTGTCCACAGGAAAGCTGTCTGTCCTTCCTCCATCACTTACAATGCTTGTTTTTAAAGCCAGTAAACGAGAAGCAGAATGGAGCGACTTTTTCAGTACATGTAGGTCATGCTCTTACAAACTGTGTAGAGAGGTCAAGACCATTTATAGTGTGTCCTTGTGGATAGGATGAAAATTATAGTTTGATAATCAAGTTGACTGCAGATACACAGTATTTGTTTCTGTTCAGACATAACAAATGAACTATATACTTCAATACGATTCAAGCAAAAATCAACCTCACGTATACCTGTATGATACTTAAGCAACCACAACAGAAGCACCCAGACACCCAATTTGGGGCTTTATCTTTGTTTTTCATTATCATGAATGGCAGACACATGGCCCGTAATGCATTAAAACAATGCCAACATGAAGATTGACTTTCCTTACACACAAGTAAATATTTCACAATATCTACATCTATCGTTTCCATGATAGATGGTTTGAAAAGTGCAAAACTTGATCATGCCAAGTTATATTTTCATTTAACTGAAAGTAGATGTGAATGGCAGAGTAACTCCTCAACACTTCCTCCATCGTTCTTAACTGTTGCAAATATATTTCTGTAGCCTGGACAGTGTGCAGTAAGATGTCTGTAGTTTAATAAAACAACAGTAATACATCACCCACATTCTGAGTGATTAGGACCACTGTTTTTTGACATGATATCAAAAGTGTATCAAGTACATGACTCCTTTCAAAAATGCTCCTTAAATGTTTAATCAAAAAAGAGATTGTTCCCCGTTGGACCGTCTAATTAAAAATGAACCTTGCGATCGTTAAGCTTTAACTGTCAGAGTGACATTGTCACACAGTGTGGAGGCTGGGTTTGCTATTTTTGGGGGGATTTGGGGATTTATATGTGCTCAAACTCTTGCAAGGTGTTATCCCCCAGCTCACCACCTTTGCACTGCTGCTCATTTTTTCTGAGTTGTTGTCTGTTTAGCTGCGTCTGCCTGGTCAGGTGACCTGCTGCAGCCAGATTATCTCAGGTGTGAAGAGGGGGAGGGGAGAGGCAGAAAGAAAGAGAAAAATGTTGGAGGATTTGGCTGGTGAGCCTGAATGGAACTCTGTACTTTTGTAAGGCCTCGGTGAGGAGACCAAATAATCCTCTAGGGCTGGGAAAAATCTCCAAACAGGAACTTGGACACAGGTGGAAAAGGCAGCTGAGAAAGGACTGGACTCAAAGGAAATGTTCCCAGGACCGGTGAGTCTCCTGCATTTGGATTCTTTTTGCATTTTTCTTTTTTGCAATGCATTGCTGTCGAATTGGTTTGGCTGGATTATTCCATTTGAGTTTTGGAAGGACTATTTTTGGGCATTTGGGTTTGATCAGGACCACTTTCTTTGGAAGTTTTACCCTTGCCTTTAAATTGAACTTTGACATTAAATGGGGACTCTAAATATTTGGAGGACAATCTTTTGGATTATGTTTTTTGAGGAAACAAGATTCTGTTGGCCAAACCTTCTGAATATGTGTTGGGGATTATTCACTACGGTCTGGAAAAATTTCTGCTGATTCAGTTCTTGATTATGGATTAAAAAACATGCACATTGTGGAGTTCTCTGTGATTTTCTTGCCAGTTTAAGGAGTTTTCAGGGCACCTTAATCAGTTTGTCATTTCACGTATCCAATCAAGATTAAATTATAATTTACAGTAGCTTTACACTCATTATTATAACAAAGCTTTAAAAAAACATTGCTGATGGTCAGAATTTTTTCCTGTAAGTTGTTTCTAAGCCCAATATAGTTTTTTTGTGATGCAACTTGTTTGTTTGCAATTTTTTTATTTTTTTATTTAACATGTAAGTTTCATGAGAAAAACTTGATTTTTTTTGTTTTAAAAAACTGTAAATGATCAAAACAGCTTTATTGATCTCACATTTTAAGATATTACGTATAAGAAAGAAAATAAAATGATTTCAAAATTTTCAGATTTACAATTACAAGATTAGATGATGATTTACAGTAGCTTTACACTCATTATCATAACAAAGCTTTAAAAAATGATGCTGATCTTTGATCTTTGAAATTGATCTTACTGATTATAAGCCCAATAGGTTTTTTGTGAAGCAATTTGTTTGCATTTTTTTCTATAAATTGTCAAGTGAAAACTCGACTTATTTTTAGATCATAGAGATTATTAAAAATGTAAATTTAATGTGAAAAACCTGATTTTTTTTGTTAAAAGGAACTGTAAATAATTAAAACAGCTCTATTGATTTCAGACTTTAAGATATTATGTATAAGATAGAAAATGAAAATGATTGAAAAATGTTGAAGTTTAAGTACAAGATTTTCCAGGAAAAATAAGCTTTAAATTTGAAAGCAACCAGCCTTGACTTTGAAGGCTCAAAATTTCATTAATTTTCGAGAACATAAAAGATATTTTGGAGCCTAAATAATTATAAATAGAAAAAAAATTAAATCAATGCTGCAAATTTTCAAAATCTTTATTTTTAAAACTTAAAAAAAAAAATTAAGATCCTATTAAGAAGAATATCACATCAGGTGAAGCCCCTTTTTTGTATCATGCAAGGGCTGAGAGCCTGATCAAATTAAATTTTTAACTCAACTGAGTAAATAGGAAATACTTGTGGCCAGTGCAGTGGTCAGAAAAAAATAAAGCGAATACAGTTTAAAATAATGACTTTGAAAAGAAAAAATGTAGTGATTTTTTCATCCCTTCATTTTTGGAGTTTTTAAAGTCATAGATTCTCAACATTTTGATCTCAAAATTTAAAAACTCTTCTGGAATGAAAACAAATCTTAAATTCTATTTTTAGGAGTAGCCCTTATATAATGTTATAAATACACTTGTAATGGATAACTGGTCTCAAAATGATGTTGTTCTAACACAAACAACATTGATAAAAACCCGATCATCTTGTCCTGTACATCTTATTTAAAACACATTGATGTCTATTAAAACCTTGATGTATAATCCAGCCCAAGTCTACAGCATCAAACCTTTATTTTCCTCTCTGCTCTGAGTCCAGAGCTCACTGACAGATCAACAAGGACACATTACATCTGTTTGTTTATCTGAGCCGGTGAGCGCAGGTTGTATTTGTTTTCACAGAGCAAAGCTTGCTGTGTGAGTAAGTGGCAGGGCGCTGCAGCAGTGGGACACTGACCTCTATGGCACGACAGGATTCCTCCAGCTGACTGATGATGCCCTGCATCCTGTCGTTGTTACCAACCATCATGGCGATCCCGTCACTCAGCTCTGACTGGGGACAAAGACACGGCAGAGTAAATACCTTAGAGCAACTGTGGGTAGAATCTGGATCAAAGTCACAAGGGATGCAGATTCATTTTAAATGTTATTCGTTGTCACTGCTTTGGTTTTTGTCAAAACTTGTGTTTTGAAGAAACTTGATAAAGAATCATTTTGTCTATAGCTGATTATGGTGATGCTCTTTACAAGCATGCTACAATGTCATCAATGAAAATGTTTGTCTCTAAGATGCTGCTTTGTGTTGTACCTGTGGTTTGGGTTTCTGTACACACTACTATGTCTTATATGATTATTTGATTGTTCTTCTTAAACAAGTCAAGGATAAAACATTGTTTTATCATCATTAAAAAAAGCGAGGAGTTATGTATACCTTGGCAGGAAAGTCATGAAAAATATAGGAGGGCCTTATGACATGCTACTCCTTCTCACTAATTGAGGAAAATAATAACAAGCTGAGGCAGTTTCTCAGCACTGTAGCCAGGCTGACACAGAGTCAGAGCTTCAATTGAGCCCGTGATTCCACTAGCCCTCAGCTGTGAAGACGTTTTGAGTTTCTCTAACTATAAAAGTCTTAAAATCAGTGATTAAATGAGCACCACTTGCCCTTGCCTGGGCCTGTTGTAATCAAACAACTTAAAAAAATCTACCCTTTATTCAGGTACAGCTATAGCTAACTACAGACCTATATCAAACCTTCCTTTTACTTTAAAGATCCTTGAAAAAGTAGTGGCCAATCAACTTTTTGACTTCCTCAAAAGCAACAGCTTGTTTGAGGAATTTCAGTCTGAATTTGTAGCTCACCTTAGCACAGAGACTGCTCTACTTAAAGGAAGAAGTGATACACTCTCAGTTTCAGAAAGTGGACTTCTCTCTGTACTTGTATTGGTAGATCGCAGCGCAGCTTTTGAAACCATAGATCAAATTCTTACACAGAGATTAGAGGAATTACTCAGGATTACAGAGACTGCTTTAAATGGGTTCAAGTCCTACTTCTCTGATCAAGTACTGGTTTGTAAATGTGAAGTCTTCTGTGTACACGAAAGTAAGTTATGGAGTTCTTCAAGGCTCTGTGCTTGGTCCAATTCTACTCTCATTATATGTTTTCCCCCCGGTGATGTCATGTGGAAACACTATCGATTTTCATTGTTGTGCTGATTACACTCAACTGCACATATAAATTAAGCCAGGTGAAACAATTCATTTATCAATATCAGAGGAGTGTCTACAGGACATGAGGATCTGGGTGGCCAAAATATTTCTTCTTCTTAACTTAGACAAGACAGAGGTTAATGTGCTGGGCCCCTGACACCTTCGAGAAACCTTTTCTAATGATATCACTGACCAATATGGCATTATCCTGGCATCAACGCAAATTTTAGAAATCTTAGGGTACTGTTTGATCAAGATATGTCCTTTAGCTCCCACATAAAACAAGTTGCAAGGACAGCCTTTTGTCGTCTTCACGACATTGCAAAAATCAGGCCTATCCTGTCTCAGAGTGATGACAAAAAGGAAGTCCATGCTTTTGTTACCTCTAAACTGGATTACTGTAATTCTCTTCTATCAAGCTGTCCCAGCAGGCCGCTTAAAACTCTTCAACTGGTTAAAATGCTGCAGGACACAAACTGACTAGAACTGGAAGACCAGATCACATTTCTCCTATATTAGCTCCTCTGCATTGGCTTCCCATAAAATTTAGAATAGAATTCAAGATTCCTCTTTTCACCTATAAAGCTCTCAGTGGGAAGGCACCAATTTATCTTAAAAAGCTTGCAGTACCATACAACCCCTCAAGAAAGTTATACTGCAAAATGCTGACCTGCTCATGGTACCACCAGTCTCTTAAAGCAGTCTGGGAGGTAGAACCTTCAGTTTACAGGCTCCTCTTCTTGAGAATAACATAGCAATCACTGTTTGGGAGGCAGATCCCTCTTTACCTTCATGGTTAGACTTAAAACATGCCTTTTTGACAAAGCTTTCTTTTCGGGCTGGTTCAGGCCTGGATCAGCTAATAGTTAAGCTGCAATAGGTAAGACTGACAGGGGATTTGGCCCACTGAGCTCCTGCCTCCCCTCTCCATCTCTTCAACACTCTCTCTCCATCCTCTCTTGGTATATCTCTTTGCCCCGTTTTTGTTTGCTCTTGCACTTGTCTCTGGGAATGTCCTAAACCTTAAACTGGAGCGTTGAATTAGATTAATTTTATAAGTAAAAGCCCATGCTATTATGCTGATGATTTGTTTATGGCTAAATCCGTGTTTGTCATGCTATATTACACTTTTGTTATTTGTGTGAATCTTTTGTTCTTCTTCCTTGGCCAGGAATCCCTTGTAAAGGAGATTTATTTGAATCTCAATAAGATTTAGCCTTGTCAAATAAGGATTACATTATGATAAAAGCAACTGTTAGAAATTAGATTGCAAATCATTTTTTACAGCGTTCTTTAAAGAATTTTACTGCTTTTTCCTGATAATATTCAACACACATATTAAATCTTCACGTTAACAACACCTTTTATTGGTGTAAAGCCTTTTTTATGCATCTGCTGTCTTTAATATTTTAACTGAAGAACAGAGACTTAAATCAAGGTTACTATTATCAAACAACAACAAATGCTTGAGTTAAAAAGACAACTTAACTATGTTTGTAATGAGAATCTTTTATATACATATCCAGCAGATGATTGGACAATTGCTCTATAAATTATATCATTAAGTGCCAATCAGATGATGTAGTAGGCAGACACTACTGCTGCGGTGTAAAGGACAGAATGAACATCACTTCGTAAAACAAACTCTCAGCAAAACATGTTGGACAAAGAGCAAAAATATACTTTCTATTCAGAAGTTTGAAGCCTTGTTTTTTGTTAAATAAATGTGGCCCAGATCTGGCAAAGCTACAACTGAAGTTGTTAGCATCCAGGCTAATTTCTATACAAACAGTCACTTCCTGCTGCATTGTTGCCATAGCTCCCTCCTTTTCCTGCTGTAAAGAGTTCTTATTGGCTGCTTACAATCTTTGTAGAGAGGAGCTTGGCAATATGCATCTATCTAATTACAGAAATTGAATCAGGCTGATCCAGCTGCATGGCAAGGTTAGGTTACACCCTGGACCAGTCACTAGCTGATATCAGTGTGGAAATATAGAGACAAAAAACAACTCACTCACACCAATTTAGAGTTACCAATTAACCAAACTAGTATGTTTTGCACCAGAGTGCGCAGAAAAACTTTCCACATGTACAAAGAGAACATGCAAACACCACACAGCAAGGCCCGGACCCAAACCCAGGGAGTTACACCAGCAACCTTCCTGCTGTAAAGCACATCACTGCTGAAGCGTGCCACGTGCAAATACATATATGCCTCTTTGTAACTAAATTTTTGAAAAATTAAAAAAAAAACAATCACAATGCTGTATCAAAAAGCTGAGACACAACAAATAAATGAACTATAATTGTTTTACAAATAAAACTCAGCTAAACTAACTTGTGTAACTTTGAAACTCAAAAGTTTCATACCTGTTTCCTGTTTTTTTATTCTTTGATTAAATCATTAACATATAAATTGTTTCATGGGCTTACTTTGACTCATCTCCCTAATCTTTCAGAACCCTGAAACCTCAGATCAGATGCTGCTATCAGTGTTTAGGCTCGGCATAAGTGATGCTCAACCTCCTCACTCTTTTCAGCAACCCCCCCTCCCCTTGTTTCAGATTCTTTAAGCATGTTTATGTTTAAAAAGGTTATGCACATCACTTCAATCAACTTCCAAGGTTGCTTTATTAATAAATTTAGACTGGATTGGCTGAGTAAATGTGGAGTGTTGCATCGTTCAAGCAAAGCATATGTTGGTGTCAATGGTACCAGCGCAACTTACAATTAAAGCATGGCAGCAAAATAGAGTCAAAAATAGTCCTCACAGAAAATTTACAATTATACCAAGCATCTTCCTTCAAGTGGATGATATACCAAGGATGGGATCAGACCATTTGAAAAACATTTGGATTTGGTATCAGACTTGATATGAAAGGACAGCTGAAATTTGATAGTCAGCAAGGGGAAAGGAGATTTGGGATGACGTGCACCAAAGAGTCAAACCCCAGGCTGCTCCAGTGAGGACTCACCCCTGCTCCAACTGAGCTGAAACAGGAGCTTTGGTTTAAGACAGTGTACCTATGGTTTAAAATCAAATTCAAGACATTTATAACCTTCTTATGACCTCACTGAGAAAACATTTCTCAATCTTTTTTTTCTTACTGTAGAACACATCATCCAACTCAAGGGTAGCATTGAATCTTCCTTAATTATAAGTGAGCCTGATATTTCACTTAACCTCAAAAGTTCACATGTCCTGTTGTGTTTGACCATATACATCATGTTCTGAGTTTCTATCAAGCAAGAATTTGGTTTACGTTAACAACAAAATGACCAAATTTAATCTCTGTCGAATCAGATGCAGATCTTTATCCCTCCCCTTCGGAAACGCTTTGATCTGAGGGGGCATGGGGGCTACAGGACATGATGATAATGATCTGCTGCCCAAATGGAGACTAGTGGGAGGATGGAGGAAGAGTTACAGGTTACATTTAAAGGACTTTTAAAATGGTCATGGCGTCTGCCTTTGACGAGCAGAAACCACACTTGTAGGTGGAGGCTGTGGAGCTATTACGTTATCTCCCTTAGAAAAAACAAATATTCTGTCAAAGGTTGTGATATCGCTGTTTGCAGCTGTTAATAGAGCAGGTGTCTGTTAGCATTCGTGTCCCTGTTAAAGGTGCTATGAGGAGAATCTATTTGCAGCGACATTAAGACTCTGCTACCCATGAGTACGCGTGGCGACTGTCGTAATGCTGCGTTCCAGTAACCTTGGAACTGGGAGTGACATCATCTCCGACTTATCGTTGTTCCTGTTGAAGTCGGAAAAAAACATGCCGATCTACCAGGCTATTGTTAGCTGTTGTCAGCACGCCCTGTGTTGTTGTTCACAAATATCACATGAAGAATATGATTATCACTATGGCAGCATTTTTGTAAATATAAGTCTAACAATACTATGTATACAGTTGATCTAGAGCGACACACCCCAGCCAGAAGTGCAAATAAATTGATTATTACAGGAGCTAAATAACTGTTCACACTGGGGGCATCCATCTTCGATTGTCAACTTGGGGTTGGCGAGATTTAACCAAGTTCCCAGTGGGAAATTCTGACTTCGGGAACGTTCCAGTTGCAGGTTCCTACTTGGAACCTGGAAATTCCTACTTCTGACTACAACTGGAACCCTTCAAGACGTAACCCAAGCCAAAGCGTGTGTGTGTTGTGATGCTAATGAATGCAGCTTGGACCTTCCTCAGAACTCTGCATTGCTTTACAACTTCTTTTTTCAACAACTTACAGGATGCAAAGCGATGACGTAATGTATCTCTTTCTAGTTACGTAGTGGAAGTTTTTGATGTGTGACAACAAGCAATTTTTGGAAAACTTAGTATCGTAGTTTTGTAGCCGGCTATATATCGCTACTTGCAGCCCGTTGCTCTAAGACGTGTAATATAAATAATAAAATAATATAAATTTGCACCAGTTTTAATTGTCTTGTTCCCGAAGTTGAGTATCCAGGTCAGTCCAGCCCTGTCCGACCCGACCGGAAGGCTAAGGAATAGCATTTATAGATAACCTATTTAGATGCTATAAAACTCATCTTAAAGTGTGTATTTCCATCAGGCATATATCTAAAAGTGAGACTTTTTTGTAATTACTTAGAAACTTCTCACAGTCCCTTTAAAACAACACAATTTGCATATGATGTTGTACAATCTGAAAGAAAATGGTATTGGCCAAAACAAGTTTGAAAATATGGGCATATCTGCAAGCATATCAGAGAGGATGGCATTTACACAGCAAGACTAAACAGGACTGTTGCAGCTGTTGCATGTAAGATTCAACATATTCTTCCTCTTCTTTAAGGAGACAAACGTTATCATGAAGTATGAATTTTGATGTTCAAAAAAAAAAATCTCACAAAGACTAACAGTTTTCTCACATCAACCACAAACACCATAAATCTATGTGCCTGTTTAGTTAGGTATGATTGCTCTCATGAGAATTTCTGGCCTCACCTTCTTTGTCTGGTAGATGCTGCTGATTGGCGCCACCTCGCAGTCTTTGTGATTTCCAAATACTTTACACATGGAGCATGTGGGCACACTGTGGGTCACACAGTAAATATTGATCTTCTCCCCCTCGTGAACATCACACATGGGCGTCTCTTCCTTATTTTCAGGAGCTGGTTTGCTGCTGCTGAGGTTGAAAAGAAAACAGCAGTTCTTTCCGTCAAAGGCCATACATTTGTGTGCATACTGATGTGACATCTAGTGTCAGCTTGATAATGTCACAGGTACACGTCTCACTTGTTTATTGATCATCTATCAGTCTCTCTGGGACATGCACATAGTCTGTCTGTGCTTAAATCAATAAATCAACATCACACCTAAATGTACACAGGAGAGGATGCAGGTGCAGAGCTACGTCTTTTGGGTCTGTTAATTTACATTTTTGAGGACAACTCAGCCTCCACTTGATCAGGCATTTGAAATCAGGCCAAAGAATCATAAATCAAGTGTGAATTTGATGCCTTATGAATGTTGTTGATCTTCTGCCAGCGAACCTTTTGGCCAGATAGTCCACCTCTCAGGCTACAGACATGATCATGCCAATTGTGAAGTTATAAGTACTATCTAATACAGAGAAACAACATTTGACATCTGCTAACATGTCCTGATGCTTGTTGGAGACTGTTAACTCCAACATAGAGGAAACTGGGGGGTTTCTATTTAACACGAGAAGAAAACTAAAACTCAGGAAAGAGGGGGACTAAAGCCTGTCCCTACAAGAAACATTACATTAAATTAATGTCATATTTATTTCAGACTTAGTTCTTAACTTCTCAAATTTACCAGTAAACTTATGCCATGTGTCCATTTCTTAATAAAAATCCATGTTGTTTAATATAGCCTATGTATAATGTTATATTTAGGTTTTGAGAAAAAAAACTCCAAACTTTTTGGATTATAGAGTTGTGAATTAATCAAAAAAATAACTAATGGACCTTCATAGTCTAAAACTTAGTTTGATAAACTACAAAAATTAATCTTGCATTTGCCCTGTGCATTGTAGCTCTTAAAGGACAAACAAAATCCTCAGACTAATACGTTTTCCTCTAATTGACCCCAATTTACCTTAATTTTCCACAAAGTGTTAATAATTGACAATACTGAAATAAACCACAACTATTTCCTTATGATTCTGTTCAAGTACAAGCATCATATCAGCAGGTTCTGCGCAGCAGGCATGGTAAAATTTCATCACGTATAGTTTTGCTTCACAAAAGTTTATTTATACTTCACTATCTTAGAATTTCTAAGTCTGGTTTCTTAAATATTTACTTTTTTTTTTCACTCAAACTCAATTCTGTTTTTTATTGTTAATTTCCTACAATGCAAACTTGAAAATTCTGTTTGGTTGCTTTTAAATATATTTATATATGTTTTCCTTAATATCCATGGATTATTTTCATACGTTCAGGTGGCCTTAATACTCAATGGTACACTATATTAACACAACATAAATTTATTTTTTAATCACGGCTCGTCCTTTGGTTGTGAAACCTTTAGTTGAAAGGTATTTTTTAGCCTACCCTACAGAAAGTAACAGTTACCATGGAAAATAATTATCTTGATAGAAGTAATTGATGATCTAAACAGAATGAAACTGAGATGTAAAACTAAAGTTATACTGGGGATAACTCTAATGGTACGGCAGGGCACACTGGTGGGCCTTGGCGCAAGTCCAGTTCTGCCTACGAAATGTGTTCAATAATGTGTTATTGATACAAATAGTGAGTTTTACGTTTACAATGAACGAAAATGTTGGACAACTTTGTCACCATTTTATCTGTAGTATGTCATATCCATTAGGCATTTAAAGACAAAAAAATATTATATAGACAGACTAATAAGTTACTTTATCACATATTATATTTTGCATGGGTATGAATGTGGTGTACCTTGGGACTAAAGTTTGGTTTTGGATGCACCTTGGGCAAAAGTAGTTTGAAAATCACTTCCCTGAGCTCACTGTCATAAAAACGCAGATATTCGTTCTAGCTATGATTTAAGATATCTCCAACAAGCTGAACATGACTTGTATTATTGGGTTTCATTTAAGCTCTCTCCCACTGGATTGCACCTTAATACAAATAAATATTAGCTCCACTGGGCCAATAGTTCCACCATAACCACATGCAGTGTGTTTACATAGAAGGTCAATGCATCGCAGACACTCAGGCAGCAGTTTACTCCCGCCACATCACAGATTGGGGTCTTTGTGAAAATTATTCTGGAAGCCACTTTTAGAAGGAAGGATTATTCTCAATGCCCATTTTTGTAAAATTAACAAGTTATTGTCATGACCAGAAAACTTAAACATTAGTGTCCAATTTTGTTTGTGGTCATTAGTGTTCTTGTGTGCTGATTTGAACCACGGATATAAATATAGCCTGAGCCTATATGATAGCCCACAAATGTATGTCAACCTTCAAAATAACACATCTGACCGTAGCTGGATGTGCATACAGGTCACTAGACTATAATTACACCTTAATTCATGTAACCTACAGCAGAGGATGGTGATACATTTGACTTATGTTGCTGTGATTGAGTAGTTTTGTGTACTTATATTTTTTGAGTGTGTTTCAATAACAATACTTTTACTCCATCATATAAAAAAGTTCCCAACCAATTTTCCACATAGCCCCAGCTTGTTTTACCTACCCAGGGGTTTGCTCCCATGGGACCTAAGTGCAACATACACATATATAAAATGAAAACAAATTTTTACTGTGTTCATGGTAGGGCTGAACGATTTGAGAAAATAATCTAATAGCGATATGTTTCCCCAATATTGCAACTGCGATTTACTCTGCGATTGTTTTAATGTTCCTCATCTTATGTATTCTTAAACAAACATAAGAAGTAGATTGTTTTATAGTATAACCAATATGACATTAAATCAATCTAAGGATAAAAGATTTGAGAAAAAGTGGAGAAGTGAAGAACAGAAGCAAAATAGGTATGAAATTGTAAAAACTGGGTTAACAAAATGGTGCGAAAGCAGCAAAAAAGTTTGTAGGTGCAAAATAGGTATGAAATTGCAAAAAAAGGCAAAAAAATTCAAAAGTGGCTAAGGAAAATTGATTATAGCAGCAAAATTGGGATTAAATTTCAAAAACCATGTTAAAATTCCAAACATGGTCTGACAATCGTTACAGTTATGATTTTGAGTAAACAGCAAATTATGGGATTACAATTAAAAAAAAAGCTTTAATGATAAAACAGTCAGTCATTGTAATAAGTCTTGGTTATTAAGTTGCTTTTTGTTTGCGGTGGGTTGCTTTTATGATTATGTTTATGCACAGTGAATAACAGAATAGAGGATGAGAGCTAAAGAGTGAGCTGGATTCTCAAAATTCATCTTTTATTTGAGTTTGTAAAGATGCAAACCACTTCTTTGGTCAATGTAAACATAGTTTTAAACATGTTAAAGATTAAAAGTAAAAACAGTAACAGTTTATTCTTGATTAGTTACTTTTGATAGTGTGTAACAGGTAAAGGAATTGTGTCACCTTTTGGAGTATGGAGTAAAAACCAACATTACAAGTCTGAGTAACTTCCCCCGCACTGGTTGTATCCTATGTGAACTGGTTTGTATCCACTGATGATGCTGAGTGAACTGTAGTAACATCCACTGATGATGGCTGAACCACCTCAAGCTTTTCCATGAACCTGACAGAACCACCTCAATCTTTTTGGCTCAGTTCACAGTACAGTTTGTTGCACCACCTCCTGTCTCAGGTGTTTGCCTGCTGTCTTCTATCTCATAGTGAATTTGTGTGTGTGATCTGACTCACTTGCTGGACTCTTGTTTGAACATATCAATGATATTCTCCACCAGCAGGTTCCTCTGCAGCCCATAGACCCCATGTCTGTCCAGAACCACTTCATGTCTGCAGGAAGGGCATCTGAAGCGGCCACCTGATGTGACTGAGCCCCCTCTGGTTGGAAGGTATGGATTTGAGGCCTGTAATCAGTCCCAGTTTAAAGCATGAATTTAGAATGATGTGGAGGGATTTCACGATGGATTAATATCTGCAAAAGTAAATTTAATTGTTTGACCTCTTGGTTATGAAACGTTAATCCAGAAGATTAAAATCCATTATGTCACTCAATCACTACATTGCTCTGGTATAACTTCAAATTTGGAAAACTTCAAAAGTGAATTATTAAAAATTACAACATTAGATTGTGATTCATTAAGTTTGATGATATAAATATTTCACATTCGTAATGTTTGTTAACATAGCCTCACACCTTAAATCATTATCACTTAGAAAAAAACTATTATCTTATTCTATGTCTAACACTCTTTACAAATAAGAAAACAAACATGTTGCTTATGCTAGCTGAACATAAACAAGCTTGGCCTTTATTGCGTCAGATGTAGGACATGATCATAAAACAGTCAACATTCTGATAATATGGACAGTTGGCCTCAATCTGTTAATATGGATGTGATAACACTGTCTTGTCAAAGCCTCTCCGTTCACATATAAAACACAAACACAGTATTTTTGTCGGTTCCTTACCTGAAAAACATCATTGGCACACTTTCTGCATAGGTTGTGCTGGCAGGGTAAAATAACCACAGGCTTTGTAAACATTTCCAGGCATATAGGACAAATCAGCTGTTTCTCCAAGTTCTCCATGGTATTCATTTTCGAGATCCACTTTTAGCAAATCATAAACACAAACAAAACATAAGAAAAAGCTACAAAAGCTGGTAGAGCCAGTTTCTGAAAGGACTCTACGGTGAGAGCTAGTCTTTCTGAGAGAAGGCCTGCTGCTCTTGTCCTAGCGGGTGTGGGCTCCTATCTTACTGGTGTCAGATCTGTTTTTAGCAGGCAGTGCTGTCACGTCAAAGGTTGCCATTTTTACCCTGCCCATATTTGAAACTGCAGTACTGAACAGCTGCCTGTGCATCCTCCTCTACACTGCTAGCAGAGGTGACCTGGTGTCTGTGCAGTCTAGCCGCTATGCTTAAAAAAAAGTTTGGCAGCATTGTACGACATCAAAAAATACTTAAGTGCATGTTTGAAATATTTTGGATCAAGCTCCAAATATCATCAGCAAATATATTAGGGTTAGGCATGAAAATGAAATGATGAGTATATTTTTCATTCTGCACTTAAAACAACTAATTAGTGGAAGGTAAATTTCAAGAAACATGTGACGATGAATTAACAATTGCAGAATTAGATGGAGTGATTGGTTGCCTTGCTCTGATGGCTCACAGGAGCCTTTTACAGACATTTCTGGGAGGATATAAAAGTATTGCTAAATTAAATATTCTCTGAAATTTTAATAAGTGGTAAACTCCCAACCACAATGAGACATGGAATCATTGTAGCAATTCTAAAGCCGGGCAAAGACCCAAAAGCCGTAGAAAATAGAAGACCAATCACTCTTAGAAATGCAGACTATGAAGTGCTTGCTTATATCTTTACTGCATGTCTTCAAGAGGGAATATCAGTTTTGATTTCAGAAACATAATTTGGCTTTCTGAAAGGCAGATTAATACACAATTGTATTAGATTAGTAATGGACATTTTAGAAAATAGAAACCAGATAGTGAACAGCGTTTTTTTCCTTTTTTTTTTTTTTAGATTTCTACCACGCCTTTGACTCTGTGGAGCACCCCTTTATGAAGACAGAGCTTGAACATTTTGGATTTGGTAATAATTTAGACATTTTATTAGTGGCCTGTTTCAAAATATTTGTACTTGTGTAATACTTCCCCTGCAAAAACGTCGGATCAAAGTCAATTTCTAATGCCTTTAACGTCAGATTGATGTCGAAATGCAAAGTCAGATTAACGTCAAAATGTAATGTTGGATTGAAGTCAAATTCTAAAGTCAGATTGACGCTGAAATGTAACAATGGATTGACATCTTAATTTGAATGACATTTATAGCCCGAATGTTGTTGTTTGTTGATGTCTATTGGACACTTTTAGATGTCTTTTCTACAACTGTTTGCAGAGGTTGGAGGACATGTTTTCTACCACTTCATTTTCCAGAAGTTTGGATCAGCAGCAGGAAATGCATTAAAACTTCCAGATGCTGTGAAGAAATTATCCTTTTCCCCCAAAAGAAAAACACACTTTGATTGTCCAACTGGAGATGAGTACACCAAGTAAGCAGACAAACCAGCTCATTTATGACCCAGGATGAGACACATCATCCTTCTACAGTCGTGTCAGATTGACCTCTTTGCTATTATATTTCCTACATTAAATTGTAACATCATATTGACTTCTTTTATTTCATATTTGGGACATTATATTGTAACGTCAGATGACGCATTTTCTTTTATTTGAACGTTTTATTGTAATGCTGGATTGACGTTTTTTTCTGTCATATTTTGGTTGTTATATTTTAACCCTTCCTATCCAGGCAGTTTCTGGTTGTTTTTTTTGCTTCTCTCACATTTTTTACTCACTGTGGTCTGATTTTCTCTATAAAATGAAATTCAGCACTTCTATAGATTCAGGACAACCATTGCTATTTACTGATGTAACTTAATTATGTCTTTATGCAGTGTAACAAATTTTAAAAGCTAGAAATCATTAGAAAAAAATAAAAACGAACGTAAAAAAATCTAAATATTGATTAATATCTATCATATTAGTTTTCATATAGTGTTCACAAATTGTCATCAATGTTAAAATCGGATTCTAAGCAACTCCTTTGAAGGAAAGATGCAGTTTAATTTTTAAAGTGTGTTTCCTTTGCTTTAAGTGGTAAAGGGAACTTAACCACTAAAACATTTCCTGACCTGTACTCTTTGCGCGTGTCCTTTCACAGCTTGGTTCTACGTGATTTCCCATTAAGTAGCGTGTCGCAAGGTGGGCTTGTCTCAAAATGACGCCACTCTGCGACTGTTTTACAGCCTGCAGACAGACCCCTCTCCTGTCCAGGGTAGACATTTCTGTAAGACAATTCTATGTTAAGGTTCGGTAGGTGAAGGTCAGCGCCGAATTATGTGCCACACTGACATGTTTTCAGGATTTTTTTTTTAATAGGATAAATCACTTCAAAAAGCGAAAAGCGAAATTCGCTGGAGAATGCGGGCATCGATCCCGCTACCTCTCGCATGCTAAGCGAGCGCTCTACCATTTGAGCTAATTCCCCGCAGCGCCCTCAGGAAACTATGAGGAATAAGACCAGAGCTATTCAGACACCTACTGGAGTAAAGGGGATGATTATGCGGGCTTAGAATTGACCGTGACAGCCTGCAAGTAGTACCTGCCAAGAGTTGGAATGCTTATCAAGTCTAGTTAGCATAGTGCTACCTTACCTGACAAAGCTCGCATGCTAGCTAACGAACATCCCGTCGAAGCGTTAGGAACGGGTCAGGAGTCTTTATTCTCGACGGGAGTTGTGCTTCACAGCTCGTTCTTACTTCTCAGTGACCCCAGTCCAAAAACTTGAGGTTTCCGGAGTCTGCTTATCCTGAATATAAACTCTCTTCAGAGAATCAGACTACTGGAAAGTTAACGCATGTTCTGGTAAACTTCCGAAGGGATCGAATACCAGAGGTAACTCACAAGATCTGTGTGTTTTGTTCGTCATTATTCGGTTGAATTCGGAAGCAGTCGGAATATGCGCTGTTTATAAAAGATGTTGCCGCGGAGAATTGTGGGACAGAATATTCTTCTCTCCTTTCGTAAAGGTGGTCCGGTGTATCCTATGCTAAAGGAGATAATAAAGGAAACACTGAGCCTCCTTTCCTATGCATTTAAACTATTCGAACAGCTGTAATTACGAACTACTTCCGGTTCATTTCACTCCGTTGGGAACCTTCCTGAGCAAAAATGACTCTTCGACCGCAGCCCAAGTGAAGTTGTCTTCTTTGAGGACGGCTTGTTTTGAGGAAAACAGGGAAAGAGAGGTTGCGGCTCACAGTCTTCATTGCAGGGATTAAAAAAGGGGGGTCGGGTTTGTAACCTCGTTGTTTCACTGACTAGTTGTTGACCCGGACATTCCGAATCTGTAAATATTCTCTAACTTTAACAAAGTTGGCACAGTTGTTTCTATTGTCATCATGGAAACACGTGTCAGTTCCACTGTGTTCAAAGATCTGGCCTCCGTGGATGATGTGCACCTTCCTTCGATAGCTCAGTTGGTAGAGCGGAGGACTGTAGCGGTTACACCGATATCCTTAGGTCGCTGGTTCAAATCCGGCTCGAAGGAGAGATACCTTTTTTTTCCCAAGAGTGCATTGCGCTGTGACAGCAGTGTCGTCATTACCGCTGATTGAATAGGGACAAACCTTAAAGGTATACTGACATCATTACACTGCAACATGGGAACAGCGAGTGTTGGAGATTTATTTGCATTTAATAACACATTACCAAAAACACAGCACTTTAAAATGGAAATAAGAGCTACATCCAATCTTTCTTCTTTTGGACTGAATGATAAAAAAACCCTAGGAGATCTTTTAACATAATAGATATAATAAATGTACCTCTTCAACTTGATACCCCTCTGTGTATAAATGTATACATGTAGACAGTGTAGAAGTTTGAGGTTAAAAAAAAAAAATTTAAATCCATGATGCATACATAAATAATTCTGCATTTATTCAGAGACAGAAAATAGTAATTTTAATCTTACAAGGCTGCTGCTTGAACTGCAGTATCAGTTTTGCTTATGAGAACAGAGATGATAATATCGGTGAAATGTATTTTGATTTACAATGAAAAGATGTTTTGCTCACATTGATTCCCAAAGCCATTTTAATTTATGAAAATAGTTCATCATTATATGACTGCATGTTTATTTTAATTTTAGAAATTAGCCCTTTGTAGTAATATAAATAATCAAGGATATTATGCATTGTGTTGCATTATGATGTATTTTGAAAATGAAAAGAATTGAATCACTGTCTTAGTAATCTTAAATCAAATTGTGAGATTGCAGTGAAGATGCACAGGTTTTGTTCTTTTCCAGGTTAATTACAGTTGTATTGTAACATTTAATCCATTAAAAATCTCAAGTAAGTTGAAGGAAAGCAGGATTCAAACATTGCCGATTGTTTCTTAAGCACCCTTAAGATCACCCTATAATCACATGGCACACCACATCACTTGTAAAATAGTCTCTTAACATGTTACAGAACCTTATCAGTGGTCATTTCTATACTAACGCCTAATAAAATTGGACCATCAACAGCGTAGCTCGAGAAAAAGAAAAAAAAAAGTAGTGTAGTAGACTAGAATAGTTTTAGTACTCTAGAAATGATTGCATCGTGGAGAATTCATTTTTAATGTTTCATAATTTGGTGACTAAAGCCAAGCAAGTCATATAAAATAGCTGGAGTAACAGAAGTAATAATTCCCTGCACCTGCTACATTTAGGGATGCATGATATCAGTATGATATTGACTCACCAGATGAAAACTTCAGAAGTGCTGAAAGTATTCATGTACCATAGTCCTTTACCTTATCATCAATTAAGTCTACATTAATAAACAACTGGATCATTTTTAGGGAACAAAATTGTTGTTCTTGTTTCACATCTGTTTATAACACAGAGAAACTGTTAGTGTTGGAAAGGAGTCACAATTGTTGTTGAGTATAACTGGTATACTTTAGACCAAGTGGTAATAAGTTCAGAAGTATCTGCATATTAGATATTGACAAAAAAAAAACATTAACATCATGCATTTGCAACCAACATTCTGCTCATTGCTAAATTTTTAATGTTTTTATTTTGTCTGTTAACAGAATTTTCAAATTAAAATGTACAGAAATAATTGATGAAAGTAAATTCAAAATTCCAGTTAAAAAAATTACATCATTGAAAGTTATAATTGTTAATATTTCCAAGACCCACTAGTGTGGCAAATATTTACAGCCATAGTTTACCTTCTGCTGCCCTTGTGAAGCAAAGACTGATTGGGGTCATAGTTTGTGAATGATATGGGTTTTCTGCAGCTGTCTGCATCAATCCAAAATACAGGTTTTTATGCTGAAAATCAATCAAATCGGCAGTCTCTACAGCTGCACCCACAATAAGTTAAGCTAATTGCTGAGAGGAAAGGGCGAGATGATGGTGAACAGAATGATCAGGGAAGTTTGGCACCTAAAAAACTTCTTGGAAGACTTCAGTTTAATTTTAAAAAAGAATGCTGAAACCATGAGAGAATGACATGTTAATGCCTTTTGTTAGAGGAGTGTAAACGTGATGTTAGGGTCTAGAAATGACACCAAACATTATCTCTTCTATAGCTTACAAGTGTGCTGCAAATATTTTTAGATGCATGGCTCAGAAATAATAATCAGCAGTTGCGTTTAGAATGAAATCCAATGCCACTGAAGGCTGATGTCTTCCTGTTTTTACACAGATGCTGTCCTCTATGCTCTGGTTCTTATCTGCATTATTGTAAGTATAACAAGGGTGTAAATCATCTGTATTCCAGTGTTGTGAGTCATTGCTTTTATGATTTTGTCACTTTCCCTCCTCTTCTCACAGCTCAACCATGACTAAAAGAAAAATAAAACCAGGAATCTTCAAGTTTTGTAGCTCTTTAGCTGTGTTAACATGCCCAATATGAGTTTCTGTCTGTGTATGCTCTGACTCATTCAAAACAATATCTGCATCCCTTTCGCATTTAGGAATGCCATGTGCAGACAATGCTTTACATGAGTCACGGTTGGTGAGTCATTTAACAATGATTCAAATGTTGTTGTTTGAAATGAGAAATGTCATTTTCCAGCCCCACCCACTGTAACTTGTCTTTATATGTCTGAATTTCTGTGATTTTAGGGACACTGTCAGAAATCGCAGCTTTACAGACATTAAAATCATTTACCAAGCTAACGACTGGAAGGTTAGATTTATGCCTGGAGCTTGTATTTTTGCATCTTTATTTTTTTAAATGATAAATGATTACAAACAGAATGTGACTACAATCCAAAACATCATCTCCCTTATATCATTTTCATGTTGTGTACTACAAATAATGATTCTCTTTACTGTATAATGCTGTGGGTGCTCCACTTCATCCACTATTATTAGTCACCTTTAAAAGGCCCAAATGAATTACATATTCATTATTAGCAAGAAAGAGCTGTGTAAATGTCCACCAGTAAAACTACTTTTTAAAATGAATTCAAATAGGTCAACAAAGTGGGTGTCTGAGGTTACGTCTTTGTGGCTGATTTTGATTCCTAATTTTTAAGCCATTACTGTCCAGCTCTTAATATCGCAGTGCCTGGTGGTAAAATTGAGACTGACAAGTTAAGAGCATGGAGACTGCTGGATGTTAAAAAGTCAATCTGAATGCCAGACAGAGGTTGCTTTGAATTTTCCTGCCAGTTTCAAAAGCTCAGCGTGACCCTCTATTATTCCTCCCTCTGACTTTGTGGAAGTTCACATCGTTGTGTTTTTTTCATGAACAGAATGTAGCTTCTAATAAGGCTATAAAATGCACAACAAGAGTAGATACATGCATGGTCTAGCACTCAACCCCACCCGTAAAGGTCTACATGCGCATAAGCAAGATATAAGTGTACATGAGACCAGAATAGGAAGCAGAGTAAAGGGTGCCATCTGTTCTCCTGTATGAATATTTCAGTTAGGTGGAAGTCATATTGTATTCATACAGCTGCTCAACAGTCACTGCTTTGGTTGAAATTTCTTGGTAAGCAGATATGATTCTCAGATATGTTTTCTCTCTTGCTGCTCTGCTTTTGGCCCACAAAGACAAATCATAAAAACAACACTGACGATGTGGTAAGGATGTAAAAAAGATTCAATTGTTAACCACTACTTTGCTGTTGTGTTTCTATTTCTGCAGCAAAAATGCCCCACAACGGCAAGTAACTAGCAAAGATCATTTTGAGTATGCAGAGGATACACATTGTTTTAATTGCTGTTTTATGTTCTAATCTATATCCTCCATGTTTTGAATTGGACACGGCAAAATAAAGTTTGATCTGACTGAGTCAGTATGAAAGTTTTGCTATTGTAACTGTGAACTTTAAATTAATGTGGCAATGTGAAAAATAGGCACTCAAGGTTAACATCCAATCACATCACAATACAGAGCAACAGTTAAAGTGATTAGACCAGTGTTGGGCAAGTTACTGGAAAAAATGTAGTTCATTATTTTTCACTTGTTACTGTCATTTCAAAGTAATTAGTTACATTATAATATTACTATATTTGAAATGTAAGGCATTACACTTTTATCGGATTTACTTTAAAGTTAAAATAACAGGAAATATGGATATGGCATTCTAAATGTAGCTCATTGCACATCCAGTTGAAGGTGATGTGGTGGCTATCTGAGTTCAGCTTAAGGCTAAAAACAGTGGAATATAATAGACACATTGATGGCTCATGGCGCAATACAAGAAACGATCATAGCAAAAACAGACAAAGGGTAAAATTCTGGTAAATTACGTTAAAGATACTGTAACTTTAGGCCTAGTGGAGGACTTTTCTTTTTTGCTGATCTCACAGAGTGTTTGGCGAATTTTTATGTAAACAAACAAACAAACAAAAACACCTCTTAATTTTGGGTTAAATAAAAAATGCATTGTAACTTGCATTACTGACATTTCCAACACTGGATTAGACAATGATTTGATCAGCGCTTTTTATATTTTGTATGCACACAAAAACTTGACAAGAGACCCGATATACTTCTACATGTTTAACAGGAAAGCAAGTGCTTAGAATTTCTGCTGATCTGACATGTTTTCTGTTTTTATGTAGGCCTACACACCTCTCAGATGGTGAGCTTCAGAGCATCCTCTGGGCAGGACTTCTACAGCTCCAAGACAGAGAAGATTTATTCCCCTGAGGTATGTCAGTCTTCTCCCCTCTGTTGTCCATTATTACCATGTCTGTGCAACAACTTCAGAACCTAGAGCCTGTCATATGACTATGATATGATTTATTCCCATTGTGAGTAAAGAATGACTTTGCAGACATTCAGCAAACCTTGTGGTTTGACAGAAAAGACTAAAGGTCAAGACCCCCTCTTTCATACCTGACATTGTTTTCCATTATCAAGTTATTTGAGAATGGATTGAGATTTGAACCATCACTACTTCTAAGGTTATGTGATAAAGGCCTTTAGTCATAACTCAATTTTTTAGCACTGGCAAAACACAACATACAGTATGTGTGTGTTTATTCTGTTCAGAAAACAAACAAACTGCTAAAAGAATTAGAAGCCACAATGCAATTCCAGTAAAAATAATCAAACATTTTTGATAGCGTGGCAGTAATAAACCAACATTTTAAAGCACTTTCTGATCTAAAAGCTCTAAAAGGCAGTACAAATTATTCACACACAGTTTGTTGGAAACTTTTATTTTTCACTGTGACTTTCAAAGTTTTACATATTTTCAAAATCATATGTTTTCATACTGGAAAATCTCCATAATTCAATGATTTGTGGTATCAAAAGGAGAGACAACTACTTACTGACTCTGACGTCAAATTTTTCAGTCAATCAATCAATAAATGTTTATTTCTAAAGCCCTTTACAGTAACCCAAGAGGCCCCCAAAGTGCTTTACAGCAGTGTCAGAAAATGAATAAGAACACTATGGATACAAGCAACATAAAAAAAATACCGTAAGAACAATACATAAAAGAGAAAGATGCATAAAAAATGCAACGGGAGGTGCGACACATCAGCAAGGTGCTTAAAAGCCATTCAGAAAAGATAAAACAGAATAAAACTAACTAACATGAGCATAAGACCTAGAAGCCTTAGTCAGGGTTAAAAGCCGATCCAAAAAGTGAGTTTTTAGTTTAGATTTAAAAAGACCAAAGTCAGCCGTTGTGCGGATGTCTGGGGGCAGCTTGTTCCACAATCGAGGTGCAGCAACAGCAAAAGAACGGTCCCCCAACTGTTTACATCTTGACCTTGGAATGTCCAAAAGAAACTGGCCACATTTTAGACCATAAGAGACAAATATCTGTCTGAACCCCACAACTATATCAGCAATATCTGGAAAAGTGTGTGGAACTGGCAAACAAAAAGGGTCTCCTGTGCTCCTTTCTTTGTTCCACTCTATTTTTCCTACGTTATTGTGCAATTTAGAACGTGCACAGAGTTGCTTGTTGATTTTAAATTTTGAATACAATAAGTTAGTCAGTCTTATAATTGATTTGACATATTTCTTGATGTTGTTTTTGAACAGGTAATAGAATCATGTGACCATTACTACTAACAAATATTCTTTTAAATAATTCAAATAAAACAAAGTTTTTAATGATAACTTCCCTTTGGACTCTACTGGCCTTGGCTGATTTAAGTTCATTTTATTAAGAAAAAACATCTTTTTTAGGTGTTTCAGAATAAGGAGTCTAACAGATTAATGATTTGACTGATAATGAAGATTTGTCTGAAGAGGACAAGTAAGATGAGATAAAAGATCCAGATTTCCTCATGGAGTTTTATATAACCCTCTCTCCCATATGATGACGTTGAAGAGACGTCAGTCTGTTGTAGACAACCGCTACACCTCATGGTCATGGGAACCTAAGATGCGCTCAGCATACAAGTGCTTCTCTCTGCCCAACTTGAAGCTCACCTCACACCCTCTGCACCATGAGCGAGGAAGAAGAGTCCGAATCGTCTCATCTATTTCCCGTGGACCCCGAGTATTTGTTTTCTAAGAAACAATATTATACACATGACACAGAGGATAGAGAACACATGCAGAGTGTTGGCATCATTTTGAACACTTCATTTACACTCATGAATGTTTGAAGTCATGTTTTGACCCTATGGGATGGCAAACTACTCACCACATGAGGGAGGGATGTAACGAAGATCCCCCGCAGTGCAATCTAATGAGCTTCACACAACTATACATTGATCTCAGATACTTAACATTCTGCTGCTGCTTCCCTGTGACTCTTTTATTTCATTAACACTCACATTCCCTTGAAATGTCAGTCAAGTAATTTGGATTTTAATGTTAACATTTTGATGTAACCACAGGAGCATCTCTTAAGTGTCTGTGTAGTAGCTGGGGTTGGAAAGCCTGATGGTCTTAAATTTAAAAAAAGAGTGCTATCTAGTGGTAGACTGAAGGGGAGCTCTGTCCAGTATCTGCTGCTGACTATTGACGTCATCACAGTCGTCACTACAGGGTACTGACGCTGCAGCTGTGGGTATGCTGTTGCATACAGACTCAATATTCTGTTTTTGATGCATTATGTAAATTAACATGTGACGTCCTACTTCACAGAAACACACATCAGTGCTGTGTAAAGATTACGTTTAGCACCTTCAGAACCAACTGGTTAACACTTCCACCTTGTACTTTCATAACCATCATATGTTCAAGTAACAAGAGCTAGAGGTCAGTAGTTGGTAATTAGTCCAGAATTGATTTTGATAATTTAGGAATCTCACATTCACAAAAACAAGATAATCCCATTGAAAGGGTAACTGTGTTGTAGGTGTTTCATTAGGTTTTATTTGAGATTGGGTGTATTGGGTGTTTCAGTGTCAGATAAATTGATTAAAATATATACAACAAAGTGAGGTTGATTTCAAAAGAAAAACATTAAATACATTGCAACAGATCATTGGTTTGTAAGACAAAATAAAGCATTGAATACTTTGATAAATTAATCTTATATAGACTGAAAAGTACCTCTCCTTTATTATCTTATTCGCTGATTTTTAGTAAAATATTTTCAGATATAAACAAATTTCATCTTGCCTGTTTCATTTACTCCTTTCAGTGCTTTTTCAAGTTTTAGGAGTACTCAAGGAAAATAGTTCTCCTTGAAAAAGCACTGAAAGAATGTGCTTATGCTGTAAGAATGCTTGAAATATTATGTGAAATTAATTTTTGTTACACAGAGCCAAATTTAACACCCTTGTATGTACTTTTTTTTACCACTAGATGGCTCTACAGACACAAAAACAACAGTTGTGTGGGTGCAATAAAAAAGAACAGAGCAAGCATCATGTCTTATTTATATAGTGTGATAAAAGTAATGTATTGGAAGTATTGAATTCATAATTTTGATGAAAACATAAAAAGAGAACAAGGTAGAGAAAATACTAAAAAGATTACTCATAGCTCCTTGAATAAAAGTTTGAAACATCAAGAGTTTGAACTCCTGTTTGTGTGCATAAGCGTTTGTTTTTGTGTTGTTATGATGGCAAGTTTGTTTATTTATGCCCCATAAATTCTGTTTGCAAAAGCAATTGAAACCTCGGTCTGCTGGGGGTGGAGGTGTGTGTAAATGAAGCAGTAGTTAATATTTCCTGCAGCGCCCACAGTGTTTTCAGAGGGTAACAGGTACATTAATTAGGTACACCCTGGCGGATTACAGTCTGTCTCCAGAGAGGAACGGGGCATTTAGGGCCTCACAAGCAGATACTGTACCTGTTACCCGGGGGGAATCAGCAGGCATGTGGTTCACATGTCTCACTCAAGCCCCTGAGGCTGAAGCTGGAGCAGTTTAACACACCTGCCATGTTACAAAGGTGTGTAACTGTGTGGTATGGCTGGAGTGTTTATCCAGTTAAAAATATGATGAAATAGTTCAACTAAGGTATAAGGTAGGACAGTATTGTTTTTGTTCTATAGTTAATGTGGTGTGTATAATTTAAAAAAAAAACAGTTGCCAGACCTGATGCTCATTAAAGAGATTTTTGTGGAAAGAACAACTGACAGTAATATGTTTCAATACATGGAGAGAATCTGATGTTTAAAAGGAAGAGTACCACTGTATTTATCTTATTTTATTCAAGAAGTATTCAAATTTGGCCAAAATGAAATTATACTGAGTTATGTTTAACACCATAACAAAATAGTCCTGGACACCCATTGTTTAGTAATGTAATGACAAAACCACAGGCACCATTTGGTTAAGTGTTTGTAACTTGGGAAGTTCTTTCCAGCTTCACACACTTTTCCTACTGTGTCAATGAATTTGTGCAAAGTAGACTGTACACTTTTTTAGAAAATAGTCTGAAGACCTGTAACTGTGTTTTGATGCAACTAAATTTTAAGATGATCGATATTCTGCGGTTTCTAAACAAACGTTTCCAATGCTTTTGGGTTATTTACAAAGTAGATATGAGACTGTGTGTAATTTTTGGTGATGGATTTTTCTTTGTTGCTTTTTTATTAAAAAGGTGGCTGTTTTCTTTATTCTACCAGATTCATGTTGAAGTTTAGAACACTTGTATTATATTATTACCATCTGTCATTTATATATGGAAAAATATAAAGATATTATGCATCCCCATTCAGTCAGACAGTACGAAGGAATACTTTCTGACCTGCATTACTCAGCTTTGTTATATATGATATGAATACATCAAAAAAGGTATGAGGTGGAAATTAATTAACAAATACTCTTCCCAGGTGTACACTTAGAGACTTGAATGTCAAATATGTGCTGGCCTGTGCACACAGGTGACGTTTCATTGACGTAGTCATATCATATGCCAGATCAGGCAGTTTCAGAGTTGTCTGGCAACAGCAGGTTTGTAAACTGTGACTGCAAAAAACGTTCCCTTGTGTGTTTGACTTTCTCTGTTCTGTTTGCAGCAAACAGCTCCAGGAATAAAGATTTGCATATTAGTCATTTAGTTTTGGCCATAAAATTTGTCAACATGGTATTAATTCATTTTATGGCATGATCTATACCACACAGCAAAGAGGCCTTTCATTAGTTTTTTCTCAAGTGCTTTATACTATCTGCAACTTTTTGCACAGTTGGGTTTAATGATCAGTAAAATGTTGATATTTTAAAGATAAAGTAGACTCAGGGGTTTGAAATAACAAAATTGAGTTTGATATTTTAGAAATAGGAATGATTACACTGATATAAAGAGTGTTTTGTCAAATCCATGTGACCTGAGTCATAGTACTACTGTGGGAGGGATTGGAGAGGAATTACGTTCTTGGCAAATACAATTAGTCCGTTAATGTTTGACTCATAAAAGGGAAAATATTTGTTGACAGATTTATACTAGCCTTCCCAGAGGTGTAAACCTGTTACACAATGTGTATTAGAGAAAACATGCCACTCAAGTATAAGACCTACTTAAGATCAGGGGCAGAGGTGCACTTGAAATTTGGAAGTAAAAATGTCTCTTCAAACTGAACATGAATAAAGGTTTTTATTCACATGAATGAAATTTGTTTTGAAGTTGAATCAGCCTATCAGTTGATATAAATGAATTATTGCAACAGAACAAGTAAGCTTTAAATGTAGCTGATCCTCTTTGACTGAAACATGAATTTAATGGTTGAAATGCAACAAAATACATCTGTCATTCTTTATTTGAGTTTTGTCAAACACAGTTCTGCACTTTTAATAAAACTTGCAGTGCAACTCCGCTCGAGATGACTATTTCAGTCCTCTTTCCACTCCTGCTCCTGTCTGCTGCTCATGTGTTGTTGTGTTTTGCAGTGTTGCCTTAGTTGCCTGGAAAAGATGCAGACCTCTTAGTGGGGGGTATGAATGTGGGGGACTACACTGAGACCCAGGGGTGGGGATTATGCCTCCTTTGGCACTGGGCCTGACTGTTGCTATGACACAGCCATTGTACCCCAGCATGGTACAAAAACCCACAGTAAAAATATATACTTTTTTGTTTGTCAAAAGCAATGTGAGTTTATTTTGTAGTATTTTTAATCGACAGGGTTGTGGCATGAGGTAAGGTACATCCAGTGGCTCATATGACATCTTTTCCATTTAAATAATAGCAGTAAGAAAAGGTGAGCAAAATATTTTGAGGGGCTTTGGAGGTAAAAATACAATTATGAGTTATAACATTAACCTAGAATAAAGAGAGAGAGAGAGAGAGAGTACAATCTTAATAGCATAAAAATGTTGAAAATGTTTGGCAATGCTCGGTTATTTTTTTTTATTCAGCCTTTATACAGCCAGGAGAATACAAGCATAGGATAAAACAAATACATGAACAGACGGTACTCAATATATACAGAAGTAACTGTCAGGATTTACAACAACCAAAAATGTATCAGTCAAAATATCAGCATCCAAATGCCTCTTTTTCCAAATCAGTTTGGAAACAGAGGCATCTGGCCAGTTCAGGTCTTGTTGTAGTTCATTCCAAACAGAGAGAGCTACAGATTTAAAACCTTTTTTTTTTTTTTTTTGTTACCATGCTCCCCTCTAACCTTCGGATCAGACTGTTAGAGATTCTGGGACTGGAGATTCCAAGATCCTGTACTCCTCTGACAATTGAAGGTTAGAAGGTAATATGGGAGCAGACCTAAAATAGTTTTGTAAATAAGAAGGATGAATAAACAAATGGGTAAAGGTGGCGCTTGTGTTAATCACTTTGTCAAACATTGACAACATATTTGTGGAATTTAGTGAGAGGAATTGATTGCATTCTTTAATATGCTCTTAGTCATTAAATTCTACTTTTCTACGCTGACTTGCTACAATAAGACGATATCCATGGGGTCTTTAGGGGGGGTTAAAAGTTGATGACTTCATTCTGGAAAAGATTAAGCTTTGAAAAAGTAATAAATGTAAAATGGCATTGATTACCTTTCATTGCAATGATTATATTCATCAAAAGAAATTAGAGGCCACAATTTTAAGTATCTTCCTCTACTTCGGGATATTTTACAGTGGAAATATTTTAAAAATTAGTTGTCATTATTAAGATCTTAAACTGTGCACATTTTCCCATTTTATTTGTTTTTTGGATGCCCTTAAGGATTTTTGTCAAAATTAAACTTGAATTAAGTAGATTTTTCAACTCATAAAATTTGTCTCCTTTCAAAATTGAGACAAAATAACTTTTTTTGAGGTTTTCTGGAATGGAACTGAAATGAGAGCCAGTTTCAACTTGTTTTAGATATCAGTTATCATTTGCCTTTATAACTAACAATGTCTTTGTTAAAAGTGAACTCATGTTAAAGGGAAAAGATTTACAGTATTTGCAACAGCAAGTTCATTTGCATTTTCTGTGGCTGTGTGGTTTCAAACTGTCGCAAACACCAACCTCACGCTGAAACATTTGTTGACAGCAAGGGATTCAATATTTGGAGTGTCATGTTTGACATTGTTCAGACAGAAAAATGAATTATTAGTACAGAAATTTCAGTGGATTAGTGATAAGTTAAGAATTTTCAAGGGTATTGTTTTGTTATATATGTTATAAAATATTATCATAACTATAACTATCCCACAGGACAAAAGAACAGTGCAGATGTGTCAGTAAAGTAACCTGTTGAAAACTTAATGATATGGTGTCTTTAAATATATGACATGGGTCATACAAAGGTTTTTAAATGTATGAAATATAGCTCTGTTTTTGTGTATTCCAAAACATTTCCAATATTTAAAAAGGAGGATAAAAGTTGACAGACTTTATGAGATGTTGCCAACCTATATGCCCCATTTGAACAGTGTAAAGGAATATTCTTGAAGTATCCTTTACCAAGTGGGAGAAAGCACTGTCCAGATTGCACAAATGGGATAGCAACAGTAAATTACACAAAACAGTCTAGAAAAATAGCATGCAAGTACTTGGAACAAGTAGAAACTGTAAGCAAGTATCTTGGCACTGTCAACATTTCACAAACAAGAAGGCTATGTTTGGACAAGTAAAACTTGTGAGGCCAGTTTCACTCAGTGGTTCAAACCCTGCCAACATTTAAAAGCTATTCAGACTGCAGCACATTTGAAATCTACTTCTTTACCAACAAGGGTGACTTAAGATGCACACCTCTAATATGACGCTGATTAAATGCCCATATCTTTAGGTCTCATGGAGCAGTAGACCTCAGAAAACTGCCTAGTCCCTACATTTTTGCCTAATAGTAAAAATAACCATAAATGTAAAACCTGGATCCAATATCTTAGGGGATTGCTCTATGACTCTAGATAATGAAATGAGCCACTCAGGATCTATTTTACTATCCTGTCTACTTGTGATTTGAGTCACTGCAAAAAAAAATCGTATGGAGAAAACCGCTTTAGCCCTCCACAGCTGCAACATTTTGCCGTATTTCCTAGGTTGTATTTCAAACTCCCGGTGAGTCTCGGCTCACAAGTAGTATGAGTCATGAGAGGAAGGTAATCACAGGCAATGATGTGGACCGCTGCAGGGCAAGCCCCGTTGTGGAGGAATACCCTTGAGAAAGTCCACGCCGTCTGCAAACGACTGCTCATATAGGTCTTGGGATCGCCCTGGTCCCCGAGCCAATCACGTAACTGAACTCATGCAGCGTAGATGCATTTGTCCAATCATCTTGGAGGTTAGAAAGTGAACCCTCACGTGATTGGCGTGTTGCAGAAAGGGGCGTTCTTTAGCTCGCTCCAACAGCACCATCTCTGGCAGGTGGTGTGTGCTTTAAAAACCATACAGTAGGCTAATGTTTAGGACGGTAGGTAGGTAGCTATAGGAGGATAAAAACGCGCTAGGTTCTCTTTTTTGTCGTTTTTTTCTTTGTAGTTTTTCGTTACGTGCCATTACGTTTCCTTTCAAGCCAACGGAATCTCGGTGAATGAGATGAACGTCGGGGTTTCCCTCTCTGAGCCAGACACTTTGTGCTTAACGGCCAGCGCTGAATTAAACAACGGCCCCTTCATCATGATGCAGCTGGTGAAAAAAGACGGAAAAGCCCTACATGTTGAATATATTTCCAAACCAGTGTAAGTCCGAGTAAGAGGAGAAAACCTCCCCCCTTGCCACGGCTGACAAGGACTCACATCCTGGAGCTGCCTCACCTCATCCGCCGGTGTTTGCGCTCAGTATACGTTGATGACATTTTTTTGGAAGTGGTCGTGCCTTTTGTTTTCATTTGGGGATATGCGGATCCGTAAGAGCGGCAGCGAAACGCAAACGAGAGGCCGCCCGTTTCTGCTCCTAAAATGAGGAAGCGTTTTCATAAAAAGACCCAGAAAATGGCAAGGAGGTCTCGTCGTCCGTGGGCCCGGATTTGAGTAAAATGAGAAGGAAAGGAGCAGATGCAACAGAAGCATGATTATTTTTCTTATTTCCTACAGAATGACACCAAAGGAGGCAAAAACGCTGGGGGCAGATGAGACGCAGCATCCATGAAGGCGAACTGGACAAGTTTTAAGCCTCTCCTAATGAACAGAAACACTTTGCAGCTCGATCAACTATTTTGAAAGATTTTTTCGGCTTTGGGGGTTTTTTCTCATTCACCAGTCTTCTGTTTTCGTATTGCATTAGCTCTTCTTTTCATTATATGTTTGATTTTTTTATATTTTTGATCCGGATCCAGCCCTGCTTGTTCAATGGAAGTATGTTATCAGCTGCCGGTGTTGCCTCTTGACAGGCCGGTTCCTAAGCATGTCCTCAGCCGGAGGGGAGCCATTAGTTTCAGCTCCAGCTCTTCTCTCTTCGGGGCTCCTGATCCAAGACAGCTGTCACAGGTAACTTCTAAAATAATCACCTTCATCTTTTTGACTATCTTGTAATCGCACGACCATTCAAATGCACATCTGCCTCCAACAAATAAGTGAATAATCCACAGGAATCTTGCAGGTGGTTGTTGGATATCTAGGCCCCAACACACTCTTGAATGGACGCACACATTTTGCCTTTTACATCTGAGGCATACACCAACCAGACACCTCCTCATACCACTTTGCATCTGTACACACAGATAAAGCTTCTCCTGGTTTACACTTTAGCCAGCACTGACTGTGTGTAAACTATTTTACTCCTGGGACTTGATACATTTGTCAGAGGGAACATGTCACTCTTGTTATTTATGTTAACATCCCTTGACACATTGACAGAAGAAACATAAATCATTGAGTCATACTTGAACTTCCTGCTTTCTCTGAGTGTTGAACACTCTCAGATGCACTCCTGCTTCGCTCACATCTATGTTTCTAAGGTTGTGGTGAAAGAAAATAAAAGATAGGCCACAGCAACATTCTTTTCTTGATTCTTGTGTGTGCAGAAAAAGCACCACAGTGGTATAATGTATCTCCTATGACTTCAGCAAACACTGAGTCACTGTTGTGTGTAAGCATGTGTATCAGATGATGGCCTCTCCATTAGGGCCTGTGTCCAATACACTTGACTAACTCTAACACATGTGTGTCCACTGTGAACATCAAGTCATGAGCCAATGAACTCATTCCCACAATGTTACACGTTTTTTTAAAGAAAGGGGGGGCAAAACGTCCACATTCCTGCTTCAGTAGTCCTGCACAAAAACAGCAGGGTGTATTCTTCCTCTCTTTAAGTCACGTCCCGCTAGTTTGGTCATGAATAGAAACTTTACAGCAGTTTCGTGGCATTTCCCAACACATTAGCGAAGCATTAAGTCACTGTCTTTGACTGTGTGAGCTCCCTCTTCAATGGGCCGTCCATTAGTTCTTTGTGCAAGCAGCCGCTCCACATAACCACCCATGTGTGTCTGCTTTGAACGTGCTACAATATCACAGGGAGCTGCCTCGAAGACTTAATGCAACCTTTGGCTTTCACATTTGTTCTTGTTTTTTTGTTTTTTTACATTGTTATTGTTTTTTTATGTATTATGCTCAAGATGGAACTGTACTATTTTCCCTGTCTTAATATCACTTCAGATTAGGGATGTATCAATACCACGTTTCTCAAACCCAGTACAAATTTCAACACTCAGTACCTGGGATGCATGACGTTATTGGCACGAAATTGGTATAATGCTACGTTCACAGCGCAAGTGACCCAGCTACCAAAATCGCGTCGCCCACTGACGTAGCGTTGCGCGTCCATAAATACCTCATTTTGGTCACCGTTGCCGTCGGCTGTCGCAAGCGAGTGTTCCCGATCATATATCATATAATAGGATGTATAAGCAGACATTATTCCAGCTGTATCCTTTTCATTCACATATCAACCACAAAACATTGCAGCTGATGCCCTGCAGCAGCATTATCTGTGAGTTTACCGCGGTCCGTCTAGGCCAGGGGTGTCCAAACTGTGGCCCGGGGGCCAAAAGCGGCCCACAGCTCATTGTGAATTGGCCCCCGAAACAGTTGTGGAAACAAGACATTTTAATTACAGCAGCAACTATCATCTATCATGCACATTTTCTGCTATATTTACTTTGCCTCAAGGTCTCATTTACAAAGTATATTGCAATATTCATCTTCAAGCTCAAACATTCTTGCAGTTAACTCTTATTTTGTGTCTGAAAGTGAAGATAAGATGTCAGTGTCTCCTATCTCTCGGTCTCGTCCGTACTTGGTGTGAATCTAGTAATAGCCCAGGGTTACAAAGGCCCCTTGACAGGTGATAGCCCACCCATAAACCTTAAAACTTTAACATCAATACACTAAAATTGAGGCGCAAAAAGTGGCTTAGTTGTCCATATATTAGAGCTGCAACTATCAAGTATTTTTGGAATCGAGTACTCTGTCAATTATTTCTTCGAGTACTCTAACAAAATATACTTTTTTGTTTTTAAACAAATAAATCAATTGTATACAATGCAACATGTTAGGGCTTTCAAAATGAGCAACCAAATGCCATTTATTCCTCAGAAAAGGGTTTTTATTTTAACAACTTTCAAAGTTTAAACCAGTACTGGCTTAAAACAAAGCCAATACAATACTGATTTACAAAGCAGTAATATAATTCTGCAATTATATTTGTGAAGTGTGTTCTGGAGGGCACTGTGTAGTTTGGATTGAAATCCTTGATCATGGTCTTAAATCCTGTGTCCTCCACCATGGAAAGAGGACGCATGTCTGTGATGAGCATATTTAAAATGTTGTAATAGTAATAGTTGCAGCCCTAACGACGTGCTATCATGCTAAGATACGTGCTAGGCTAACTCAGTTTGACATCAGACGCACTGCACTGTGTTTTCTTTTCGTCCCTTCTTGTAGTGACCACACACTTGGGACACTCTCTGCCATTTCTTCTGTGGACTCTCTCCTTTCTGTCCCTCTCTTTTCTCTTCCTTCATGATTTTACAAGCCGCGCAGCAGCGGAGGTAGCAGGCGCGTTGTACCACAGAAATGACCATCCGTGTCAAACACCGTGCACTGTATAGTACTCCAGATATATATTTATATGTATAATTATATATGAAACGAGGCTTCGAGGCACAAAATTTAATTCGAGGATATTTTGTAATCGAGTACTTGCGAATATTTGAGGAATCGTTTCAGCTCTACCATATTTGCATCTTTATGCGGCCCTC
This sequence comes from Scarus forsteni, assembly GCA_036419115.1. NCBI lineage: Eukaryota > Metazoa > Chordata > Actinopteri > Labriformes > Labridae > Scarus > Scarus forsteni. The sequence continues at coordinate 1,448,607 of JAZDUH010000274.1, read as the reverse complement.
AATGTAAAAAGTTTGGACACCCCTGGTCTCGGCGGAACTAATGTCCTCACTGACTAATGTTTCCCACACGGACATGGATTGTTACTCTGCAGTCCGGATGAATAACTGTCTGTCTAGGGTATCATCACACATGCACACACCGTTGATTGATCAACTTTTTTTTACTTTGACATCGTGCAACAAGCTATGTGGTAGTGTGAAAAGTGGCTGTCGCATCGCAGGAGGGTGTACATTGACTTTGAATAGAGAGTGATCGCCGAGGTAGTCCAAGTAGCGTGCGGTGTGAACGCACCTTAAGAGGAAGCATGCACTTTACTTTCACTAATTGTCACTGAATGTCCGCATCCGAAAACAATCTAGTATGATCCATTAGAGAATCAAGTGTTGTTCGCTTGTTTTAACATCTGTTTGGCACAAATTGACTGTCACATTACCAGGACCAGGTCTACTCAAGTATAGAAGTAACTTAGTGCCCTGAACAAAAATATGTGTATATCTCTGCATCAGTGATAAATGGTTTTAGACATATCAGCATATTGGATGTAGTCTAAAATCCAATACCCCTACAGGTCCTGAAATTATCTTTTGAAGTTTGCTTTGATTTTATGAAATCTTCCACCTTAGTCTCTACATCTGTTTTCTTCATTTACTGTTTCATGGACTTCAGTATCCTTGTTACGAGCCATATCCAGATTGATCACATGCAGGAATGGCTAGGGATGGGAATCAAAAACCAATTCCAGTTGAGAATCGTTAGCAGCTACATCAAAGAATTGATATCATGAGTCTTTTTGCTAATTCATTCCTTTATCAATTCCTTCCGCTGACAGGGTTCAGAAGCGTCACATGTGTGTATAATTTTTTTTACAAAAGGCACCTACTGCACAACCTTAAGTGAGCGGAAACACCAGCGACTTGCAGACGTGTGTTTGACATTGTTGCCACTGAAAATCTACAGGCCAACATCTGCCCACACGGAAAATCTGCAGGAATCAATAAAGGAATCGTTAAAGACTTGGATCGATTAGCGGGATCGTTGATAGCACTGGTATCAATATCCCAATTCCCATCCCAAGGAATGGCATCTGCATGCACATGAAGGAACCTGGTTTATTTTCCCTTAATATATGATCCAGGTTTCTGATAACTGCATCTCATTCAAGACAGTTCCTGATTTTTTTTTTTACCTTTTAATGACTGAATCATGTCAGAAAGCTGCCAGAAAATGGGATGAGTTGTGTACATGCCAGTGTCCTGTTTTCTACTCATTCTTTAGGGAGCAAAAAAGCTTGTTTTTTGAAATTCTGAAATCTTGCCATGGTGTTAAAGTGGGAGCAGTTCAACATCTGCGACGATACCAGTATTTATATTGGTGGATCCCTCTCCATTTCACAGAAGGGTTTGAAATGCAGATCATTTTTAATACTGACTTGTTCCCTAAATTCTTACCAAATGCCTGGCCATATACAGAACCAACATGTATGTGAAAGTATGACCAAGGCAGACTGTTTGGTGAACACTTATCAAACAAAAAGGCTTCTTGGATACATGAAATGATCTATCCATTCATGTTTAATATTCCACATAGATTATCTTGTCTTAATCAATAAACTTCTGTTAAAAGTTTTTACTGTAAACAATCTTTCTAATGCATCTTAGGCCTTGCATCTATTTTTATTTTCAAAACAACAGAAACAAAATTGATATGAACTACATTGTGTATCTCTATATGGTAATATTGATAGACTCCGTAGATTTCTCAGCATAAGGTTGGGGGCATGAATGGGCCCCAGTTCCAGTTAAGTTTTTGAAAATTTTATGGCAGATACAAAAAAAAAACACATTGCAAAAGTCTTGGTTTATTGCAATAAAAAAGTAAATAGTCTTAGTAAATGTGCTTTTTTTCTCATTTAGCATGCACATTGTAAGACGGCCTGGGCTTACACATGATGATTATTAAGTCAGCTCGCTTTTCGGTCCCTTTTTAAATGTAGCGTTCAACAAAAATGGCTTGGGTATTCGTGGAAACGTGCTGCAGACCTGGCTGTCATGTAAAATGCAGATCAGCGGGTAAATGCAGGAGACATAATAACCACTCTTGTATTTGTTTATTCGTCGCACTATATATGTCTGTGATATTACTGAACACCGTTACTGCACACAGCTTTATTTTGGTCTGAATGTGGAGGCCAATATTAGTATCAGAGCAGCTTCTTACTTCTCTAAACATCCGTTTATGTACTCTCTACTTAGTTTCATTATCCCGAAGCAGAATTAGCCAGATGACTTTTTAAACCAATCCACAGGCCAGAAGTGTTTTTTCTCTGTAGTGGTTTTTGGATTTTGCCTCCCAAACCTCGGCCACAAAGGAGGGTTTCCTTGAGAAGTCCCAAAACCACAGGAGCACCTCAGCAGAATGCCTCATTGCCCGTCCTCTGCGTACAAACACGAGTGTGAAGCTATTGTCTTGGTCAGGATCATAGGTTGATTTCTAAAATAGGCCAGGGTTCATTTGAAGTTGCTTGGTGCGAGGTGTGTGTTCTGTTATCAAGCTTCTTTGTTGTGAAGAAAGGGGTCATTGGTAATGACAGAGCACCGTGTGGGGTTAAGTGAGCCTTCAGAAAAACAAAAACATTCTCTTCCTGTCATGTTTATGGAGATATGCTTTCAACACTATGTTTGCACAAGTTTCCTCTTTGCATCAAAAGAATTAAATATTTGCATTCAAAGACCTCCTAATATTTCCATTTTTTTCCTTTTTGAATCAAATAATATGCATGCTTCACGGCAATGTCGCTCCACCTTTGTGACAGAGCAATTACATCTCTGCAAATATTGTGTTTTGGGCCTATTTATGACCATAAGGGTGCTCCTTGGTGGCTGCTGTGTTTTTGTGTGCGGTTCCACAGGCCTGTTGTTTGTGGAAGCAGCTCTGGACAAGCTCTGCAGAAAGAGGCAGTTAGGCATGTGCCTGGGCTCTGTGGGCAGTGGTTTGGCCTTCAGCCAGACTCACAGATGGCCGGAGTCTCAGTCTCTTTTTTTTTTTTCTCTCTCTCTGGCTATCTTGTTCCGCTCACTCACAAGCTCGCTCTCTCTTTCTTTCTCTTTCTCCGCAAGCCCCCCACCTCCCTCTCCCTCACAGATGAAGACATTTCCTCTTGTAAACAGAGGTCCAAAGAATCAGGCAGGGCAGCCTCAGAAGAATATGTCACTCTGTGTTGGGGGGAATGCTTATGGTTGGGAGTAAATATGGTACTGAAGAGGCGTTGAAAGCAGCGACGAGGTTAATAAATGGTCTAATTCATCTGTTACAATGCCTCCATTGTTTTAGGACAATAGATGTTTGCTGCCTCTTGACTAAGTCCTAAAGCTGAGGAAGAAGATGCATTTGATTTGGCTTTTATGTACATTAATGATGGATCCAGGGAGTCATAAAACAGAATTGAGGTTGATTGGATTGGTCAAAAATGAAAGGATGAGACAGTAAATTCTGATCTGTTGTTCAAAGCAGTTTTGCTCTCACCTTAATATGAGATATTGTCATTTTAAAGTCGCATAACTTAAAGTCTTAATAACAAGCCAAAATCAGTTCAGTTAATTTGATCAAGCACCTGCAAAGTCCCTTATATTACCTAACTGATATTTGGTGCTTTTTAAGGTACTTTGTGACTGGACAATCTGTCCTTGTTAATGTTACTACCTTTGAAGCACTACTAATGTCTTACTATCAAGAACCAGGCAGCATAATAGGATGATCAGTGAAGTTTCATCAGGTAATTTTGCATCACTTGAACTGTGGCGCCACTTCAGTGCATCACAAAAATAAATCAAATTAAATGAATGTAGCATTAAGTGCAGGGGCTCAAGAGTTTAGTTCTTTAGGTATATTACCACACATGTTATGTGAGATTAAGTGGCCACAGAGCTGTAAAAAAAAAACTTTGGAGATACCAAACAACTCCTCATGACCATTGTATTAATTTTAAAATAGAGGGACAATACCAAAAAGGTGCTAGACAAACAAACAGATATTAAAGTACTACACTGCATGTGTTTACAAATACATTGCCTGGTCAAAAAATAAGTTGACACCAGAAAGCAAGGTCACACACTCTAATCATTAGTTGGACTGTATTTAGCTTTGATAACAGCACACATTCCCTGTGGCATTGTTTTAATAAGCATCTTCAATGTCACAGATTTGTCCCAGATCATAGCACTGCCCCCACAGGCTTGTACAGTAGGCACTAGGCATGATGGGTGCATCACTTCACCTGCCTCTCTTCTTACCCTGATGCACCCATCTCTCTGGAACAGGGTAAATCTGGACTCATCAGACCACATAGCTTTCTTCTGGTCTTCCAGAGTCCAATCTTTATGCTCCCTAGCAAAACTGAAGCACTTTTAAGCATACCTTTGAGTTCTATTGTTGTTTTTCTTCAATTTGAATTGGCCAAATGTTTAATTGATTGGCTGTCACGATCATTCAGGATTTTTTTCAGACCATTTCTTCCTCGAATACGATGGTTCCCCACTATCCTTCCATTTTTTAATAATGCATTGGACAATTTTTAGCCCAATTTTAGTAGTTACTGCAATCTTCTTAGATGTTTTCTCAGTTTGATGCATGCCAATGATTTGACCCTTCTTAAACAGACTGAAATTTCCAAAACCACAGGATGTGTCTTTCAACATGGTTGTTTAAAAGATGAGCTACTTATAGCATCAGCTGGGGTCGTCCATGCAGTAATTCTCCAATAGGAGGCTCATACCTCTTTGCTTAGTAAAATCCAGGTGGCGATTTTTTTTGGCCAGTCAGTGTATTACGACTTGATGACTTAGCTTGTTGCTCATGCTTACAGTCTGACAAATGTTTTTTTGTCAGAACTTTTCCTCTTTCCAACTTGCAGTATCAGCTTTATTCTTCTTTTGCTTTGCCATTTCCTTCATTTACATCAGCAAATGTTGTGTATACAGAAAACACTGTGTACTCATCGGTCAGAGAATTTGACTGACAAAACAAAATTTTGCCTGCAGGATAAAAAAATCATACAAGACTTTCTGTTAGGCAGTCTTCAAGCATCCAAGATGGAATCTTGGGTGACTTTCACACCTAGAGTTAAGCGGACTCATTTTGGTTCTGGGGTGAATTTTCAACTTTGCTTCTTTTTTCACTTGATTCACTTGAGCTTTTACACCAGCCCACATCAACAGAAATTAAAAAAAAAAGCGAACCAAAGTTTGTTTGGTACAAACGTGGTAAGTGTGAAAGCAACCTGAGCTTTTGTTTACTATAGACTCATTCACAGTTCATTTTTTGGGTTGTTACATTTATGCCACCGTGAAGTTTTCCAGCCTTAGTTACCAACATTCCCTTATAATTTGTGGGAGCCTGATGGGTCTCGAAGTTGGATTTAACAATTCCACCATAAACATGTGACTACAGGGCAAGTTAACTATAATCTGCCATGTTTTGAATTATGCTTACTGTAATTAATTACTGCGTACGACCTCTTGTGGCCCATCTGCAGTATCTGCCCACACTTTGAAAACCACTGTCACAAATATCAAGTGATACTTTTACTGGTTTTCTCATCCATGACCAAAAAAGTAGAGGCCCAAGGTATCCATTACTGGTTAATTTATTATTTTATTACCAAAGCTGGCAGACAACTTTAATGTTTCCAGAGGTTTTGTTCAGTTAAAGTAGTGAACAGGAGATGCACATTTTTTTTTCTTTTTTTTCTTCTTGAGAGAGTTGCTGTGTGCTTTGTGATACCATCAATAGTTGCAATAACAGATAAAGTTTGATAAAAAGGGGCATAGTAAAGTATCACATTTCAAAATACTTAAACACTTCAAAAGTCTTGGACTGAAGCTGAATTTCTATCTCGTGGCTGTCTGACTCTCGTGGTTGTATGTTAGTTACACATTCACTTACAGTCACATGTTTCTGACAGGACTGTGTAATTAACAACTCTTCCAAAGAGAGGAAAAAAAATCCCAAGCAGATACATGAATCAATAAACAGATGCAAGGTATTGATGAGTTCTGAGCAGTCCCATGGCTACTAGAGATAATGGGAGTAAAGCTGCTTAAAGTAAAAACACTGATCATCTGTCAGCTCAGTCCATCATATCACAGTCTGAGATATCATCAAGAGCACGTTGGGCACTGAGCCTACACTGGCTCCTCCTCATTTCAGATGTTTAGAGAGATGATGATAGCCCCGTGCGTAAGGCTGCGAGATAGCGCTTCATGTTTTATCCACACCATGGATGTTTCTGTGCAGAGCATGATAAGAGACTACACTACAGTGCAGCTCTCAGAGGGAGTTACTTTGTTGATTTTAACTGAACCGATAAGGTTTTTTTCTTCCTACACTCTGCCATCGGATTGACGTAGTTTCAGGATGTGGTAAGAATGCTGAAGGAGCTGTTCAGACTCTGAGGTCGGTGTTTCACAACCTTTCTCAAAAGCTTTAACTCTCTCCTCGCCAGAGTCAGGCTTTCTGAGAAGCTTGCGTGAATGAGCTGGAATTCCAGGCTCTATTTGTTATTAAGCGAGGATGTGAATTATTTAGTAAATAAACAGCAGCCGTCCCTTCAGCTCATCTTCATTTGAACCCTCCCTGTCTCTCTGTAAGGGGCCCTCTTATCACATGACCGTTTTGTTTTTGCGCTGCAGTGTCGAGTGCAATCAGCCGTGAGAATGTGGCTCCGCACATCCACACACTTACGGACACAATGTCAGGGACAGGCTGATTATTTGTCATATTAACAACACAATTTAAGTTTCTAGTTTCTAAATCAAAATTAGTTTCACAGAGACACACCAGGTTTAGCTTTGCCAACCCCCCTCAGAAGGTTAAGACATCCATGGGGCGAGGGGCAGTAAGCTGGCCTAGAGAAGCAATTAGAGTCTGGGGATGATGTTTAAAAACGAATGAAATTCCTTTGCAGGGTAGACAGGCCTGTGAGAGTAAGAAGCCCCCTTCCCCCACTCCACTTCTCTCATAACTGCACTTTTATACAAGGCCCTTTATAGTATTGACTCTAAAGAAGGCTTAAATCATTTTAGGACACTTAACCTACCACCAAAAAGAGAAAAAAATGGTTGCAAATATATTACTGCTTGACAAGCATGCTGCTTCGTTCTCTGCCGTCAACACAATCCTGTCATCCACCGGCTAAGGCACCGGGCCAATTCACCTCAGGCCCCCTGTCCTCTAAAACTCACTGCAGCTGGAGTGTGTCAGAGTGGACAGTGTTCTCATAAAACACTCTTACAGCAGGTAGACTTCATCTCAGGCTTTGTGTATGCAGCGGCTGGTGCACAAACACAAACACACACTAACTCTCTCAATCCAAACCTGTCTGCATTTATGGCCTAGCACTCAGTTACTGGAATGTGCACGTCCCACAAGACAGAGCGCTGCAACAGGCCATAACTCAGAAGGAAGCTTTCAGTTTATGAAACGGTGCTGAGTCCAGCTGCTTTTATCTTAGATATTTACATGACTGTGAGTGTGTGTGTGTGCTGTTTTGTTTCTGATTAGTCAATTTATGGGAATACAGCTGGCTTCCTCCTTTGCTTGGCCTGAGCTGACTGAATGTACTGAAGTTATATAGTAAGCTAAATCCTGAATTTTAAAGCTTAAAGGTTCAATAAAAACAGGTTTTATGTCTGTTTGAAACAAGGAGGTGTGACAATGCCTTACACTGCGCTTGATCGTTGAATGCCATTCACTGCGCGTCAGACTACAATATCAGTTCATCACAGTGCTATGATGACAAGGGTGCGTGTTTGGAATAAAGAAAGTAGGCTGTTTCAAATTTGAGTTCTTGCAAATCAGCTTCTGCCCTTTTGACAAGCACACACAAAGCACGAGTCTGTTTGCACGGGTAAAACAGCCCTATAACAGCCGTTAGCATCTGTTTAACTGTAGGAGTCAGAAAAGGACAGACACTGAAGGCCTGGGCTTACTCACACTGTCAAAAGTTTTGACATTATGTCACCTCCTGACCTTTGAAACCTGAGTGCCCTGACCCCAGGCAGTGAGACTAAGCTGAGATAAGAAACAGAGCCATATGTAAACAAGCTCCCATGGAATTGCAGGGAGCACAATGAGCAGACTGTTATGCTAGCAGTAAACTCCAAACAAAACCCAATTTGCCTTGTTCTTGGACCGCAAAAGGCAAACACCAACTTACTGTAACCCTGAGGATGTTTTATTTGAGACAGGTTTCAAGATGTTCCTTAGACAGAAAAACAAAGTTGTAGTTTAAAATGTAATGCTTAAGGGAAGTACACAGCAAAGAACAGGATGTTATACAATTTTTGGGATTGCACGTCAAATGCAACTGATGTATCTGTACATGAATTTTAACAAGCTATAGCTCTAAGTTGACACCTAAGTAATTGAAATTGAATTTTTCTGTGAAAATGTTACCAAAATGAGCTAATATGCTTTGGCCCATAAGTAGAAGTGTTTACTAGAAGTATGTGGTTGAAGGAAAGTTATTGTGTCAGAGATTAAGGAAGCTCTGTGTAAATCATTCTACTTTTGCTTGATACTGTGCTAGATGAACAACTCCAGAAGGCTGACAGATGGGCAGAAGTTTTAATGATAGCTCTTCCCAGTTTGCTGCCACAGGCTGTGGGTCAAACACAGACGCAACAAACCATGCTGCAGTCAGTTGGTTTACAAGCTTAGAGTCCATGATTATGTTTTAGAGTTTCATATGCCCTGTAGTATTTTTTAATGTGTGCTCACTATGGTAGAGCACTTTGATGCTCTAGACAACTCTACATCGGGACTTCTCCGTCTTCCCTGTTTACAGAGCCAGTAGATGCCCGAAAAGTTTTTTGTTTTTTTTTACATTAGCAATTAAAACAGATTTTAGCAGTCATTAAAATTAAATGTATGAACCAGAGTTGAAGCAAAATATGGACTCTTAAAGGCAAGTTAAGGCAAACAGTTGATTTGACAATTTAACCAAAAATACTGTCCTTGCCCCAGTTTGAACCAGGGAAGAAAATATTTTATAGTTTACAGTAGTGAGATAGATACGCCCTTATAAGCAAGTCTCCTGTTTACCTGACAAACAAGCAGGCAGGTAGATTACTGGACCTAAGTCAAAAATAAGAAATTTACAGTTCTGCACACTTCATACCCGGCTTACCATTGGTGAACATTAGATGTAAACCATCCCTCTAGATTATCGATTATCATCTGGAAGCTGACAAAATGTGACCTTCGCTAACAGCCATTTTAACAGAGCATGTACACTAGCATTGTACTAGCACAAGCACTGCAATGATGCTCCATCATCATTACATCTAGAGGTATTCACATTAATTTCATGAAAATGTTAAATATTTCCCAATGTACAGTACTTTGGAGGCAAGTGGGGGAGGGTTACATGGCACATGCTTCATATGCACGAGGGCAGACACTCATACTCTGCTTCCAGTAAAGCAACTGAGTCCTCTTGCAACTATTACTCCTCAAGTACTACCTCTGGAGATGGACTAAATGGTGGTCAGCTCATCTCACTTTTCAGCCTCTGCATGGTTCATGGTGGAGGCAAAACATCACAGGGGTGTACATATCACAGCTTGAAAGGACAGGGTAATGGGTTAACACACTTACATACACCAGCATACTTTTCAACTTTTGGGTAATTGCTGCATATTTTTTGGGTCAAAAGATGGGACAAAAGATGTATCTCAAAAGTGCCATGTCATAGGACCGCTACAGCAGTTGGACTCATTTAATGACATGTAAATCCACTTAGTGAAGCCAATCTTGTATTTTCTCCTGGATTTGTCACTTCAGTGCTCTCACATGTTACAGGTTCAAGTGAATTAAAGCTGTCTGTCCAAGTCAGTGCCTGATTTTTGCTGTGTTAGAGCTGTCTATTAAACTAAGATTTAAGATTTACTTTTATGTTAAAATCATTTTTTTCTTCATTAGAAGGCTGTTTGAGACATTCAGTTAAAAAAAGACCAAACTTTAGCTCCAAAACCCTCCTTTTGAGTACCATCGTTTTTCTCAAATCAGGGTCTGAAGAAGAAAGAGTCTGATGATATTTTTGTGACCTAATCCCCATACACACTTGCAAAAAAACCCTGAAATTATCCTGACTGTGTGAATACCAACAGCCTAGTTCTTCACCTTTACCCAGGTATTTGCCCAGCACTTCTGCATAGAGTCTAAAGCTGCATTTACACGGCGCCATAAACAGTCAAATCCGATAAATTTTCTTTGCGTTTTGGCCTTGCGTTTCCACTGAAATGCATTGAAAACGATAACTTTTGAAAACGGGCTCCAGGGTGGAAAGTTTCCAAAACACTCTCCATGCAGCTCCGTGTAAACCCGCATCGAAGTGTTTCAGGGTGAAACGCTGACGTTACCACATGCGCAGTACTCTTTCAGATGAAGGCTACGCGCACATACCATGACCAACAACAGCTTCAGCTGTCTGCCGAGTAACGTGTGAGCCTCTTACCGTGTTCGATTTGTTATCCAGAGGAAACTATCCAGACAGATTTGTTGTCCGAACTGATCTGTTGTTTAGAAAAGAAACTCCTGTGTCTTTGTGCGTTTATTCGCCATTGCTGTTTGTGAAAAGTTTTTCTTTTTCGTATGTGTATTGTAGCAGCGCTGCCTCTCTGCAGACCTACACCGCCATTTACTGAACCGGCATGCATACTATAGGGGGTCCATACGTCTCCAGCGTTGTTGTCTGAATGCAGAAGAATTTGAAAAAGGAAAAGTCTTTGCGTCTTTAAGTCAGGAGTGTCTGTGTAAACGTAGCCAAAGTGAGCTGAAGTTTGAACGCTGCAGCATAAAAGCAGGGTAAACCACAGAGGACAAGTTAGGAGGGGTGAGCATACACATTCTCTGTGACTGGCATGAAATTGGAAAAGTATGGATAATTAGAAAAAAAATATTACTGCAAGGAGGGTAACATACTGAAATATGCATCTGGAGCTTTGAAAGTTTTGTTTCCACTGAGCATAGTAAAGTTCTGTTGTACATCTGCTCAAAAATAATCTCTGTCTTTCACACATCTAAAGAGCCCTCCATCACTGCTGATGGAAATGGAGCTAAAACACTGCAGCTTTCTTTCTCCAGTGTTATTGTTATACACTGAGTGACGCTGCTTTACATTAACTTCTCCGAGCTGTAGTGCTCTTCTCTAATCTATCCTACTATCACCTTCATTTATCCTACTGTCAACTTCCTATTTAGGCAATCAGCTTTCCACAGTGTCATTGGCACATAAACAGTCACAAAGTAGTGACATAGTGAGGGTAACTGTTGAGGTTAACAGTAATGAACACTTCAGCTTTAATATTACTTGAGATATAGATAGGACAAGTGATTGGACTAGTGTTTCACATGGCATGTCAATTAAATACTGCTGTATAACTTTATTACACCACTTCTTAATTCGAAACATTCATTATCTGCTCCGCAGTAAAACGTGCATGAAGAGTACAAATTCTTCTGTCTGCGTGCTGCGGCATCAGCATAGCGTGCTCAAATTTTGTCAAGCTCTGTTTATCCTTCATAAAAATGTAGTAATCCTGTCCTTGGATGATGCAACAGAAATTTCAACAAGCATGACATGCTGTTTCAAAGAAATACAAGACTCATTCTCAGAACGAGCATTATTTGACTGGTCAAGCACTGATGTAAAGATACAAGTTACAATGAGAAAAAGAGCTTAAGATAATGTTTGTTTACAAGAACAGGCATTTCAAAATGACAAACACTGCTGGACTGCATTCCTAATGTTTCATAGGATAAAAATTTCTGACAATCCTTTGCTACAGAGGAAAAAGTGCAATGTGAACTTGATAAAAAAATACTAAGTGTTTGACTTTGACATCCTTTTATGCCTCTCTGTCACCCTTATTTCCCTCCACCCTCAGCAGTGAAGCATAAATGCCAAAAACAGAGCTTACAAAGGAGCTGGAGTTCATTTCGGACCATGACAGGACCACTCTGTTTGTTGTGTGTGTGTGTTGGCACTTGGCATGGCGAGGCGTGGCAGGGGTGTGTGAAGTGGGCGGGCCATTTCAAGGTTGAAACGTGACTCTCCCCCTCTGCGCATTGTGGGAATGTGACATTGACAAGTGCACCACTGCCTCCTTCATACCGGCTCACAAGGGTGCACATGCCAGCGTCCACTTAAGTGCCAACTGGTGGCCAGCCCTTTCCGCGTGTGTTTGTGTGTGTGAGGCGGGCTTGGCCTAGAGGTATGCTTGGGCAAGTGCTGGTGGGCTGCTCAGTCCATCAGTCCCTGCTCTGAAGTCAGCATTGTACAGTTCCCACACGTTACAGCTAATACAACCCCCTTGCACACACACTCAGTCTCCCACACACACACAAACACATGGTCACACAGCGCACTAGATACACAATCTATAATATTCACACTAACTACTGGTGCTGAGTGTAAACACAGAGGCCTGTTGATGCTAAAATATAGCTTTGTAGATTACCCTCCCTGAGTCTAGATGTTTGCTAATCAGTAAAATATTAGCTTTGGATTGGCAGTTGTCATGGGCCCTACAGGACAGACAGTGTCAGGTGTGTATGTGAAGGAGATCTACAGTGATCCTGAGGATATGAAGCACAGTATGTTCAAGCATGTGTATCTGTGTTTGTGCATGTTTGTGTTTGTGGTGTGACCAGTTGAATGTTGTCTTTAAATGGTCCCAGAATAAAGACAGTGAAGCGACTGGCCAGTCAGGCAGGCTCCCTATGGAATGGGTGACACCAGATAAGGGCAGCCACAGGAGGGAGAGGGGATCCTTCCAGAAGGGGGGCTAGGATGTGTTGAGTGCATCGAGAGGCGAGCCAACTCCAGTGTGGGCCGCAGCAGCTGTCTGTAGACAGCAAACATGCACTTACCACAGTCCTACCCTCTACAACTACCAGTCTGCCGGAGAGTCTGCTGCTGCTGCAGCTGTCTTCTGCTGAGAAAGACTGTTCAATCAAGATGGTGCAGCAAACAAATTGAAAATCTAACAGAAAGCTTTTCATCTTTCCTTCCTCTGATCTTGACTTGTATTTTGATAACATTTCCCTTGTGTGAGATAAAGCAAAGCACCCTTATCACAATTTATTGTTACACAAACACATGTGATGACATTATGATACTGCTAGGATCAATGATACTTTGATTAAAATATACATTGCAGTAAACTGATTTTTCCCTTCAGGATAGTGCTCTTAATTGAGGGTAAATGTAAAATAGAAGATGACTTATCTTTGAATATTGGACAGCTAAAAAATGTTCGAGAGCAGGTAAAAAAATTATTAATACATTAAAGCACAGTCATATATACTCTTTTCAGCAACTCGACCCCCAGAATGTATTTTGAAGTTTTCTGCTTTAAAAACCAGAAGGACATTGGGTTTTGGTATGTCCATAATCTTCTGTTTTAGCTCTGTGTTGGTGTAAATCCTCCTGATCTTTGTCTGACCATGCCCCATCAAGTAGTGGCTGTAACTTTGGCTTTCCAGAGCTGTGCTCTAATCTTTACTGTGGCTACACTGACATGCTTAGACATGCTAAATTTTTAAGCTAGTTTGATGCTTTTCAGTTTATCAGGTATCTTGATGTGCCATTATGGGATTTTCTTGCAATGTACCACCATTGTTAAATCACCGTATAATGATCCTAGTCATTGTGGGCCACAGGTTGCATTGCATCCTTTTGTACACCATTTTATTGTAAGTTATGATCCCATTCCTACCACTGTCAACAAATTTACTATTTCTAATGAAAATCAAACAGTTGTTCTCAAAACCTCTGGGGAAAAAAAGTCTTTCTTTGTAGTCCTACACCACATTAAAATGAATGAATTTTTGGAGTGTGCTATTGCACTGCAAGTGGTTGGTTCTGAAAGCAACATTATAAATAGCAGATCTTAAACAGGCACGCCTTATTTCCTCTGTGCATTTTTGGGGGAATTTATTAAAGCTATTTTGGTCCTAAAGCAGATATTCATACATCTGCATTAGTTAGATGGTTTTGTGACAGATTTGAAAGACTTAAGTCTTTGCACTCCCAACCCAACTACTGCTTATCAGTGATAACTGCCATAAATGAAAGTGCATTTTCTGTGTTATAAAACAGTATGCAAGGTACACATATCAGAATCAACTGCTACTGTATATAGAAAAAAAGGCAGCTGCCTATTTTTAAACCTTCCCAGTTACAGATAGGGAGTACACTGACCAAGACTTCCTTTTTCTGTGCACCAGCTACTAGCAGATAGCTGTCCAAACCTAACACAGACTTGTGTCAGATAACTGAAAGTTAAGGGACATTTGGTAACCTGTTGGCTCCAACTATGTCCTCAACATGGACCATACACCCACTGTTTTTTTGTTTACTTGTAGATAATCTTTTTTACTCCCTCTGAACACACCGTAAAAATAATTATACCTCAAAATCCACATGAATTAGGGGAATGACACTCAAGCTGTCTTGGAATGACGATGGATGCATCAGGGCTCAGCAGTGTGGCCCTGGAAGTAAAAACCTATCAATTTCCCTCAAAGCAGTTTGGCTGGTAGCCACAATGCCTATCCAAGGCAGACTTACCACAGACAACCCGGGTCTACCTGAAGTACTCCTGCAGCAGACATTTGTAGAATTAGCCTCATTTTAAGATTGAAATAGTTAATTTAGGAGATCAGTATCCCGATAGAGCCCGCTGTTACCATTGCAACGCTTGCTTCTTCCTCAAACTTTGGCTGGGGACTGTACACTCCATATTACATAGCTTAATATTCAAAAAGCTCTGGTTGGAAATGATGTAAAGGAGTCGCAGGAGCCGCATGTTGTAGTGCTGTTACGTCACTGTAAAAAGGCTGTTGCCTCGACTCTCCAGTCTCCCTATGCTTGCCTGAGTTTTCTCTGGGTACTCCCGTTTCTCTTTTGTTTGTTTTTATGCATTGCTAGTTAAGGTGAAGGGTAGGGCTGCATGATATTGGATATTTATCAGGTATGCTGATATTTCCGATCACAGGTATCAATACTTTCTGTAAAGAGCATAAAAGCTTTACGGTATGAAAGCTGACGTGCTACTTTCAATGTGATGGTCTATTTATGTCAGGAACCAATGCGAAACAAGATTTGCCTCTTGAAAACTTGAAACTCTTGATCTTAGATATACTCATGCTTTGATGATAAGGAGAGGCGTAATGGTTCATTTGTGCATTTTGTCAATATAACAGTTGACTAAATGATGTACATACATAGCTGATATATTGACCATGAATTTTGCCAAATATTTCAAATTGGCTGATAATAATATTCAACTTTTTAGGGCCATATCTGAAGGTATTGATATTGCACTACTAATATTCTGTACCCATAGTGAAGGGAGCATCTGACTATAAAGCCTTAAAGGAACATTGGCATCTGCTCAGCTTGTTCTTGGGAGTCTTACATTTGATCAAAGAATTTCCTAAAGGAGGAATGAGGGATTCAAGTTAGGACATTTTCTTTAGGAATCACATGAAGTGAGTGGTCATTGCTTTATGGTCCTTGAAGCCAGTGACTGTGGTCTAAGTCTGTGACTCCAGAAGAAAAAGAACTGCTTGAATTGAGTGAACATGAAGTATGTGACCATTTAGGGTTTTCACTAATAGATGACGCTGTAGTTGATAACTGGTGAAAACTGATAATAGTTTATAACAGCACTCTTACATTTCATTTAAACCTGCTGACATCAGATCAGGTCATTTTCATTTCATCCCTCTACTTGATCAAGCATGTCACATAGAACTTAGTTGGTGGTGTAAATCCTTTTTTGGATAAGCCTCACTAGTTCCCTGTCTTCATATAAAACAGTTTGTCAATGTTTATATGTGTGTGTGTTTGTGTATGTGTGTGTGCAAGGGTGTGTGCATGTTTGTCCGAATAACACGTGGGTTTCTCGCATGACTGATAGCAGCGGTGTAGGGGCTGTATCAGACTGATGATATGGAGCTGGAACGTGTTTATCAGTAAAACACACACACACACATACACACACAGTGCAGATTAGAACCAACAGTAGCAACTTTTCACCACCCTCCCTTTTGCAAGCACTGTTTATATGTAAGAACTGACTGAATTTGTGTCTTGGGTGTTTATTTGGTAGAAAAAAAAACACACTGGTGGAGCCCCTGTCAAAATATTAAGGCAAAATTAACTTGGTATAAACTTTGCAGAGTTATTCATGATGTTTCTCTTGTTTGTTTAGAGACGAGGGGCCATCTCGTACGACAGCTCTGACCAGACAGCGCTGTATATTCGTATGCTAGGTAAGTTTTTCCCCGCTCTCATCGCACAACCACACGTGCAGCCACAGCAGACACACACATAAACACTCACGTTTTCCAGACACTAGAGGGTTTATCTCATCTATGTTCATTTTTTCATTTCTTAATACACAATGGCTTAAAAAGCAGGGAGATGGGAAATGGATGGGATGAAGAGGGATGTAGAGATTATAAAGCAACAGGTCCACTCAATCTGTAGCCTTTTGGTAATCTCTGTATCAGAGCTGGGCTCGGTTGTTTGAAGCTGTCGTTTTGCATGACTGAAGTTTTTCTGGTTTGTTAAAAAGTAGCAGCATGTGTTTGTGTGTCCAATTCTGCCCTCAGTGATCCCTTACATGATTATAGCAGTTTAGAAAATGGATGAGGGAATGGAGGCTTTCAGCTCTGTCAGGCACATGGGTTCAAATGCACTTAAGTAGTGTTAATTTTGCTAAAGAAAAATATGATAAGAAATGTTGATTAGTGCACCTTTTCAACGACAGCAGTGTGGCATTAACATGTCAAAAATGATTGGTTTGTAAACAAAGGCAAAACAGGACAAAAAAGACTGGAGTAACTGACATTTTGTTTTGTCAAGACGTATCAAGAGCAGTGTAAATATGATTTGAGAGATATGTCCCAAATAGGGGTGAGTATTGGCAAGAGCCTCACGATACAATAAGTATCACAATACTTGGGTCACGATACGATAATATTAAGATATATCACAATATCACAATAGTGTCATGTATTGCGATATTCTGCTGTTAACTAAGAAAAAACTAGAGATGGTGTTTATGTAAATCACACAGTATTACTCAAAAATGAAAAATACAAATCAAGTTAAAACTACTTGATTGATTCCATTTTTATTGTTTTTGAAATATGTCAAATGCAGTGTTGCATACATACACTTAACTTGAAAACATAGAGTGCATCAAGTCACTTAAACTAATGTTGCAAAGAAATGATTCTTGTTTTCCCTTCAACAATGTATTGAAAGCATGCTAACCTACAGTGCAGCTCAAACTGTAATTGAACACATGAGGAACAAAGTGCTTTGAGCTACTGACAGCACAAAAAATCACATACTTCTCTTGTCACTGTCTGAACAGAATAGACTGCATAAAAAACGGTGCATACATATTTCTAAGTTGTATTCATTTCCAACTCTGATAAAATATGAGTTTATTTTTACAAAAAAATTGATCTTAAGATTTGAAATCTCGATATTGTATTGGAGGTCAAAATATCGCGATATGTTGCTGTATCAATATTTTTTCACACCTCTAGTCCCAAATGTATATTTTTTCTCATTTCTACATAGAATAACACAAGTATGTTGATGTAGTGATTCAGAACTTGTTACTAAAAGTAATGACTGAAATGTCATAACCTTTACTGGCTACAACTGGACCAAAATAATATTAAATTCCTGCTGAGTAAAACGAGACAAAAACTAATAATACGTGTGAAACATGGCTGGAAAAGGAAATGAAAAAATCTGACTTTCATCTGAAAATGTTCTATTGTATATTTAAGCAAGACATGGAGAGTTTTTAGCACTTCAAACTGGAGATGTTTTTAAAACTGCCTCCTATATACAACTAACAAATACAGTTTGCATACTGTAAACGGATTGCTTGGTTAGTCTGTAGTATAAGATGACGGCCAAGCTGAAACACTGGAATACACTACTACCAGCTGAGCTGATTTTTCTTCTTCTTTTTGTTTTCTGGTAGGTGGCAACTGTCGTATAACGTGCAGTACTGCTACCTACAAGGCTAAAGCTAGGATTGAAGCAACAGTTGATACAATTAAAAAAACATTAAACACATAAATAATCAAGTGTCTCCTAATAATGCAAACACAGCTATGACCTCTCCCTACCCAGTCCAAGAATTACGCTGATTTGCTTTTCTTTTCATAAAAACAGCTGCAGTCAGTAGCTTAGCTAATGCTAAGTTAGCATCAGCTAATGGACTTAAAAAAGTCCATGAGTAATTTATGAGTAATTGATTTTGATTTTGATGATTTTCGCCACTGAACATACACATGAGAAATGATGCATCTATATTTAATGTTCGATAAAAGTAACAAAATTAATGCTAATGCTGATAATGCTAGGGTTGTTGCCCTGGATATAAACTGTGGCTGTTGTCGGTGCTTTGCATTGTGGGAAACTGTATGTAAGGTAGACTGGTCCAATGCTTACTTATAATTTTTCCCACAGTAGTATGGTATCCAGGTATGCTGACCAACAGATTTAATGCATGTTTGCACAGTGCATACTACATTTATTTCAAATTAGTACATGCTGCTTTTGTATTATGAGGTTTTGAAAACAGCCAAGGTTTCCCTGATGTGGTTGTTCACACTTGTATGGTCAGCTGGATGAGGGGAGAAGTGGTGAGGTACCAGCATTTCTCATGTATTGGTACAAACTATGAGCTGGATTAGTTGGTCTCCGGTAATAATGATAAAAAAAAAGCATTTTAACAAAGTGGGCAGTAAATGTCAGTACACGTGTGTGGTGCTCTGTTTCATGAGTCCATTCACTTTCCAATAAAGTCATCACTAACTGTATTCAAATTAGACCTTCATTTTGAAGGAACATTAATAATAAATGTTTCATATTTAGCAACAGTAACTTAACTCAACTGTCTCGACTAAATCTAAACAGTTGTCTAAATAAACACTGCTTGGTAGCAGGCAGATCAGCCCTTCCTCAATATCAGTCAAGTTTGCTGGATATAATATTGCAAGCAGACCCCCAACATTCATCCAACACACACACAGATTGGCCCTTGCTCACAACTTTTCCCACACTGATTCACAGATCAGATGGTGTCGGCTTGAAGTGAGCAGCAAGAAAGAAAGAAAGTATAGTGTTCTCCTGTCAGTGCCGTTCATAGATATCAGATAGCTGCTGTGAAGCGTAGTGAGTAGGCAGGGAGCATTAAACTGCAGGGGCATTCAGGCTCACTGACTGTTTTGTTGAATACTGTGCACTGTAGCTTTCATGTTATTCTCTCCAGCTCCATGACAGCCATGACTGCTACCATGTCTGTCCGTCTCGTCACAGTAACAGTGATTTATCAAGCCGACCAAAGAGGTTCTTGTTTGTTTAATCATTCCACTCGGCAAAGTATGATTGCAGGCTTGTACATCAGCAGCATAAAGCATCTGTGACAATGGATTTTTATATGAACTTGAGCGTAAGGAGAGACATCTCTAATGGAGACTGTTGTGTGTGTGTGTGTGTGTCTTGGAGCCACGGTTCAGTCTGCCTGCTTAATGCTGTAATGCTTTCAAATAGCTGGACTCAGAGCACCGGCCGCATCAGTTCTAATGACATGACCTACATCCAACCCCGAGGCAGCAGCACTAATGCACTGCAGGGGAAACATGGACCCTGTGACTCTGGAAACACACTAATCACACAGCTGCACACACACGCAACGTGCTGAGCCGCAGCACATGCATCTGCAGATGTGACAGATGTATGGCACACAGACACACACAGAATTTATGGTTGCACGTGACAGTCAACAGATTCGCTTTTGAGCTTAGTTCAGACCAAAGATTCCCAACAAGATCAAGCGGAGACCTGCAGGGTTGGAAAGCGAGGCAGTGTGAAGGTGCACAAAACTGATGTTCCCCCAGTGGCCACTTTAGCCTGTCTGCAGCACAACAGAAAGTCTGATACTCACTCTGTGCTCTCTTTTTTGACATAAGAAATAAACATATCTGCAGTCTGGTTAAAGATTTTAAGCTAGTGTTTTTGGGAGGCATTAAGTCCCACCTCAGCTACACCCTTTTTGCACTTTTCATGGAAAGTGCTACAATTCAAGCGACGCTCTGTCATCTTTACCCCTTGAGACATTCACATTAATTTTGTGTGGCAGTTTTATCTGAGTCAATTTACGCAGCAGTACAGCTTGGATAAATGCTTAGACTTAGACTTAGAAAACCTTTACAGTTCCCGAGGGGCAATTTTGTTTGCAGCAAATACACAAACACATACATCTTGATTCAATGACACACCTATTAGACATAAAATTAGCTAACACAGAGAATAAGTAAGTGAATAAACAATCTAAGATAAATAGTCTAATCATAAAAACTTCTCCTTTGCTTAAAAAGCACTTCTCATTGAGTAATAATTCATATCACATCCCTGCCCATGCCTTGTTTAGTTGTGTGATTGCCATATGAAGAAATGAGTTTTTAGCCTGATTTGTTCTAATACTAGGATGTCTGTACCGACGCCCTGAGGGGAGAAGCATAAACCCCCCTGAAAGTGGGTGGGTTTTAGCCATACAGACCATGTCAGCCTTTTGGGTGAGTCTGGACAGATAAAGGTGGTACAGATCAGTTTGTTGCCTGCCAATGATCTTCCCACTATTTCTCCCAAATTTCCCCACTTTGTTTCTATGGGTAACTTTAGGGTAACATGGCGCTTGCCCTCACATACACGCAAAGGCAGCGACACACACTCACAGTCCTCCTGTCTCCTGGGTCTGAGGGCCTCCCTCGCTCCAGTAGTATACTTCTAAAACAGGGCTGGGCAATTAATCTATAAGTAATCGAAACCGACATTTAGACCTACTAACCGAAGTAATTTTACTCATGTCGATTATTTAGTTTAGTTTAGTTTTGTTCCTTACATTAAAGTTGACAACAAAATTAGGGATGCACAATATTGGATTTTTGCCGATATCTGATATACTGATATTTTTTGATTCATTATCACAGATACTGATACTGATACCAATATTTCAGGTTAAGAGCACAAGCTCTGTGCTCAATAAAAAAAGACTAATTTCTTTCAGTGTTAAAGTATATTATCGCATGAACAGATGTAAAACAATAATCATATAATTTGCCGATATTCCAACCAAAAAGCCAACCAAAAAGTTAGCATGACATGAGTTCCATAGACAAAGCCCATGGGTTTCATTCGAATGGTTTTACATTTGCTGAAAATAACCTCAGTTTGAAAAGTTTGATATTTACAGGTTCAGCATAAGTAAAATGGGCGAAAGTAAAAAGATAATATTGGACCAAAGACAGACTTCACAGCAGTGAGCTGGCTTCAACATCATCACCACCAAGTTTCTAGCTTCTGCTCCATGAGCTCTTACCTCCTCCAAAAGAGAATTTCACCATAATGTGACCTAACCAGATTATTTTTGGCCGTGTAAGTTGTGTCTCCAAGGATTTTCAGGACCATCAAAAATTATGACATTGAATAGTTCTGTTGCTCTCTGTAGTCCTGGTTATGCATTCATTGGCAATCACTTTTGGTCATTGTGATATCCATATGTTAAACAGCTTTAAAATTCATATTTAGGCACTTCTAGATGTGTGTCGGGCTATAGAAAATAATAATATCATTGCGTCTCCTACAGACTTTGTTGTTGAACAGTTACCCAGAAACTTGTTAAAAAAATCCCATTGACCTCTGTGATGAGTTAATGATGAAATACCCATAACTGTAAGTTTAAGGTCTCGGGTTAGCTAGAATGTCAAATATAAAGGCAGAGCTGACAGCAGTAAACTTGTGCAATGAATATGCAGCCTGTGGTTCAAGCCATGTTGTTGCATGCAGAAGCACTAACTTTCAATTTCTTAGAAGCGTGTTTGCAAGAAGTCATATGACACCACAGTTAATAAAAAAAGCCTTAAAACACTACAATACAGATATAAAGACAAATTATGTGACTAGTGGAGCCACAACAAACACCCAGTCAGAAATATGACATTGAATGCTTAATATACAGTACTATAGTATGTTCTCCACGATCGTTTGGCAACCACTAAACATTATTCTAGGGTTCCCCAGGACCCCGACTTGACAAACCAAATTGCTGGCAATGCTGTCTGCTGATCCAGACTGTAGCTGTTAAGCTCACAATAAAACAACTGTGTCCACTGCAGTGTCCCAAAATGTTTGGAACATTGCAGATGCATTGTTGCACTGCAGATCAAAGTTATTCTGTCAGCATTATCCATGCTAAATTAACAGTAGTTATGTTTAGAGCATGAAAAATGCTTGGTTATAATTAAAATCAAAACAGCACACACTCATTTGAAAGAGCATAGTCAAATGTAGGAGGTGAATAATAAATATAATAATGGAAATAATAATTCTTAGCATCATTTCAAATCAAATCAAACGTTATTTATATAGCACTTTTCATACAAAAAATGTAGCACAAAGTGCTTTACAAACAGACAGATAAATTAAATGAAGGATTTATGACCCAAACCCACTCCACCCAGCCCTTTGACCCACCCACACCGCAATCCATACACAGTGATTGATAAAGGCATCATAGATAAAAGACAATAATAAAGCACACAGCTGTACCCAGTACGTACTGAGGAAACGCCATCTTAAAGGTTTAAAAATGAGAAAACACTGGAGGTTAGGTTAAAGTGTAAAATTAAATATTTCATAAAATAAAAAAGAATTTTAATTATTAAGAATAAATAATAAATTGAAATGAAGTTAAAAAAATAGAAAATAAAATAAGGAAAAATAGAAAAGATAAAAAGATAAAAAATAAAATAATAAAAAAGTAGGCTGCAATTAGAATAAATAAAAACACTAAAAGGTAATTCAGGTAAAAGCTAGACTAAGTCTGCTTTTACCTGATTTGATATTTTATAATACTAACAAAGGGTACACAGTGTACAGACACACCAGCATTTTCTGCATCAGTGTTGTAGCACCACTCTGTCACTTTTCTGCACTCTTACTGCTCCTGACTGAAGTCTAGGCACAGGCCAGCCTCTGTTTGGTCCTGATCCTCTGCCTGACTACTAAACACAGTCTTTGATGGACAATAAATCACTCTCTGAGTACTAATAGTAGAGCAGACTGTCCTGACATGGCATTGCGTGCTCAGCTGTTCGATCGACTCTTCTGCCTCTTTGGCATGTGTGTCTGTGCGTGACTTTCCAGGCACATGGATAATATACACCAGATTTAGGTCAAGTGGTATTTACAAAATCACATCTTTTGCTTGTTTAATTGTACTTTGAGCTTCAAAATGATGGGCTCTTCAAACTGTTTTTTGACATTTTTCACAATTTTAAAGCTGCACTGTCTTCATAGAGCATAAACAGGAATCTCTCTGATCATTATGTAACCTCAATGACAAAAAGACAACAGTCAAACAACACAAAAAAATCAGCTACAAACTTTAAAATGTGCCTTTGCAAAACAGTTGTTTTCAGTATTTGTAACTTTAAACAATCCCACAACTTTAAAGTTGCAGTTTTGTTTCTTTTGGAAAGAAACATGGAAGGACTGTAAACTACAGGGGGGATTCAGTTGTGTGGTTATTTCAGAAGAAAATCCTGAATTTATCTTCTGAAATCCCCCACTACAAAAAAAGGGAATTAATTCATAGATTGGCAGAGGCAATTTTATTTCGGGTCTTGGTAGTTATAAACAAGAAATTAATAATACTGGCACAAAGGATTTTTATTTATGTTGTCTTGATTTATTTAGTTTTTTACTTTTACAAAATGGAAAATCTTCTATCTTGACAATTCAATGTTACTTGAACAATTTAATGCCAAGTTATTTTGAAATGATCAAAGAATATTTAGTCAGCATTCAATCACTAAAAAGTTTATGTTTCCTTCTTCTCAAAATGTTCATGTTCAAATATTTACATTTATGCCTTTACCAGGAGCATTTTTTATCACTAGAGCACATTTAAAACTTGTATTTTGCATAATAAAAGAGGAGTGCCATACCACTTCAACACTAAATGACCCCAATATTTGTGTAAGTACATGTTGCTAGTCGGGGGCACCTCTTTACAGTGCTGTGGTATTAATTAGCTCGTCTAGTGCACAATTGTTAACAAGAAGTATTAGAGCAAAATAGAAAAAAGGAACTGAAGAAATTGACAGAGGTTGGGCAGCATTGCCTACATTTCAAATGAGTGACAGTATCTAATCTTGCAAAATGAGATAACCTGATTTTGTCTAGTTAACAGAGGACTTCCTAATAAAGGGCAAACTTCATGTTTTGGCAAGGTCTCATGCAAAGTGTGTGCGGTCTTACTAAGTATTGTAAATTGATACAGCAATTGTGTAGAAAATTAAGGAAGTCTCCAAAATTTTTTAATGCAAAGTTTTGCCTTTTTTAATGCAAAACACATAGCCAGTTTTTATTTTTTTCAGTTCTGTTTGGTGCTTTTTATGATCAAAATCTCATATAGTGCATCTTAAAGCTGGGGTTGGCGATTTTGGAAAACTAGCATGAATTTGAAAGTAGCATCTCCTCAGGGCTCTGCCTAACCCCCCCCCCCCCCCCCCCATCCAACTCCAAACCCTCAGCACAACGTGTTTGTTTTACACTACACCAAGTCATGTCTCAGTCAGCAGTAAGAAAACACCAAACAAACATGTAAAGTTAGTTAGTACTCACAGCCGATGTTGATCTGGGTATAGGTAGTTCCTCTGACATTCTCCACAGAGCTGTCAAATCTCCATTTTTGGCCATGAAACTACCGTATTTTCTGTATTTTCTCCTCTTTTCCACTGTCCTCCTGTATCAGTATTCTCCTGTGAATCTCCTGTGTGATGATATAATAATAAAAACATTCCTCTGCCTCTCCAAACTGAGCTCTGTCTCTAGCCTGAATGGGGCGGTAATGCTCCAAAATGATGGATGCCAACCACTGTAAAACCGAAGAAGAAGAAAAAGCCTCGCGAGAACGTCCACCTGCAGTAGCCTGGGTGGCAACTATCGCGAGATTAGAGCAGCAGAACAAACTTAGAAAAACAAAGAGTTTATTTTAGATTTCTTGTAAATCTGTCTTAAAATGTGAGGGATACTGGAGCTTGTTTGGGGTTGTGGGACGGCTCACGGCAGGCTTCCCTTATTTTCAAAGACAAAACTTGAAAGGTAAGCATTCTCCCGCGGACTCTGATATGTATGAGCTCGGCTACACGCACCGAGTCTGTGCACGCCGGGAAAATGCACGCGCAGTAGGCAGGCAGAATGGCGACGGGATTTGATTGGTTTAAAAACAGGTGTCCCGGCATGATTATTGGTTGGTGTTTTCCCTGTTTTACTCCTGCTGTAGATAGCGGATATTTTTCGCTCTATTTTAAGAACAGATTATGAGTTGATTACCATCGGGTCATAAAGACCATTTTAATCAGTATTACAAAAAGTGTATCTAAATCAAATCGCCAACCCCAGCTTTAATGTTTTTCAATTTAAACTCTCAGCACCACTTTGTAACTTTTCCTCCTTGAGACTTGTTTCAGTTTACATTAAAGAACAACAACTCTCAGCTCAGAGAATGTCTGACCTCTGAGTTTAATTAATTTAATGTGTTAGTACTGAGATGGGCTAACTGGACTCTTTTTTAGCTCAGAGCTGTTGTGTAAAGTAGTGACATTAAACTGTCAGACTGCTTGTCATTCTGAAAGCAGGTAACTGGAGATTATCTTTGTCAAAAGTTATTGAATTTTTCAACTTTAAATTACGTATTTAAGGTGGAATGGTTGCATGTTGATGCTTTCAAGTTTTTTAGTCGGTTTCATGCAGCTTTTGTTTTTTTTTTAATTTACTTTTTACCAAGTTTCTTCTTCCCAAATATCTGAATTGAGCTACAGAGATGAAGAGTTGTTTAAACTCTGAGTGTTCAGTTGTGCTATCTCACAGTCAGTACATTCATTAGCAGTTGATTAATATTGAAGATACAGTGGGTTCTTAATGGGTGGAGAGGGTCCTGCGAAAGTTTGCAAGAGATGTTTGATTTAACTGTAGATTTTCTGTATATATCCTTACATGCAGTCATGATCTTCTGATGCAGATTTAGACACCTTCATCTACTAAATTATGATTTATTTTAAAGGCTACCTAGGTCTTGCATCCACTCAAATCAGCAAACAGGAGTATGTTGCTCTTGTGCAAAATTAATCCCATTGTACAATTAAAAATCTCTGTAAATACACCTTATCTTCACACATTTAGACACCTTTCTTTGCAAGAAGCATGAATCTTGAGGAAATAAGTGTTGATTTCTTCTAGGAGATGTGAGAGTGAGAAGTCAGGTTGGATTTGAACCAGAACGAAGAAGCTCCCACCCGTACCTGTGCATCGACTTCAGAACTCTTCACAGTGAGTAAAACCACAGCAGGTTTCTTGTACTTCAACCTGACTATTAGAGCGTGCTCATACCCTGCTTAATAACCATTCTGAGTAATCAGACACGTCATTCACACTAATTTACAGCATTATGTATCCAGCAATAACATGCTATAGGAATTCACTTTGACCCAACCATCACACTAAAAGGTTAATTTACTTTTAACTTTTTTCTGTT
The DNA here is from genome assembly GCA_036419115.1 of Scarus forsteni. Classification (NCBI taxonomy): domain Eukaryota; kingdom Metazoa; phylum Chordata; class Actinopteri; order Labriformes; family Labridae; genus Scarus; species Scarus forsteni. Next base: position 1,421,901 of record JAZDUH010000274.1, on the reverse strand, counting down.
TTCATTTGGAGCATACCCATGTCAAAATGAGGGAAAAAGCAGCTAAAAGATGCACCATTACCCTCTGAGCTCATGGCCACATATCAGTGGTGGATTTGTCCTTTGAATCTGCTTTAATACAAATGAATGGGGATGAATTAGCAGCAAGCTTTTCCTCTCTGTAAGCTTTTCCCTCTCATCTTTTCATGAACATGCCATCAAGAGAGACAGTGCCCAAATGGCAAATAAAACTTTGTGGGGTGTTGTGAGTTGAAATTGGATAATTTTAACAAAGTTCAAAGGAAAGTATGACCAGGCATGGCGCTGCTGGCTTCTTGGCTTATGGCTATTTTGCCCCTGTTCATCAGTATTAGCAGTGACTTCTCTGCATATAGCATTCAGGGTTCCCTTTCCATGAGCCAAGGGCCTAGCAGTGCCTCCTAAGAAGACCTTAAATGATCTTCAACATAAGTTATTGGAATCATATCTTTCTCAGCATTATTTAGGTGCGATAAGTCTCTTGCACAATAAGAGTAAATCCCAATTCTACCCTTGTCTTACCCCTTACCCCTTGGTTTTGCACATTCATGTCATGTAAAATAGTCCCAATTCTCTGTAGGGCTCAGAGGAAGGGCTAAGACGAAGGACAGGGACCTCACTTGAAACACAGGGGTATGAGAATTTCCAAGTAAATATTAATCATGTTTTGAATTGTTGGTCGTATTTTAAAATTTCTCATTATAACAAGCTTGCTTTCTGCAGCTGTAGCGATGGTTATTGTCGAGTTTGCCTATGTCACAGCTAGTAAGAGGCTCTGGGTGAGGACATAGCGGGAAACAAGTGGCGTCTTGTTTCTCAGCAGTGTGTTTGCACCCCTTCCCTTTGGCCCTCAAAACAGAGGGCTTGGGAGAAGGGGTGTGACGAAGGGGAAGGACTAAGGGGTAGAATTGGGATTCACCCTAATTCTTAATAAAATATTGAAGCATTTAGTACAACATCCACAGTTTAATGCTAATGAGTGAATGGTGGTATTTTGAGTTTAAGTACAGATTTCATCCACTGTTCCTCTTTTCTCCCTGTATGTGCTCTACTGTATTTATGCTATTAAGTCAATGTGCAGGGGTGAGGAAACTCCTGCCATGAGCAGAAATACATCAAAGTTGGGCCAAGATATCACACTACTGCTTTGTCTTGAGAGGGCATGCAGCCATGAGCAATTAGAATTGGATTATGTGGGAACCTCTTTTTTATTTGTGGTGGCAGTAGGGGTGATGATAGATCAATATTTGCCAATCCTTAAGTTAATATTTGAGCTCATTGTTATAGAACCTCGTGGGTCCTGTTAGGTAACATCGTTTTATCAAACCACTGGTGCACAAACATTAGGTTTTGCTGTGGGAACATAAACTCCCAGCACATCAGCAAAGTGCATCAAATCAAGCATCGCAGTTTGGAGCTTTTCATTGTGACAGGAAAAAAAGAACTCTGGTAACTCTGCAACAGAATCGTAACATGCTGGCTGTATCAAAGATGTACCTTTTTTTTCTTTGTTTAAATTTTCTTTAAAAAAAGGGTTTTATTAGGATATTGGGAAATAAAGCTTTTCTCCTCATTAACCTCTTGCTGCTCTGGTAAAATTGGCCTAAAAGATTTCAGTGAACAAAACATGAAGCATTTCTTTGGCTAAGGTTGTCATAACCAAACCAAAACCATGCCAAACCATGGGCTAAATGTATTGTTACATACCTAGTTTGGACTTAGCAACAAGGATTTCCATCTGGTGTTCGTCTGATCAGATGTTGTTAGTAAATGGTGTTATAGATGGTATTCATCAAAATTGCCAGATGTTTGTGAATTGTCTTTATTCACAGTAAACAAAGAAGCTATAAAACTTTTATATTTTATATAGAGTAAATTTTTTTTGAACCTCTTAAGTAGGGTGAAATTAATTAACTCTATCATTCATTGAAACTTTACTAGAAAGCAAACAGTTACAGAGCATGTCTTTATGGGAGTATTTGCGTGTGTCACTGTGTTGACATTTTGACCCAAAAGTAATCCTATCTCATGCTGACGTGTTTCCGGATTGCAGCCCAGGTTTACTCAGACACAGAGCTATTGTGCGAGTGTGTGTGTGAGAGTGTGTGTGAGTGTGTGAGAGACCACTGACAAAGCATGTCTGCTGTGTGGTTCCAGACGAGAGGCTTACGAGTGGGTGGCTGTGTCAGCAGCGACTGTTTGTATATCTGTGTGTCAGTGTCAGATCCCCTCTGAGTCTGTGCCCAAATGATTCTGTGCGCCTAATGAGCTTGTAAAATAAACATTAAACTAATATAGGGCTGGGAAAAAAGAGACCAACATTCAAATTTGGGTTAGATATAATTTTTTTTTATAAATGGTGATGCACAGTACAGTGTGTCTTGCATGGTATTCCCTGGCTTAGGTGGTAGTTTCATTCTGCACATGCACCACAGGGTTTGTGCTGACTCTGACCAGGAAGTAGAACACTTTAAGTGCTAACTGTAGCAGAGGTTGCTTTGCAGTCTGCCTTGATTATCAACATTATACAACAAAAATATAAACGCAACACTTTTGTTTTTGCTCCCATTTTTCATGAGATGGACTTGAAGATCTAAAATTCATTCCAGATAAACAATATTACCATTTCTCTCAAATGTTGTTCACAAATCTGTCTAAATGTTTGATAGTGAGCACTTCTGCTTTGCTGAAATAATCCATCCCACCTCACAGGTGTGCCACATCAAGATGCTGATCAGACACCATGATTAGTGCACAGGTGTACCTTATACTGCCCACAATAAAAGGCCACTCTGAAATGTGCAGTTTTGTCTCACAGCAAAATGCCACAGATGTCGCAAGCATTGAGGGAGCGTGCAATTGGCATGCTGACAGCAGGAATGTCCACCAGATCTGTTCAAAGGTGATCAAAAGATCAAAGGTGTTTCAGAGAATATGGCAGTACATGCAACCGGCCTCACAACCGCAGACCATGTGTAACCACACCAGCCCAGGACCTCCACATCCAGCAGGTTCACCTCCAAGATCGTCTGAGACCAGCCACTCAGACAGCTGCTGAAACAATTGGTTTGCATAACCAAAGAATTTCTGCACAAACTGTCAGAAACCGTCTCAGGGAAGCTCAACTGCATGCTCGTCGTCATCATTGGGATCTTAACCTGACTCCAGATCGTCGCCGTAACAGACTTGAGTGGGCAAATGCTCACATTCGATGGCGTCTGGCACGTTGGAGAGGTGTTCTCTTCACGGATGAATCTCAGTTTACATTGTTCAGGGCAGATGGCAGACAGCGTGTGCGGCGTCTTGTGGGTGAGCGCTTTGCTGATGTCAATGTTGTGGATCGAGTGGCCCATGGTGGTGGTGGGGTTATGATATGGGCAGGCATCTGTTATGGACGAAGAACACAGGTGCATTTTATTGATGGCATTTTGAATGCACACAGATACCGTGATGAGATCCTGAGGCCCATTGTTGTGCCATACATCCATGAACATCACCTCATGTTTCAGCAAGATAATGCACGGCCCCATGTTGCAAGGATCTGTACACAATTCTTGGAAGCTGAAAATGTCCCAGTTCTTGCATGGCCAGCATACTCACTGGACATGTCACCCATTGAGCATGTTTGGGATGTGCTTGACCGATGTATACGACAGCGTGTACCAGTTCCCACTAATATCCAGCAACTTTGCACAGCCATTGAAGAGGAGTGGACCAACATTCCACAGGCCACAATTGACAATCTGATAAACTCTATGCAAAGATGTGTTGCACTGCATGAGGCAAATGGTGGTCACACCAGATACTGACTGGTTCTGAGTCCCCAGACCCCCAATAAAGCAAAAAAATGCACATTTCAGGGTGGCCTTTTATTGTGGGCAGTATAAGGTACACCTGTGCACTAATCATGGTGTCTGATCAGCATCTTGATGTGGCACACCTGTGAGGTGGGATGGATTATCTCAGCAAAGCAGAAGTGCTCACTATCAAACATTTAGACAGATTTGTATACAATGTTTGAGAGAAATGGTAATGTTGTTTATCTGGAATGAATTTTGGATCTTCAAGTCCATCTCATGAAAAATGGGAGCAAAAACAAAAGTGTTGTGTTTATATTTTTGTTGAGTGTACATATGATTGAGGTATACCATGTCGCATGAGTACTAAAAAATAAATTCTAGCAAGCACATTTAAAACTAGAAAAGCACTCGGAGAGCACAGACCTCCGCCAGCACCACAGTCCTCTCCCATATTGTGATTATTACCATAACTATTAGACCTACCTTTGTTTCATGTAAATATTTAGATTCCTTGACCATGAAAACACACCATTAGCTATTGGATTCATAATGATATCTATTTTAGTTTAGTAGTTATTCAAGAAAATCAAATTTTTCTTCATGGCGGATCCAGACGGTGATCCGGATCAACACCAAAATTAAATCAGTTCTTCCTTTTCCCATGCTGAACATTTCCTGAAAATTTCATCAAAATCCATCCATAACTTTTTGAGTTGTTTTGTTCACAGACAGACAGACAGACAGACAAACTCTCCCAAAAACATAACCTCCTGTCGGAGCTAACAAACAGCTACATCTAGGGCTGAAAAAAAAAGCTGTGAGACTGCCTAAAGAAAAACATGGGCACATAATTAATTGTGCTACAGGCCCACACATTGTCACTATTGGTCAAATGGCCTTAAGCCCTGCCTCAACAGCTTCCTGCCTGTCAGTAGGTTGATCCAAAGTTTAATTGAGCGTGTGTTAAGAGCATGGCTGCATCCATGATTGGTTTCAAAAGTGTTCAAGAGGCCCCAGACATCACATGCCATCATCCAGATTTTCCTAACGTCTATTGTTTCAAACCAACAGGGCTCTAATGTTTTCACCCTCTAATTTTTGCTGCTTACAACTGTGTTAGCTTTGTCAACCAGAAGAGGGTCAAATAGTTACGGAGCTAATAGGGATCTTCTCCCACCTTGGTATAGCCGTTACCACTGTAGTGGAAACTGCACAACTGAATGGTGGATTTAATCAGTGTTGATACCTTAGATACAACAAAAAAAATGAAAATTTGATTCCCCTGATATTGAGTAAGTGTTAGCCTATTTTATCACCAAAGATAATGGACAAACTATTGCCAACTTTTGTAAATACACAAAAAACATGAGCAGCATTTTGGTTGATTGAGGTTTCTGTATACAAGTGTACCATTTGTTTCAAAATTGTTATCTCTTCATAATTGACTTGATCCATGTTATGAATAAGCACAGAAAGTTGCTGATTTAAAGTCATAGTTCACAAGTAATAGGGAGAAAGCCATTGCTTTAATTGTACAATGCGTTCACAATGCGCTAAATTCACAAACCAGGTGTGGAACAGCACAGAAACCTCCATCCTCTGCCAGTACCAACCCCCCTTTTTTGCAAATGTTTTGATGAAATCTGGATAGTATGCAGCGGTTAGCCTGCAGTTTTGGTGACTAAACTCATTGCAATGTGTTCAAGACTTTGTTTTTATTTTTTTGGTATCAAAGAGATATTTGTGTAGTTTGACTTTAAGTAGTATAATAAAAGTTTCTTCAATAAAATAAAATTATACAGATGCTATTTAAGCATTCAGAGGTCATATTTCAGATAAATTATTTTGCTTTCATTTTTACTCTGAACACTCTTTTTACAGAGCATTCTGCTTAGCTTTTTTTATACAAAAGTTTATTGTTTACCTTAGATCTTGGAAGAAATCAGATATGAATATAAATCTAAAACATTAATTTATTTTTAACATACAACCACTTGTGTCGTCTCTGCATGTGTTTATGCAGCACGTTTGATATGTGGGTCTGGGTCAGCCAGCTCTGCCCCAGAGAGGAGGATCCACAGACTGCTTAGCTTCCAGAGGTACCTGCACTCATCTCGCCTGCTGCGGGGGATTCCCCAGCAGATCCCCCTCCACCTCCTCGATGAAGATTACACTGGACAAGCTAGAGTATGACACCGACTTGAACATACACAGTACAAATCAGACAAACATATCACTCTGTAACATCATTAATTCTGTTCCTCTGTTTCCCTTCTCTTTTAGTGCATGCTGGAAAAAGTTGGAACCTGGAACTTTGACATTTTCCTCTTTGACAGGCTGACAAATGGTAGGTGAAATGTGATCTAAGATGGAAAATGTTTTAATATACATACAAAGGCAGGAGAACCCAGCATTAAACAGGTCTGGACTAAATATGGTGCCAACAATGCCATCTATTGGATGCAAGGTGACACAGAGGATTGGCCTTTGTAGATTCACTTTGTGAATGAGCCACTGACTTAACTGCTGAGAAAAAAATGTTTTCATGCCATTCAAGTTTGCTGTTGTTGTCAGATGATTGTGTAAGGACACAATGATGTGCGGGTGACGTTCCAGTGGAAAATTTCAAACAGTAGTGATAACAATTGACACAAATGTGGTGAGCAGCGTAAGGTGTGTTTTGATTTTCATCAAGAACATGACTCAGGCCAGAATACACAATTCTGTCAGATATATTTGCTTATACTTGTAATTCAGTTATGGAAAAGACTTGCAAAAGAGATTGTAGAGTCAAAAACAGCAGCACTGTAAGAAGAAAATGGAAGACAGATCACAAAGAAACCCAGTTTTAGAAAACTGAGTAGATAGTAAAGATTGTTAAGCCAAGCAATCATATTGTTTATGTAGTGCGTTACAGCAATATTTCACATCACATTTTTGTCTAAATGCAAGAAAAAGTAATTCGATCATAGAGGTCTGACTATAATTTAGTTTAATTCAATTTCTTGGGGTCACAGTCTGATTCAGACTGTTAAGGAATTGACAATGCATTCCCTATTTGTTTGATAAGATATTAACACCAGGATCGGCCTCTTTCTTCAGTGCACTTGGAGTCTGGACAATGAAACTTGACATAAAAAAAGAACAAGATGTGTTCAAGATATAGACTTCATATATTTATCTTGTTTGTTTCAACTGCTAACAATAGATACACCTATATAAAATGGATATACAGCGGACAATCTAAAACAAAGCAGATAAAAAAAACTTGCTGAAACCGTAGGATGTTTTAATCTGACACACCAGGAACATCAAATCCTTTGCTCAGTATGAAAAGACAAGGAAGGAAAAGCTGTATGAAAGAAAATAACATTTTTCTGTGATGGGCTACAGCTGAAAATGTACTCTTAAAAGAGTTATGCTTGTAGATTGATAGATGTGTTAATATTGATTCATGAACATTGTAAATCAATTCTGAACTCTTTTGTGAATACACTTAGATTCAAATGCAAAACAAATCTCTTGCTTTCTTTCAGGAAACAGCCTGATCACCCTCACCTTCCACCTGTTGAACCAGTATGGCCTGATAGAGCTCTTCCGGCTTGACATGGTCAAACTTTGGAGGTTTCTGGTCATGGTTCAGGAGGACTACCACAGCGACAACCCCTATCACAATGCTGTGCACGCTGCAGATGTCACACAGGCCATGTACTGCTACCTGCGGGAGCCCATTGTGAGTTAAGAATATGTGACTTTCTGGAAATGTTGGTTACAGTTAAAAATGCTCAGCTTGAAGAAATTCTCCACCTGGTGGCTTTAAACCCCAACAAAAGATGGAGCTGCCTGCCTTCACAGTTTACTTCTTGTTTTTGTATAAAAGGCTCAATTCAATGAAAAACTGCAACATTTAGGATGTTTTCATGACACAGTAAACCATCATTTCCCCTTTATGGATAAAAGTAGATTCAAACTGCTTATAATTCTTTGTAACAAACAGAAACTTTCACTGAGTTGTGAATGAGAACTCCTTATGTTGTGGAATTTTTATTGAATAGAGTCCTCAGTCTAGTTGAACAGGGTGGGCCTCTTGAGCTTGCAGAAGGTCTCTTCTTGACTCGGACATGTTGTTTGTCTGTTTAGTCTGAAGAGTCATGGGATGTGCATTATAGGGGTAGCACAGAGTAGGTCATTTCTAGATTTGAAGTGCTGATATATAATTTTGTGTGTGCAGCTTGCCAAGTCTTTGACCTCCTGGGACATCCTGCTGGGACTCCTTGCAGCAGCCACACATGACCTGGACCATCCCGGGGTCAACCAGCCTTTCCTCATAAAGACCAACCACTACCTAGCTACATTGTATAGGGTAAAACTGAAACAGAACTGTCTGCTATAATTTAATCATACATAAAGATAAACTGAGGATATGAACTAACTTGCTTAACACATGTGTTTATAAACACTTGCTCTCTCTATTTGCAGAATACCTCAGTTTTGGAAAACCACCACTGGAAGTCAGCTGTTGGCCTGCTTCGAGAAACGGGGCTTTTCTCCCATCTCCCTGCAGAGGACAGGTCAGCCTGACACTGAAATATCATGAAAACTGTTTATTTGTCATAAGATCATTTACAGGTAACAATACTTATCTGCACTCCCCAAGCTTGAACATGGAGCAGGAGTTGGGATCCTTAATCCTGGCCACGGACATCAGCAGACAGAACGAGTACTTGTCCAGGTTTCGATTACATTTAGACAAGGACGATTTGTGCTTAAGCAACGCAAGCCATCGTCACTTCATCCTGCAGGTGTGTTGCCTCATCTGTCACACAAACATACACAAGCTCTGCATCTTAGCCGAACCAAGAACTCTTATTTTGTTTTTCCCTGCCTGTGCAGATGGCTCTGAAGTGTGCAGACATCTGTAACCCCTGTAGACCCTGGGAGCTGAGTAAACAGTGGAGTGAAAAAGTCACTGAAGAGTTCTTCCATCAAGGTTAACCCTTTTAGATGCATTCATTTTCCTTTTGATCCCGTCACACTGCCTGCATTCACTATTTTTTATGACCTTTAAAATAGTTTATATAAAAATCTAATTATAAGACCTGTGGAAACGCAGGGACAAAAGTTTGTCTTAGGCTTTCAATATTTATTTTTACAAATATGTTTCCATTCAAGTCGAAGTTATTTGATAATATGGATACTTGCCAACCTGTGCATTAAAGTCTTTTATTCAGTCTGATTTTTTTTCAAGCCAGTGAAACAGCAAAATTCATGTGGACTCTGATATTTTCAAAACAGATATAGGTCACTTTCAGATGTAGGTAATATTAGATTATTTTTAGCAAAAGAACCTACATAGTACCCTTCTTGTACTATCTTCACACAAAGCACACAAGGCTCAACTCGTGCCCCCCTTTTTGCCTCTGCGACATGAATATTACAGCTTGAACTGTCAGCATGAATCGGATATAAGATCATAATTTCTGCTGCAACGAATGCAAGAGGAAGTGACAATACACACGTTACAACATAATTAATGTATAGTAAAATTGATTTTTGATTAATGAATATATCTTGATAAATATTTCATTAAATGCAGAATATCTGACAATTAAGGTTTTAATAATTTGGAGTTGTACTGGGTTTTAAATTTGGAAATTATACTGCTAATAAAATGTTCTTGACCGCTGCTGTTCATTTTAAAGCTATAAGGTATTAATTTCTTCAAGATTTAGTGTTCTGTTTAGTGCTAATTGTAGATATTCACCATTAAACTGAAATAATGTCTCACTGTCTTGTATTTTAAATGAAGATACAATCACAGAATATTTAAGGTGTTCCTTTATTTCTCCCCCTTACACTATCCACACACAGAACTTTGTGATCAGATCTGATCAGTCAGTGACTAGATTTTCATACAGGCTGGTTTTAATCTCAAACACTTGCTACCATGCAGATCAGGTGTGACACATTTTGGCCGTTGAGGAATATGAACAGTTCTGCTCTGCGGCACCTTGAGGGAAATGTGAGGAGGCTTTAATGGGAATGCAGTTTGGTGGACCACCTCTGTTCCATCTCTGTCTCTCCTGTGTCTACTTTAGGTTAAAAATACAACAAAAGATCTTTAGCTTTGGCACTGTTCATACCATCAGTAATTAAATGTGGAGGAAATGATTTAAAATGTGGCAAATGAAAGGTAACTGCACAGCAGCTTGATCTGCCTGATTCAATGTCTGTAATCAGGAAAGTCCATCTTGCCAAGCTTCAATCTAAGACTGTCCAGCCCAAAGTAGCATGGCCCAATCAGAGTCCTTTAGAGCTGAACGAGGTGGGAGCTTTGAGTGAGACGACAGCAGGAAGTGAATACTCAGACAGGAGTAAGCATAGATGCTAACAGCTTCAGTAGCTTTTGTCACACCTTAACTGCATTTCCTTGTTACTTGGAAAAAAAACAAAAACCGAAAGCATCTCTTTATAAAGATATTTTTACTCAATTTCACGATGTTCTTAACGTTTCTGGAAGAGTTTGTTCTACAAATTGGCTTACATTTTGTACTTTACACTGGGGCAGAAGCGCCTGCCTGCTTCATAATCTGATTGATGGTAGGATTGACCAATCGCCTTCTGGATATGCTGTAAAAGGTTCTGCCCTCCCCTTACACTTTACATGGACTGTTGTCCAGATGGACTTGTATATGCTGTTTAGTATGTTTTTAATGGTCTATCTGGTGTGTCAGGTTATCTGAATGTATGAAAATAATGAAAATTACAGCTGCATGATTTTTTTTGATGATTTTTCTTTTAGTAGAAGAAAACCTTTTTTCAGCATGTTGATGATGTACTTTCCCTGTTATAGGAGAAATTGAGAAAAAGCACAAACTTGAAGTCAGCCCACTTTGTGAGAGAGATACAAACACTGTTGGAAACATTCAAATAGGTGAGTAATCATCTGATGTTGAGTTAGAGCTTCTTTTAGGTCCTCAAGTTTGTGTTAATTTTACGGGCTCAGTGTGAACAATGACTTTTGTCTTCTTAAACAGTCTAAATGATCTCTCACATATATGTTGTAAGAAATTTTAAAATGCCTTTCCTGCAAGGTGTTCTTTACATAACTTGTACCCCTTGGTACTGGTTTCATACATTATGAAGGAATATAAAGAAACAGCTAGTCTTTATACTGTTGCTCTTTTTTTAGTGTAAATATGGTACATATTTGAACCTTTTCTTGGGCAGTTGAAGCTCCTCACAGGAAATTTAAAGCTTTTACTCAGAGGCGTCATTGCATACTCAACACAGCTTAAAGTGTTTTTTTTTTCAATAAAATGTGCACATGTTTAGTTTACAAACCCTTACAACATGGTAAAATCCCTAATTTCCCCTGTTGCTCGCTCCACTTTTTAGAAAATATGTGCTAAAATAGTTTATCTAAGACATTTCCTTCAATTATATCATCGTGCCACATTAGACCTTCCCCAAAAAGGAGACACTCCAGGTGTTATGAATCGCTGTGCTGCCACAGTAAACATTAGAGCACAGCACCACAAAGTTAAAGCCAGATTCACTTTTTAGAGTTGTGTTGTCAGACACAGCTCCCAAGGATTTGAACTAAAACGGCCTGTTCCGAGCAGGCTTGAAACAGAGGGGTTAGTAAGCCTGCCAAACTCCGATATCGAAGTGGATTTGCAGGCAGGACACCCAACACCAATATTTTCTGGGGACATCTGAGACTGGCATTTACATTTTGAAAAAGAGTATAATGTGAGGTCTTTTAAAGTAAACATTTGAACTTTAGCTCTAGTCTTCATCCTCTCCTCTCTTCCCTCTTCAGGTTTCATGACATTTGTGGCCGAGCCTCTCTTTGCAGAGTGGGCCCGTTTCTCCGACACACGTCTGTCTCAGACCATGCTGGGCCACATGGGGCTGAACAAAGCCAGCTGGGGCAGCCTACAACAGGAACAAACATCTGCCTCTGAGGAGGCGGAGCCTAGCACAGCCGGCACAAACACAGAGGATGCCGCCGCTGCCGCCATCGCCCGAAGAGACCGCAGCACCGCCACAACTGCAGGAGGAACCAGCTCCAAAGAAATACCTCAGGGACGCAGAGAATCGTGACACTCCACATGGGCCCTTTCACCTCAACACTGGGCTCGGGTGGGACATGTGACAGCCAGCAGACTGCAGCTGCCCCACCTGATCCGAACAGCTTGTTTATGTTTTGTTGCTTTTGCCTCCCATCTTGATAAACCACTGATTTTATTTAATTTATTTAATTTTAATTCCTCTTTTTTGGCATAGAGCAATACATAGATACCTCATTTGGCTACTGCTGTATTTTCTTTTATTTTCTTTGTTTTATTTATTTGTCCACTGTAGTTTTGGCATTACTGACTGAACACACCACTTCTTTTTTTGTAAACCTTAAGGGGAACGCAGTATGAGAAGACTTTTTTCTTTCTGGTATTTTGAAGTGCCATTTGAAAACAAAGATTCGAAGAATGATCTGAACTAAACTGACAAAGACAACTGGAGTATTCAGACCTTTTGACCCTCCTAAGACTTTTAGACGTGTTGCTCTCGTATTGAGGTTTCTTCCTGATGTAAAAAAAAAAAAAAAAAAAGAACACAAAAACAAAACAAAACAAAAAAATGTGACAAGCCCAGTCCTTTTGCTGCCTCTATGAAGACTGTTTACGCATCTCCCAGTTTGTTTCTCTCCCTTGAACTGAACAGAATCATGTCGGCTCCACGGTTTGCCTTTCGAAGCACAGATGTGAAGAACCACTCGTGTGAACTGTCATCCCACTTCTGAAGCCATGAGCAGAACCTTATTCAAACACACCAGATGCCATAATAAGCAACTCCGCCTGTGCTACAATGTGTCCTTGCACTCCTGAATAATGACGGTGTTGGATGTGCATCCTTTTTTCCACAACACCTTGTGAAGGTATTGTAGAAAGTAGTCGTTTATTTTCTGATGAACGGACCTCCCCACCCGAATGGAGATCAGAAACTTGCTGCACATGCATCTGAAACCTGGAACTCCACTCCAAGCAACTCGACTCGCTCAGGGTTTCGCCAGTCTCTTCTAAAAATGGAGAGGAGAGGGGAGGAGGTGACCGCAGGCGCTGCAAGGTGGTCTTTTGTTGTTTTTTTTGTTTGTTTTTTTGGGATCTACTGAAGGGGACTCTCCCTCTCCGCAGAATGTCTCTCTCAGCCACATGCAACCTAAAGGACTGCTCGATTGATGCCTTATTACTATGCACAAACTATGCTAAGTGACCAAACCAGCTCCTGTTCCCATCAAGTGCATGGTGTGCTTGTCTTTGAATGCACTGTCCAACCCCTTTGCCTTTTTTTTTGTTGTTGTGAGGAACAACTCCCAGCTGTCCTTTTTCTCTCTCTATTCTTTCTCTCTTTTCGCTCTCTCTTTTTTTGTATGGAAACAAAATGGTCGAGTGACTTTGAACATTCCATTTCTTTGTGTTTGGTTCGTCTTCTTTGACTCTGTACAGTGGCACAACTTGTGTTTGTGTTGAAACATTATGAACGATAACAGGTGCTTTTCTTACTTTAGCTGATTTGTATTTTCGCTGTAAGTGCTGTAAGACTGTTGATAAAACTGTTTACAATTTGTTGCGACAGCCATTTTTGGGATGACTTCAAGTGTCGAGCCAGATTTTGTAAAGGCTTTGCTGTATTGACCTTTTTGATACATGCCTGTTGCAGTTAAGATTTGAATAATAAAATCCTGTTGCTGACAAAAGCCTACTTTATTGTTTATTCATAGTGAGAAGCTTCACAAACAAACCTAACTTTTATTAACTATTACCAAGCCACAGTTGAACTACAGCATGATAGCTGGACTAAAAAGCAGCTCCCACACTTTGAGTGTAGAACGCCACATTGTAACAGTTTGATTGAGAATGTCTTCGAGCATTGAACTACCTGATCAAGTGGCGCCCATGGCTGTGTGCGGTGGCCAACAAGGGTGTGAATGGTGCTAACGGCCAAATGCTGAAAACATAGGGAATGATGCAAAACCAAAAACACACAAACACATAAAACAAATGCGTGAAAAACTAGAAAAGCACTCGGAGAGCGCAGACCTCCGTCAAGCAGCACAGTTCCCACAAAGAATCCCTTGAACAATTCCTGGATCCAGATCAACACCAAAATTGAATCACTTCTTCCTTTTTCCGTGCTGAACATTTCCTGAAAACGTCATCAAAATCCATCCATAACTTTTTGAGTTATTTTGTTCACAGACAAACTCTCTTGAAAACATAACCTTGGCGGAGGTAACTAGAAATGCACTCGGAGAGCGCAGACCTCCGCCAGCACCACAGTCCTCACCCATATTGTGCTTTTCACCATAAATATTAGTCCTACCTTTATTTGATCTAAATATTTAGATTCCTTGACCATGAAAACATACCAGTAGCAAATGGTTTCGTAATGAAATCTATTTTAGTTCAGTAGTTATTCACCAAAATCACATTTTTCATCATGGCGCCAGACGCTGATCCAGTTCAACACCAATATTGAATCACTTCTTCCTTTTTCCATGCTGAACATTTCCTGAAAATTTCATCAAAATCCATCCTTAACTTCTTGAGTTATTGTGTTCACAGACAGACAAACTCTCCCGAAAACATAACCTCCTTGGCGGAGGTAATAAATGATGCAATCACAGAAATGCTGCAGAAGCAAAAACATACAAACCAGCAAAACAAATGCGGAAGAACTGCTACATACTAAAACCCAAAAAACAACTGCAGGACAGAAATGCTCCAAATTCACTCCACAAAATTGAGGGGGGAGCTGACTAGAGGGACAGACCAGTCCCTCTTTACAGACAGGAGATACCCTGGAGAAAGTTGGTTAGGAAGAAAACTGGGTACTCAGAAGAGAGTTAGCAAATGTTTGGAGATTTGAATAAAAAATGTAAAATCTCTTGCTGTTGTTTTGAAATTTTGGATGCAGCATTTCTCGTTCACATTTTTTTTTTGTCAGTTTGTATGTTTTTGCTTCTTAAGCGTGATTGAGTAATTTCTCGTTGCATTTGTTTTCTGTGTTTTGGGTTTTGCATCATTCCTGTGTTTTCAGTGCTTGGCCGTTTGTTTTGTTGGTTTGTATGTTTCAGCTTCTGCGTCGCTTCAGTTATGGTATTGTTTTCTTCATGCTGTGCCTTTCTTATCAGCGTTTTTTGATCTTGCATCATTCCTTTGTTTCCAATGTTTGGCCCTTTATGGCGTGTTTGTGGCGCTTTTCCCCCTGTAGGCCACTGTAGCTGTGATTATGGTGTATGTACTACCATTAATTTATAAACGGACAGTAATGATAACATCAGAACCCCTAGCCGTTTTCATAGTCCTTGTCAGAAATTCTCTAGCAGCCATCCTTTTGAACGCACAATGATGCTTCAAAATTCAAAAGCAGGGCAAAATGCATGCATGGGTTTCCTCCAGTTTCTTCCTATGGACCAAAAACATACACACTAGGTAAACTGATAGTTTTAAACTGCCCTTAGCTGTGAGTGTGAATGACTATCTGTCTTTACATGTTAACCCTGTGATTGGCAGGGGAGCAGACCAGGATGTGCCTTGCCAATCACAGGGTCAGCTAGAAGAGTCCACCCCCCTCAACCCAGAAAAGGGATGTGGTGTTACAAACAGCCCTGAAGTGCTTATCTTTGAAACTCCTGTTTAAAACAATGGTTGCTAACTACCTGCTAATGAGGACTACAAAAATGGCCAAAGTCCTGCCTACATTTTCTGATTGTTTTTCAATAAATCATATACCCTATTGCCACCAACCTTACCCACCTCCACCAACTGGATTTCAATTATAAGGAAACGCTAAAACAAGAAGTCACATCAATATTGTGGATATATTGTAGCTGCCTCCAAGTTGAACTGTCATGTTGTAGTTCAATAGTAGCTTCATAATAGCTTTTTACTCTCATTGATCATGTTTAAGTTCAAAACATCAAAAAAGTAGGTTTGCTTGCTAAGGTAATCACAAAGAGCTGAACATGTAAGTTTCATGATTTTTTGTTGTCTATAGAGCTGATTATCAGCAATCACCCAAAACAGTGAAAACCCCCATAGGCTTTAAGTGAGCTAGCAGTTGAGGGAATTAGCTTGATGCTAACATTTATGTTGACTAACAAAAATATGTCATCCCTGCACCATTCTGTACCTAAAATCCAACTGAGGATATATTTAAAATAATACATCATTAATACATAAGTTTATCAATGATTATAGCAAACAGTTGCCAGGTCTGCTTATTAGAAGCAAGTTTGGGCTTCTTCTTTTAAAAGTTGCTTGTAAATACTGACATTTGCAGGTTGCATGTTTTTATGCTAATTTCAAAAGTGTAGTTGCTCATTTGGGCTTGTTGTGCCCCCAAACCAAGGAGGGATCTAATGCAGACTCATCCACCAATATAAACCCAGTTCAGAGGTTACACAAACTATTTTGTCCCACTCTTAACGAAAATGTCCATTTTACTAAAAAAAAGAAAGGCCAAAATGATGTTTCCATCAGAAGAAATCCTTAGAGCCAGATTTAAATTCATTTATTAATGGAGGTATTACTGTTTAAACCATCTTAGAGCTGAGGATCAACTTAAAGCTTAGATAAAAGCCTGACTATATCTGGTTGGTTACAAAGATCAAGGTTAGACAGACTGTTTAGTGAAAACAGAGTTATAAATAACAGTAGCCCCTCCCTTCACTTTTACAAAGGAAAGGATGTTGAACAGGCCAAAGTAAATTAAGAGACAAATAAGAAAAATTGTCACTGTGAAATTGAATGTAATGTTAATGAAAATCAAAACACGGTTTATGTAGATTTCCTTTTTTTAAAAAGTAATATATCACACTTGGGGGTCTCTTGTTTTGGCCTTGTTTTATTGACCTGATTGCTTATATCAGTAGAAAATCTGGCAACAGTGATGGCTAAAGTTTCACCAAGAAGTGCAGTGTAGTTACCAGCTGTTTGTCTCAGTGAAATCTAGTCTGTAGTTGGTGTTTCCTCCAGTTATTAGAGACAAAACTAATGTATCCATGTGACAAAACTTCAATTATTGAAAAAAAAAACAAAAACAAAAATGTAACATCCCTCATGGCAAAAATTGGCTTATGCCTCAGCAACAGCAATAGGCTTTAGATTCCCACCATTAAGTTGTATCATCTTGTTTTCTTATGTTTTCATTTTATGACAAAGGCAACATTGCAGCAGTAGTAAATATATCTCAATCCTTATTCACATTCTACACTATAAGCATCTAACTCAAATTGGAGAGTTCTTGTTATTGAATCACTGCATGGTCTCTCCCTGCTGCAGTAGTGTGAATTCACAGGTTTTTGGAATGTTGCAGAACAACTTGCTGCAAGTTGGTGCATGTATCAACTCATCATATCACAAATGTTTGGTCTGAACTAGGCTTTATACATTAGTAAATATGCTGGGGTGCATGAACAAAATGACTCCCTGTAGTCCAATCTCAGAAGTTTCATTTCGTTGCTTCATCTGTGCAGGTGATTAAACTAAAGTAAACAAATAAACCAAATGAAAATCCTCTTTCATCTGCTAAGAAGTTGCATGTTCACTTTTTAAATCTCCACAGCAATCTGGGTTTTCTGTCTAGGCACAGAATGGTTACTTGATATGAAGCATATGCCCCACAATGGGTGCAGAGGTACAATGTAAAATAATTTAATAAATGTGGAATAAAAAAAAGAAGATATTTCAAACCTTCAACTCTTTCAGACTAACATGCAAGCAGTCGCAGCCTATACACACCCACTGTATTTGCTCTTTAACTTCAATGTGTCCCGGAGAAGCTGTTTCAAATAAAAAACGACAGCATTTGTCACCATCAGTAAGATATAAGCTGCATATTCGCTGTAGATATACATACAGGTCACCTCACTCGGTATATCTGCCCAACTACTCAAGCCTAATGGCTAGTTGGCCAATCACATGGTAGCAACTCTACGCATTTATGTAGCCATGCTCAATACAGATGATTTATTAACCTTCAATGTGGCATGTTTGTTGTAGCTTGGTGGGCTCTCTGTGGGAATTTTAATGCACAGCCATCCTTTGGTTAAAGTTCTGAATAAAGAAGAGGGCCATACCCAGGACAAGGAAGTGTTTCTAATGAAGTGGCTGCCAAGTGAACATATAAAAAACCGTTGAAAGTACATTGCCAATCAATTTAAATTTTAAATTTAATCAGCAACACATTCAAAATCTTAATGTGGTAACTTTCCCCTCACGTTTGACTGTAAACAGTCCAAAGTAATAAAACCTGAGAGCAGGAAACTTCCTTTGAGATAAAGCTGAACAAAGTCACAGCGACACAGGTTTAGGTCAGGACAAACCATAAACTTTTATTGATTTGGCAACACAAGACAACTTTTATGGAAGACAACTTTTGAATGTCAGATTTATATCACTTTATTACAACAAACATACACCGTCCACCGTCCCTTGTTTATAAAAAGGTAACACTAGTGTTATCTTACAGCAGCAACTACACTTTAATAGTGGACAGAACGTGAGATAGTGTACAATCAGTCACCACTTAGAGGAAAATACTCTCTGAATAACCTGATGCGACCCCGAGGAGCCGATATGTTCTAGGCCACATTTTTTAAACGGAGGTGTAAAAATGTGACGATTACTGGCACTAAAATAGAAACCTTTGGGATAGTGATAACGCCATGCCTTTGGACAATAAGGAGGTAACTACAAAAATGTGCCATATCTATACTGATGATTATCTGCGACACAAGCTTTCTGGGAGAGTTGTTTTATGACGAAAGGCAGGTCTTATCTAAAAAGGTACTGATAATGAGACAAAACATTGCACATGTGCCTGCATTGTCAAAAAACAGAAATATGAACAACTGTGAATCTTTAACAGGGTCAGTTTCTGCTTTATTAAAGCACCATCCTAAGTGATAAAATAAAAAGGATACTGTTGGTACTTCATGGCAAAATCTTAAACCATCATCATTGGAATGTCTTTGGCTCTTGAACAAGGAACTAGAGAGAAGTTTATAAAAATCAACAAACAAAAAAAAAGGGTAGAATTACATGTATCAAACACATATGCAACCCTGAAAACATCCAGAAATCCTTAAGAACGTGTTCACACTTGTCTCTTGCAGCCGGAAGTGTTCCTTCGGTTTGTGTGATAGGCAATGAGAGAATGAGGCAGGAAAAGATACAACCAGGCTCTTTAAGAAAATTCAAGGAAATGTCAAAGGGAAAAACCCCTGCTGACTTTGAAGGGTTTGTGTGCATGTGTGAATATGACTGGATTAAGACCTTGGCAAGACTGAGACACAGCTAATTGATATTAAAACAGAAAAATAGTACAAAATTGTTTAAAACCTAACTAACAGCTCTACAACATTAATAAGTTGTGTTAAAATCATAATTATCTATTTCAACATAAATAAACTCATCCTGATCATAAATTAGTCTACAAGTCTTCACAAAAACATAAATCTTATACACAATACAGCCCACTGTTCCATCAGCAAGAAAGTGCTCTGGTAGAGGTCACCTAAAAAGTTGGAATGAAGAGCTGACTGATGATGCTTTGTGCAACTACGACCGAACTTTATCACAAACATCTGAACTATGTAGTGTTGCCCTAACGCAGGCTCGTGACAGTAGAGTAGTGACTTTGGAACATAAAACATTCAAAAATAACACAAAAGGAAACTAATAATATAAGTTATGAAAGTGCAAAAACCCATGGTCCAAACGATCATTGAATGAAACACTATAAGATGGCTGACACTTTGATAGACCGGGGCAGAATGGCTCCTCCCTCCACTCGATCAGCTGTGCTGTTAACGGGTCTATAAGGCACTTTAAAGAGTCCACAGTCCACCTCAATCACCTGCTCACAGCACCTTCCGTTTTCCAGTTTTTTTCAGCATGTGCTGCCCAAACTGTCAAAACAGAGACAACAGAAATCAATGAGTTCCATAAAAGCTCAGGAAAACAACAACCACGGTAACCTGACATTAATAATAATATAATAATAATTGTATTTATATAGCAATTTTAAAACATAGTTTACAAAGTGCTTTGACAAGCATTCAGCACAAAATAATAAAACACAAACAAACAATGAGCACAATGAAGTAAAAACAAAACGCACAGCTTAAATCAAGACTAACAGAAAGACACAGACGGTTGGTACTGTGTTAATACTCCAGATTTCTTACTAAAGGCTTTTCATACTTTATAGGAACCCAGACATTACAAGAACCATGCAGCATAAAAAGAGAAGAGACCATGAGGACCAAACATAAAAACAGCAAGAATAGGAAACGCAATAAAAAAGGGGATGAAAGCATAAAATATAAAAAGATGAAATGAACAATGATGATAAAATTACAAAATAATAAAAATAAGTGGCGATGACAAAAAATAGTAATAAACATGAGCAAGAGATAACACAATTAAAAAGGTCTAAAAATTATGTATAAAAGAGTGTAAAAAGGTGAATCATTATTAAGATAAAATCATAATTAATAGCACATAATAGATCCAAACGTTCTACAAACATGCAATAGCTTCACTTTCATGGCTGACAGTATCTTCAGGAACAAGGCTAAAAAGAAGTAGAAATTAATGTTGCAGAATCTATGCGCAATTCAGATTGTGTGCCAGAGTTGTCCAGCATTTTTGTAGGCATGTATTGTCATGTATCCATAACGTCCACATTGCCATGCTCTTTAGAAATGTATCTAACCCTGGAATTTATACTTATAAGAGGCCTTGTTAATAAACAACTCCTCATCAAAAACTGTTGGTGACCTTTATACCTCAGCCATCATGCACCAACAATAATTAAAAATTCTTCATTCAAGCTGAACAATTTATGCTAGTGTTGCCTTCACTTCAGAACAGTTAAAAATACATCTGTTCTAAATGATACTCTCCATGACTTTTTTTTTTTAACCTTAAGGCACTCTTACTTGTTGTTTTTATTTATTTTAATTGCGTTTTTAATTAACAAGTGAACCTACTTTCATGATGTTTTGTAAAGTGTTGAGTGTACAGAAAGGTGCTTTTACATAAAATGTATTATTATTATTATCATTATTACTATGAACATCTTCATGGTGCAATGGGGAGTCAAGTTGAACCTGAATTTATTTAATCTCCAGATGTAGTATCAGAGCACTATTGGAGGTGAGAAGGGAGCATGCAGAACCAGTAGGGGAGCCCAGTGCAATAAATGAGTGTATGTGAAACAAGCACAAAAACACTGCAACGTGCATTGACACAAATTCTCCATCTCATAGAATCAATGTGAATCTCTCGAGGTGCAATGATGTGAAAAGGGATAACGTCCAGGTCATCCATCCCCTGTGGCTTTTTTGGTAAAGATCTGTTCAAGCTCCACTGATATGTTTTTATGTACTTCCATATAGGTATGTTATATTGTTTCCTGACAATGATCTTCTTTGAGCCTCCTTTTGTGGTCTCTCTTCTGCATGCAAGATTTACTTCTTAAATATAGGAAAACATAGAATGAAAACACTTTGACTTTATAAGTAGGATGTTGCTGACCAATAACCTTTCCCACAATGCATTTCCAAAGCATACTTGTGTTGGTTTACAGCACGGTTTAGTCTTGGACGAATGTGAGAGAGAAAAACATGCTCCACAAAAACTCGAAGTCCCCCATGAGTCCACGTGCCCCCCTTAAACCAATACTGAGCTCTGATACCTCTGGGGATGTTGAAAGTAGAGGATCAACTTGTTCCTCAGGTTCAATCTTTGAACAATTCCAAATAGATATTATGACTTGACACGCAGCATGAATGGGGTTTGCTTTCGCAGTTCTCATGAGGATATGTACGCCACAGGTCTCAACAGTCTGCACATTTTGTGTGCAAGCTTTTGAGTTTTTCAGGACAGTGAAAACTTTCTGTTCTGATAGAAAACTCTAGAAAAACAGCCTCTTTTATACCAGTGTGACTTTCACTTGAATTTTATGCTGGTTCAAATGCAATCAATGCAACCGTAACACTAAAAAGACAAAGCGCACCAACTTTTTTTAAACAGTTTGGCATTTTACCCTCTAAGAAGAACCCCGCCTGATGCTCTAGCTCGGGCTTATGGTCATTAAAAGTACTGATAGTAGAATAATGTTTCTTACCAAAGGGGTTTGGATGTTAGGTTTCTCTTCTGGCACAGGAAGCTTGAAGTCCTCCCCATCCTCTCGTTCACTGTCATGTCGGTAGCGGTGGGCAAACTTGCGCTTCAATGCCTCGGCAATGAGAGCTGCAGCGTCCGTTGGGTCACTTGGTTTCAATTTGGCAACATCTTCCACTGGACGACTGAGGAGACAAATACAAACTCTGACTTTCCAAACTACATTTGTGTGGGGAAATAAAAAAATGTCACCACAGCACAGAAATGACAGATGTGATACATGATTCTGATAAAATATAACCAACGAACTCTATATGAGAAAAAAGGAAGGGACAAATTGTATCATGTGGTCAATGCTGGGTGTTCATGGGGTCAGGTAAAAAGTTGCCGGGGCTTCTCTTTTGTGTCCGGTTTCCCTTGTTTTGCTGAATTCTTCATACTATATCACTTCCAAACAAACTTGACTGCATATGTTTGTACCTTTTGACTGATCTCAGCTTGACTTTGCTCATGTCTTTCAGTACATCCAGCATGTTTGGGATCTCTGCTGGCCTCTGTTCCAAAACTGTCTGTCCCTCTGTCCTCTTCTCCCTGCGCTCTTTTATCAAGTCAATGGCAGAAAATGTCCGCTGGAGACTTGAGGGTGGTGGTAGTGGAGGAGGTGGTGGAGGAGGAGGTGGTGGTGGTGGGGGTGGGGGAGGCGCTCCTGTGGAAGCAGCTGAGGCACATAAAGAAAGAAGAAAAGGTTCAGGGTGGATGACATTTGAGAGTCTGCTGCCATCTAGTGAGAAATCAATGCTACTACATCAGGACAAATAAATAATAAAATAAAAACGCCAAGCAGTGACGACTACCTGGCTGTGCACTCTTTTCCTGAGCCAGCACGATCTGCGCTATCTGAGCTCTGAGTTTGGCCAGTTCTGTCTCCAGAGCACTAATCTTCTGAATGGCCTCATCGTTGGCCACCGCTGGCCCCTGAGGGTCTGGAGGGGCCTGCTGCAGGCTTGGTAGAGACCTCCGGCGGGTGAAAGTGTGAGGGTGAGGCTGGCGGGCTCGAAACAGGAGTCCTGGGGAGACCCCTGATCTGTTTGGGAGAGATTGAGTTATGTAGTTATTTATACTCACAGCACAGAAGTTTATATTTTTATCACATTAATGCAACTATTTAAGATTTAATATCCAAGACAATTCTTTGGAATACAGACCATATTTGATCATTTTGCTTAGTCAACAAAAAGCAAAAGGAGAAAAAGTCAATCCAGCATCATAAAAACAAAGCAAATAAACCTAGAACAGGAAAAGTAATACTTTACTTCAATGTCAGTTCCTGTCTTTGATTGATATCTTCTACAAACACAATCTCGACACCTTACCAGGGCTCCAGAGCACAACCATTTTGGGCGCACATGCACCCAGAATTTGTCAGAGCGCACCTAACATTTTTTCTTGGGTTAGGTGCACTCTTACAAATTTAAGCTGACAAAAGTAACTGCAGTAGCAGAAAAACAGAAAACGGACATGACACAGCACCTGCTTCCTAACTCCTTTTGCTTCTGTTGACCAAGTATAGCACCTTAAACATCAGCACTTTATGTTTTAAAATATTTGATTATACCTGAGATGTTTGAGTTTGAAATGTCAAATTTCAGTTTAGTAAAGCACTTTAAGCACAAGCACTTTTATTTGGAAATGTCTTATTACCTCCGCCAAGGAGGTTATGTTTTCGGGAGAGTTTGTTTGTCTGTCTGTCTGTGAACAAAATAACTCAAAAAGTTATGGATAGATTTTGATGAAATTTTCAGGAAATGTTCAGCATGGGAAAAGGAAGAAGTGATTTGATTTTGGTGTTGATCCGGATCAGCGTCTGGCCGTCATGGCGAAAAATGTGATTTTCATGAATAACTACTGAACTAAAATAGATATCATTATGAATCCAATTGCTAATGGTATGTTTTCATGGTCAAGGAATCTAAATATTTACATGAAGTAAAGGTAGGACTAATATTTATGGTGAAAATCCCAATATGGTGAGGACTGTGGCACTGGCGGAGGTCTGCGCTCTCCGAGTGCTGTTCTAGTTTTGCTTAATGTGTTAGTTTGAAATTATTTCATTCAGTGAAGCACTTTAATGTTCTGTTTTTCTTTAAAGATATCATTTTGCTTTAAATAAAGACAAGTATTTCTTTACATCTTATTCTTTAAAAATCATTCACATTATATAATAAAAGTTATGGAGAGTGACAAAATGGTGACCTTATGGCGTCAAAGGTGACACTATGAAAAATTTGGGTGCGCCTCATTTTTGTGCTGGTGCACCTTACATTTTTTAGGTGCACTGTTGCAACCAATGCAAAAAGTAAGTCTAGAGCCCTGCTAAGTGACCTCCTTAAATTGTCTACTAGTGTCAAAAGGATCGCCAAGCACACTGTGGATATAACTATACCTGGACAAACCCAAACTGTCCCTCTGAGGATGTAATGCAATAAACACAAACTATTTAAGTTGATATGACCCACAAAGATACATCTTGGAAAGCAGCAAGTTAGTCGCACACTAGGCAGCTTATCTCAGTTGACACAAAACCATCGATAAGCTATCAAGATGAGAAAAAAAAATCACAAGTGTGTACAATTTAAAGTAGATAATGTCCTTGCTTATGAGCGTCAGAGCAGACTTCTTGAACGCCTGTGTGAGTTTATGAGTCATGTCCCATTTTCAGCAGGATATTTGCATTCTGTCTGCATAAAACCTTTTATTTGCAAAAGCCCAAAAAAATTGAAGTACCAATGCAAAGAGCCATGAACAATAAGGACACAGCACTATTAGACAGGAAAACTTTTCACTGATGGAAAATTATTCTCTGTAAAAAAATAAGAAACAACCCATACTTATATGAATACGGCTTGAAGTAAATTTAGTCTGCTCTTCATTCCATATGTGCAGAGTAATTTACCCATGACGAGGACACATTATCCATATTATTCAACGCATTCTGACGGATTAGCTTTGCCACTTTTTCCCGTCACTGCCATCGTTCTAAAGGTCACTGACGTTTCCTTTCTAATTCTGATAAATCACAAACAAAACTTTGTGTTTACAAT
Organism: Scarus forsteni; assembly: GCA_036419115.1. NCBI lineage: Eukaryota > Metazoa > Chordata > Actinopteri > Labriformes > Labridae > Scarus > Scarus forsteni. The sequence goes on along the minus strand of JAZDUH010000274.1, from coordinate 1,396,782 downwards.
GTCATCTCTTTAAATCTGATCAGGATGTGATATACTCATCCTGACTGTTGAAGGTTTTTTTTTTATTAGTAGAACTGTGAGTTAGCACTGCTGACAGTTTTTGGACCTTGGAAGGACTTGGTGTATTAACTCTGCTAACTTAGGACAACAGTACAATTTGTTAACACACACTTGGGGCTTCTCTGTGTATTCATGGTGGGAGACAGGGCATTCAAGAGCCAACATTAAAGCAAGCCTCCTGTATTTCACACTGAAGTGTAAGGAAAACAGACACATGATAAAGTCGTGCATATCGTCTGTCAGCCCCCTCTCACTCAGCACAGAGCTTTTACCGTAAGGTCAAAATACACGAGCACTTCAAATGTAAGAGTGGCTGATTTGACCACAAAAAAAGAGAGGAATGGTCTCTCTCTCCTAAGGGGCCGTTTACACAAGGCCGAATACGGTCAAATCTGATAAGTTTTCATTGTGTTTTGGCCTTGTGTTTACATGGGAACTCTTTGCGGATTATCCGAAAACATAAACTTTTAAAAACAGGCCCCAAAGTGAAGAGTTTCCAAAACACTCCTCCACGCAGCTCTGTGTAAACCTGAATCAGAGCGTTTCAGGGTGAAATGCTGATGTCACCGCATGCTCAGTTCTCTTTCACATGAAGGCTGCACGCTCATACCAGGAACAACAGCTTCAGCTGTCTACCGAGTAACGTGCGTGCCGCTTACCGTGTTCAGTTTGTTATCCAGACAAAACTATCCAGACAGATTTGTTGTCCGAACTGATTTGTTGTTCAGAAAAGAAACTCCTGTGTCTTTGTGCGTCCACTCGCAATTGTTGTTTGTGAAAGTTTTTCTTATTCATACGTGTACTGTAGCAGCGCTGCCTCTCTGCAAACCTACAAAAAGCCATTTACTGAACTGGCATGCACACTATAGCGGTTTCATTCATCTCCAGCGTCTCCGTCTGAACGCTGATCGACTTGAATATGCAAAGGAAAAATTTTTGCGTTTTTAAGTCAGAGAGTGTCCGTGTAAACGTGGCCTAAGTGCTGTCCCTGATCCAGACCTTCTCCAGACCTGGAGCACTTCTGTTGTACTTAGTTATGCTGCATTTCTGTTCTTCCAGGTGTTTTCTGGGTTTGGATTGTTTTGAGCTTTGATTTATTTCTAGCTTGCAGCACCTTTCTGCTTTTGCAGGTGTTTTCCTCTTAAGCCCCAGTCACACGTTTCCGTTTCTCATGGCAATTGTGCACGACTGTCATAATCTTGATGAAAGGTGCTTTGGTTGTGGTGCGTGTGCTACTTGATCTTGAACAGCGTTGTAGTTGTGGACGAATGCCAGGTAACGGGGAAGTGTCCTGACTGTTTTGAACCATTATGGAGAATCGCTGCTCTCAGTATAGCGGGGTGGAAGCCTAATCCAGTCCTTAGGCGAACAGTATTAGCGTGGCATGTTCAGGGCTCAATCCTGAAAGCTTTCCAAGGACAACTGACAAGGATGTATCCGTTTGTGCCCTGACTGTGTCCCTGTCAAGACGTCCTGTCAGCAAGATGCAAATTCATGGAACCCTCTTCGTATCATTGTATTGACCTCATTAAAGCGGAACTAACGCCCCCGAAGCGCTGTGGAAGTGTTACTGGCGGTGTATTTACGGGATGTGTCTGGGGGAGAGACAGTCATTTCCTCCCGTCTCATGCCGATTAAACCAGCCTTGCCAAGTTGTGCACAATTGCCACGAGAAAAGGGGTGTGTGACTGAACTGCATCAAGTTGCTGTGGGCCGTTTGCCCTTGTTGGCCACTGTATTTAACACTTTTCAAGTCATTCTGACAACTCAAAGTTCTTTAACAACGCATGTCACAGCTACTCATCCCCATTCACTCTCTGATGGTTGAAATTTTCTTGGCAAGTACTTTTTACCCATTTACACATCACTGACATAATAGGAGAAACTGGAGGTTTAGGCATCTCACCCAAGGACTCATCGACATGCGGGCTCACAACCTCTCATCTGTTGGTAGAGCATACTGCCAGGCTAAGTCACTCCATGAATAGGACTGTATAAGTAGTGACTGTTGTATTTTTTAATATGTGTAGATGTAGCAGAATGAGGGGAGTCATTGCCAGTTTCCTTCATGCTTTGGGTAAGATAAAATAATTAGTTTACTGATATAACTTTCCTTTAAACTCAACAGTTCCCTTCTCAATTCCTTTCGCTCAGATTGAAGCAGTTTTATTCCATTCACTTTATCTAATTGTCCCTTAGAGAGCAATTTGGTTTGCAGGAGACAACATTCAACAATCACAGTTAAAGACAGATGTACAAAAATAGTCTGAAGTGTAAAATATTTGTACAATGACACAAACAACATAACACACAAATCTGTGTGATCTCAAGCAAGGGTGACGGCACCAGCGAGACATCTGTTGATGTAGCATGGCATTAAAAAAAAACATTTGTCTGATGTTGTTGATACAGAAATCGTGTGCAGGCTCCAGACAGAAAAGCTCCACGTGCCAATCCGGGAATAGACAAAGAATAAGCTCTGTGAGCAGAATCAGTGATGGCGTTGGTATTGGGTAGGTTCTATCAATAACTATTCTAGATGCATGATTGATTGCCATACAACCGAAGAAGAAGAAAAAGCCCTGCGAGAATGTCCACCTGCAGTAGCCTGGGTGGCAGCATTGCGAGATTAGAGCCAACAGAACAAACCAAGAAAAACACAGTGTTTATTTTAGATTTCTTGTACACCTGTCTTAAAATGTGAGGGATACTGGAGCTTGGTTGGGGTTGTGGGACGGCTTGTAGCAGCTTCCCTTATTTTCAAAGACAAAACTTGACAGGTACGCACTCTCCAGCGGACTCTGATCCCTCTCAGCCCGGCTTCACGCACTGAATCTGTGCTGACCGGCAAAATGTACGCGCAGCAGGTGGGCGGAATGGCAACGAGATTTGATTGGTTTAAAATGTGTGCTACAAAGATGTGATTGGTTGGTGTTTTCCCTGTTTTACTCCTGCTGTGGATAGCGGATATTTTCCGCTGTTTTTTTTTAGAACACATTATGAATTGATTGCCATCGGGTCACAAAGATCACTTTAACCGGTATTACAAAAAGTGTATCTAAATCAGATTACCAACCCTAGCTTTAAGACAAAAGAAATAGTAGTTACTTCGGGGAACAGCTGCACATTCTGTTTCAGAGTTATTTGGATATTTTGACTTTGGTTTATTTGACGGAACCTGACAAAAATTGATGCGGCAAGAGTTTCACTGATTATTTTTTGCCACTGTGTAAACCTTATGCCTATTTTTTTTGTTGTTGTTATTTATACGATTAGTAAAAATTAATTAACACATTTCCGTTGAAGGTTCTTGCGCACAAACCTACCATTTTCTCTCAAAAAAAGCTGACCTACAGACGATGACTGTGCTCTCACCTGGGTCTGCCAAAGGCGTCTTCAGCACCATCTTCATCCTTGTCGATCCAGCCGACATCAGCCAGAGAGGCCACTAAACCGTTCTGCCTATGTCCACCAATCAGTAGACCTGCATCCTCAGAATACGGATAAAGCTGACAGAGAGAGAGAACAGCCAAGTCAACATGAAGGCTAAAAACTGAGAAATAAAACAACAACAGAACTGGGCTAGAACGATTTCATTCAAAAACTGAATATGTGGGATTTGATCAGAAGAAGAATTTATTCAGACTGTTAACAAAAGATTTCTGACATGCTTGGTGCACAAAAGGTTCAGGTAGCTATGTAGGTCTACAATCAGCTGGAGGTTGTCAAAGGTTGCTGAACAAACTGACCTAAAGTAGACAAACTGCATTCCTCAAAGTGAGGGGGGGCAGCTGGAGAAGGAAGACAAGAAGAAAAAGTGAAAGCAGAGTGTTGGAAGAGCTGAGAGAGAAAAGAGAAACAGTTCAGGCTTTTAAACCACATGCATATTAGGTACGCATTTTACTGCTTAGGGCTATTCTGGAGGTATTATTCTTTAAGTATTATCCACAGTCAGCGCCAAATATCTCTGAACACCTGACTGTGTCGCCTGTGTTTATGGTTCTTAAATGAAAACAGACAGGTAAGAAGAGATAAACACAAGTCTGAGGAGGACGTGTGATTTTCAGGTCACGTGTGGGGTGTGTGGTGTTACTCAGGAGAGAAGGCTGATTGAAAAGGAAGTATAGTTGTATCATTGTTTACTTTGTCAAGATTGTGGTTTTTGTAAACCACTAAAAATGACCCCTCACCTGAAAATGAACCCTTGGGCAGGGCTTAAGAGGAAGATTTGTAGCTATCCTCCTTACAATACTTCTGGAGGACCCGTATGGTTTAGCTGATCCAAACGCCTGAAAGGAAAAGATAAAATACATTATTTTAACCACAACAGAAAGGAAAGGTCATTTACTGTGAAATTATTAAGTAAATAAATGTAATTCCCCTGACTGGTGACTCACAAAGGTATAAGAGGTGTTTATAGTCTCTGTTAGAAAACTGAATCTTGTCTTTGAAATATGGTTTATCCAGAGAGTCAGAAATCAAAAGCCGGTCTCACTTACCAGGTCCATTTCGATTGATTCATGGTCTCGACTCATGTCTGTCAATGTGCTTTACAAAGGCAGACTGACTCACGCCCACGCAGCATAGGCTTCATCACAACACACTCATCTAAAAAAAAAAAACAACAAAGAAAGAGCAAGAGCTCAAGATGACCATGAAACACAAAATCGAGGATTGATGGAGACTATTATAATGTTTTATGCCCCGAGAACTGCATCTTTGTTAAAACGCAACTGTACTATACAACAATATATATTCAGCTGACCAGCATTTGATGGTGTGGGTGAAGGCCCTTTGCCTTTTAGTGTTTGTCTATAAAAAAGCTATTTAATTGTTGGACTCTAGCGCAGAATGGGATCAAAGGCGGAGCCCTGAGGAGATGCTACTTTCAAATTCATGCTAGTTTTCCAAAATCGCCAACCCCAGCTTTAATCAAACACTACCATGTTAGAATATGTTCATATAAAGCATTTTTAGAAATATAAAAACTGTGACTATAATACATTAAAATAAATAACTTGGATGCACTGTGATGGCAAAAAATGTTGCAATAGTGAGTTCATCGGGATGTTTGACTTATTAAAGACAAATGGGGGTTAATCACATCAAAAGAATTGAGTCAAAGAAAAAGTAAATGAAACATTTGGGAAGTCAGCAGTGAAGAAAACTGTTTAATGGCTTATTTTTTTTAAATATCTATCGACCTTTAAACTCTGAATTTTATCAAAAGGTACCAGATACACTTTTCATCCATCAGACAAGAGGCAGGTTCACTCTGGACCAGTCAGCAGCCCATCACAGGGTCGACAACGACCGTCATCAATTTAGAGTAATCAGCTACTCCTACGAGCATTTACATGTCTGTGGGAGGAAACAGATGTACCCAGGGTAAACCTGTACATGCACAGGGAGAACATGCCAACGCCACACAGTTCAAACCAGCAACCATCTTGCTGTGAGGCACAAACACCTACAATATTTCACAGAAGTGAATACACCCCTCACATTTCTGCAAATGTTTTATCAAACCTTTTCATGGGACAGCACTGAAGAAATGACACGTTGATACAATGTGAAGAAGTGAATTTACAGCTTGTATTAACGTGTAAATTTAATGTTCCCTCAAAATATCTCAACACAGCCTATAATGTCTGAACCGCTGGAAACAAAAAGTGAGTACACTCCTATGTGAAAATGTCCAAATAAAGTGTCAATATTTTGTGTGGCCACCATTAAATTCTGAAATACTCTTTAATTTCATTTAAATCACTTTGTAGTCTGATGCTTTGTGCCCAATGTCATCTGGTTCTGTGACTCATCTTGCCATCATTCTTGATCTGTGTATTTTTTTTTTTATTTGTAACCTCTGCCAAAGAGAAAATTTTTTGGTGATAGTTTGACAGCATAACTCAAAAGCTCAGATAAGAATTTAATTTAATTTTTTAGGGAATATCGGATAGAAGTGATAAGATTATTGTTGATCTTATTACAGATGCAGATTCAGGACTTCTTTCTAAAGACTTAATGAACACAACTGAAATGACACAGTAAGCTTTCAATGGGTTTGATGACTTTTTTCCAGTTAACATTTGTCAGGAAACAGGGAAGAGGCAATTAGAGTCTTGGTGGTGAATCCAGATATGGATCCAAGAGTTTTTCAAGGATATGCTCCTGGGGATGGGAATTGATAAGATTTTATCAATACCAATGCTATTAACAATCCTGCTTATCACTGCATTTCTTTACAATTCCCTTACTGATTCCTGCAGATTTTCCGTGTGGGAAAATGTTGGCCTGTAGATTTTCAGTGTCAACAGTGTCAAACAGGCATAGATAACTGCTTCTGTAAGTTGCTGGTGTTTCCTCTCATTTAAGGTTGTGCAGTAGGTGCCTTTTGTAATAAATTAAGCCACAATTCTGACCGCTTCTGAACCCTGACAGAGGAAGGAATTGTTAAGGGAATTGATTAGCAAAATGACTCAAGATATCGATTCTTTGATGGAGCTGTTAACGATTCTCAACTGGAATTGGTTTTCCATTCCCATCCCTATTTGCTACAAGTGCAGTTTTCCATATTGTTGAGAATTACTCAAAACATTGGACCTGCCTTGGATGAGGTTTGAGTTCTCTGATCACTTCTATTATTATTTACTCCCCTGTTACAGATAAAAGAAAGATCAAAGATTAGAGACTGAGAGGAATACATCAGAAGATATTAAACATGGAGGATGTTAAGATGGGTATACAACAACAGCCCCCCTGAGTGATAAAAAGTACATATTTGTAGATCTACAAACTTAAAGCTAAAGAAAATCATAACCAATGCAAAATACGAAGGGGTGCAGCCCAAAATGGATAACACATTTCACAACACCACATGTGCTTTTAGAATTTCTTTGGCAAACCGAGAACTAAACCGATATCAGACATCTGGCAGCTCTCCCTTGGTTTGGTAACAGAAGTTAACAAAGAGCTTTGTCGTTTGAGTCTTTTTAAGGTTTTCTGCTGCTGTGGTTCAAGGCGGCGCGATAATTATGGAGGGTAACACTTTCCAGCTTGTCTTGACCATCGTTGGTTGACTGTTATGACCAGTACATGACGGCATAGGTGAAAAAAAGACTTATAATAGTCACAACTTAAAGGCGTGCTTCAATGTTAGTAGTTGTCATGTTTAATAGAAGCTTTAGTGTTAGTTATGTCGCATTCGAGTCCCTAATATTTAACCAACACCAACAGAAATGCTAACAGGTGCTAACAACGACAGCGGGCTGGCGAACTCCAACAATCTTTTAACGACCGCGGACAGATTTATTTCAACATGTCGACTCAATTGTGACTTGAGGCAAAACCTCACAACCGACTACACTTTTGACAACTACTGCGTCTGGAAACTGGTTTAAGAGCTGGAAACAAACTTACCTTCGCTAACGCTGGCTGTCCCGTCTTAGTTTTTCCAACTTATCAACCGACCGCATCCTCAGCAAGGAGTGAGCAGAGTGGGAACCTTCATGGAATGTATTTGTAGCCAATGATTACTAGGTTGTGATCATGTAATAACATCATTGGTTATTCCATATGATTGACAGACAAATTTGCCAACCATATGGAGTATAAAGCACCAGCTGTCTGATGATTGGATATTTTTCTGTCAATCACGCTGCACTGTCCAATGATATGGTAGAAGGTGTCTGGATGTTCGTTCTACTCCCCAACGTATCCCGACAAAGTTGTGCCCGCACCGCTCAGCAGCCATTATCTTGGACGCCGGGGTGTCTTGGATAATAAAACAACTGTACCCATTGACGTGCCACTAAACCAACCCAAACACTGTGCATAGCTGCTAGCTTCAGAAGAAAGGGGCCCTGGCCTTGTGTTACAGTCTACACTCTGTTACGTTTTCTTATTTTTATATGCCACTGGAACTCCGCTGTTTTAACGTCTTTTTTTGTTTTTGGTGGAACTGAAGCCAGCGGCGGCGGTGTCTCATGTTTTTACTGTGAACTGAAGGAAAGGTATGCCATCTTTGTCAAGTAATGTTAGCTTAGCTTAGCAGCTGATTCGCCGCTGTACCACAGGGCGTGATTTGAGGTGAGACTGGGGGTCGTGGACAGTGTCTTTGGACAATTTGGACTGCAGCATACGACTTTAATATTGCTTTGAAAGCTGTACCGTATGAACTAAAACTGCACATTTTCAGACACCGCCAACTTCAAGATGCTAGGCTAATTGTTCTTTCGCCTGACAAACATGGTCTTATCTTTGTGTATCAGTGCATGTTTTACTAGACATCCAGTCAGTGTCAAATTACACAGGACAGCTGTAACTGTCTTTCTTTCCCTGCCAGTGACATTTTATTTTGCAATATGCAATATTATTGACATTAAATCCTATTCGAGATCATTCTGAATTGCGTTGCACACGCTTGTAACACAATACTCATTCAGTTATGGATGATTGTGTGCTTTTAATTAATTGGCAGAGGAGAATCATTCGCCACAAATTTGGCAAACAACTCGTATCTATGAATTTTGTCAAGGTCAAAGAGAAAACATCTCAGGTACAAGTTATTTGAAAGAGAAAAGTAACACCTTATCTAAGTTATATGCATTGAAGCTCATGTGTTGAGTTCTCTCCTAATAAAAAATCAGTGATGATTTGATCTTTGTGACAAAAGGCAAATGAGGGATTCTGGGAGAACGGCATATAAAAGTCTATTTTTAATGTCTAAAATTTAAGAAGAGCTTGTAATGAATGGATTCAGATGCCCTTGAAGAGAGCTTACTGATTTGTTTTTTTAAAACAAACTTAACATGTGAACTGCTGGATCTGTAGGGACACATTTGTCTACGTGGGGTGTCAAAATATGCCCAAACTAAAAGTCCATTGAAGTATTTTGTGTCTAGCCTGTTCAGAATATTGAGTGTTATAAACATGTTTCTTTCAAAAAAAAAAAAAAAAGATAACAAATCATAATATGAAAAATACAGAAAAGACAACTTGCTTAAACAAAATAGGAAAATAAAACTTATAAAAAAAGTATCATATATACACTTGTTAAGTATTTAGTTATGTTTCAAATAGTTCAATACAGGGCTATTTTTTGGAAATGTATTTTCTAAATGACTGTGTTGACATGAGTTCAAGTTGTGGTTGTGTACAGAATCCCAGTTTTGTCACAACCAGGATACAGTGTTTACATGCACACATAGAGACCTGATTGTAAGTGTTTCTGTACTCATGGTAGCCACCATTATCCTTGTTTCTGATCACAGAATCTTATTTGTTAAGGTCCAGATTATGACCCTGGTTCAGAAACCAGGATAACACATGACACGGTATCAAGGTTTCTATTGAAGTTCTCCAGGTAGCAGTAACTGCTTTCTAGAAATGTTTTGAGATACTGAGTTTAAATACACAAATGCTAAACCCCAATACTTAAAAATCCTGATTGTAACATGGATGCTTAAGACGAAGCATGCAGTAACTCTCTGTTTGTGCAGTGTTGTGAAGTTCATGGGCCAGTTTGAAGGAAGGAGGGAGAAGATGATCTCAAACTAAGGAGGATGATTTTCATTGCTGAAACTACTCAGACTAACAAACCATTGGCTGTCCTGTTCCATCAGGATCTTTTTAAGAGCATCCAAAAAGTGCTGGGTGATGGTTTGGTTGTATAACCCTTCAGAAGACCTTAAAAAACAGGTCAAATATCTTAATCATGCAACACAGGACAGAGCCATAAAAGACGTGCCAGATTTACAGCTGCTGCTTTACTTTAATACAAGGAGGATAAATATTAGGATACGTCATTCAGTTTAATCTTTGTATAGTGAAGTCTATTTATAATGTAGTTTGTTAGGCCCTTTGAATATGAATCATTGGGCTGTTATTAGAAAGAAAATGAAACAATCTAAAGGTCTGTGCTAGAGCTTTTTAAATTCTGATTGACATACTGCATTCTCCAATGCCAAGGTCAGACAAAGCCATTTTTCTCATCAGTTATGATGGACACTTTGTCAGATTAGGTGACCACAGTGCCATTAAATCATGCAGTTACTTTTCTGACAAGCAAGACAGACTACATGATTAAAACCGACTGCATATAAGGAACAACATGAAGATTTTGGAAGGAGGAGGAATGACACTGACGATAGCAAACAAGCGCTATATTTAGAGTACTTTACTTTTGTTTCTCTTTTCAAACTGTATATTCTTTGATATAACATTAATGGTAAATGCAAGCAGTCAGTCATAAATGTACTTAGGGGCCTCTGCTGTTTTTCTCCATCATTTTTCCTCCACAGTATATCTCAAAGGCAAAGAGGTTGCTTTCAGAGCTTTACTTAACTTTTTCCTCTCTGGTTTAATTGTATCTGATTTTAGCATATGCAGAGCTCTCAGTGCTCTCATTGGTCAATGACTCTCAGTGAGGAAGGAATTCATTAGAGGCAAATAAAAAAATCAAACATACTAGACTTGATGTCATGGATATGTGACCCTTACTGGTCAGTTGTTTTTGGTCATTCTGACAAAATGAGTAAGATGGAACAACCCTTTCTTTTGGCCTGTAGATCCCAAAACCCTACGTCTATCAGATCAGGTCATAATGGTGCAGAAATATTGTAGTTTGTCTTTGTTATTCGTCAAACTATTTACTTTTAAACTCAGGTAAAAGGATAATGGTTTTATACTGCAGTGTCATCCCCCTAAACTTTGTTTCTATATTATTTTGTTTCTCCTCAGCAAAAGAAAGAGGTTGTTTTGATGTGTGAGACATCAAGACGAGAGGCACCATGAGTGCGGAGATGGATGCACTGACTGTGGTGAACCAGCTGAGAGATCTAGCTGCAGACCCTTTGAATCGAAGAGCCATAGTTGAGGACCAGGGCTGTCTGCCTGGTCTCATCCTGTTTTTGGATCACCCCAACCCACAGGTCGTCTACTCTGCACTATTGGTGAGCATCAGGTCTTTCTTAACATTTACATTTACGTTTTCTTTGTTTAGAAATGCTAACAAAACATTTACATACTTGAAGTGGCTGTTGCACAAAACTGGCTCGAGCTGTTTGGAATTACTTTTTCAAACAAAAGCACGTCTTATATGTACATGTGTGTCAAATCTATGCCAGATAATGGGTTAACAGGCAAGTGTACTAGAATAGAGCTTGAATGGCACTTTTTCAGCGTTCCTGTCAACTCAAAGTGCTTTTACACCGCAGGCAACACTTTCTTATTCATACCAATTCACACATGGCTTGTGCACTGACGGCTTTTCTATGCAGGTTGACATTAGTTTCAGCTTTTGAAATTAGTGCTCTGTCCTACCCATTAACCTGCCACTAGCGCAACAGTGGAAGTAATCTGGAGCTAAGTGTCTTGCCTAAGGACACATCCACATGTGACTGCAGGAGCGTGTCTCAAGCGCCCAGCTTTGTCATTGACAGATTTGTGACTGTGCCATAGATTTTCATGGTTGTTAAACTAATCAGAAGTCCTCATAAGTAACTTGATGTACACCTCCTTAAAAGTCTATTGATGCGTTGATATGCAGGGGACCATGTGCTCTGATTGGATGGCTGAGTAATGTCCACGGGCCTGTTGTGTGTACTACAGTATTAAGGTGCATTCACACCGGACGCTACTTGTACTACCTCGGCGATCACTCTCCATTCAAAGTTAATGTACAGCCATGATGGAGCGGGGCTAACCCTCCCGCGATGCGACAGCCGCGTACACAACGATCACTTCGCACAATGTCAAAGTTAAAAAAAGTTGATCTATTCAGGCGATGTCGTGTGTGGCTGTGCAGCATCAGCCAATCAGTGGTGTGTGTACGTGTGACGGTACCCTAGACAGACAGCTATTCATCCGGACTACAGGGTAACAATCCATGTCTATGTGGGAAACATTAGTCAGTGAGGACATTAGTTCCGCCTACACGGACCGCGGTAGACTCACAAGTAATGCTGCTGCAGGACATCAGCTGCAGTGTTTTGTGTTTGATAAGTGAGTGAAAAGGATACAGCTGGAATAATGTCCGCTTATACATCCTATTATATGATACATGACATGATCGTGGTGAAACTCGAGCGGATGTGACGTCACCAAGCGACGGCCGATGGCAACAGTGACCAAAATGAGGTATTTATGGACGCGTGAAACTACGTCAGTGGGCGACGCGATTTTGGTAGCTGGGTCGCTTGCGGTGTGAACGCAGTATTAGATGATCGACAACCAACTAATCCATTAAATTAATTAATACCAGCATCCAGAATGTAAAACATGGATTTCCTTCTTTGTGCCTATCACAGGCCAAAAATCTCCATAACTCTGCAGCACACCTTCAATTCTTCCAACTCACACCTCCAACTCTTTTTTGTCTTTCTAATAGCTGCAGTCTAATCAGCAGCTACTGAATGTGCACCAGGCCCAGCTCTGACATTATCTACCTGGTTTTGGTTGTCATGGTTTCTGTTTACAAAACAAACAGAGAGCTTTACTGAGAAGTGGTGACGCAGCTCGTACAGAAATCATGCTGCTGAGTCGAGCTCTGCAGACATACCAGTGCGCACATATGCATTGCTTCAGATGTAAGCTAACCAGAGGTATGAACCAGGCTAAAGGAGGTGTTTGTTCACGTCAGCCCCCACCGTGCATGCACACGTCCACCTTGCTGTCCAGCAGAGATAACTAAAGGCCAGCTATCAGTGGGCTGTGCCTCGGCTCACAGTCAAAGGTGACACGTGGTGGCATTTTAACAGCTTCATATTTTAAAGCCTGCACAGCGGTGACATCTGCTGTCTGTTTTTGTCCTGTAAAAACAACAGAAACATGTAGAAACTTCTCCTCTCTTGTAACAGGGCCTCTCTTTTGTACAGTACATGACTTCTATTCTAAGTAAACATTAAAGTAGCCTTATGTAACAGTACCTCCTGGATGGTAAGCAGTGGAGTGTTAACACCCAGTCAAAGCATGGATATGCATCCTGGTTATGTAATATTTCACCATTTTCATTCATTATTTAAAGCTAGCATTCCTCTTGTATCGTATCAGAAACACTCTGTGGTCAGCTTTTAGATGGATGACCGTCACTCTTGTCCTTACAGGCTGTGCGCTACCTGGCAGAATGTCGAGCCAACCGGGAGAAGATGAAGAGCGAGCTGGGCATGATGCTGAGTTTGCAGAACGTCATGCAGAAGCAAGTCACTGTCGTTACCTTGTCCCTCTATAATCCCCCTCCCCACACAAAAAATACACACATGCTCACATTGCACTTTCTTTCCCTAAAACCATAACCCAGGATTTCTTTTGTTTTGTGTGGCTAATTTCTGCCATTCTGCAGATTTTGCTGTCAAAGCAGTGCCCTCCGTTTGTCCTGTCAGGATGACTCTGATTAAAGTTGAATTAATTTAGGGTGGGAAGCAATTAAAACTGCTGCCCCTGCATGTCCCAGATTTTGATTCACCTTGCCACCTCTGTACATTTTTTTTTTGATGAGTCAACTTGAATTTTTTTAACTGATGTGAGCTTATTTTCCCTGTTGTTATATTGTTGAGCTGGCAGGTTATTTTTGGCTGAGGTAGCCAAAATTCTGTTTGCACACATTGAGTCATCGTTGCACAGTTTTAGCCTTAGCATGTGGAGTGTCAGAAAAAATGGCTGGACAGGTTTTTGAACGGCTGGATACGATCCTGACTTATTTGACATAGTTATAGAACTAGTGGTGCCAGCCATAAATACTTTCATTAAAAAAATTATGTCTCTCTTAAAAAAATGTTCCTGCTAATTAAACTCATTGCATCACTCCTTTGTTACTCCTCATGTTGGAGAGGGTAATATGAACTGAAGTTTATTGGCTGAAAAAAGAGAAGTATCTGACAGCATTTGAGTAATTTAAAAGATAAACTGTGATACAAGACTGACCAAAAATTGCACTGAATCAAAACATTAATCCTGCCCTATATATATAGGCTTCCTATATTCTGCAGCTGATCAGGTTTGAGTTAAAATAGTTATTGCAGCATCTCTGTTCTGTTATTATTTCTGTATGCTTTGGTTACACAAGTTAGCCGGTCAGTCTTTCCCATACAGTACTGCTTCAAGATTTTTATTCACCAGTTTCCATAACTTTGAAAGTAGCCTAGATTAATGTAAGGTCTAACCTTACCAGAGCTTTACACTTAACCGATAGCTGGGGTGTTGCACAAGCTGACATAGTTTAATCCAAGGCTGAAGTTATAGTTCAAATCTTTACTCTTACTTTTTAGTAGGTGTAAAGTCTTCTGGAAAAAAGGGTTGCTATGTACCATAATTTTTGAAGCTAGGGAGTTTTTGTTACCAGCTGTAAGATGTTGACGGTGCATTCTCTGTGATAGATTACCCCCCTTTAGAAATGTTTTCCATTTCACATCTGCTGAAATTATCTAAAACTACCAACAGAAAAGCTTGTTGAATTATTTCATGTAATTGATAATGTCAGCGATCAGTACCACTGGTGCTGACTGCAGGCTTTTTGAAGGTGTTCGGTTATAGTTAAAATGAATTATTTTCATCTCTTCGTAGACAATCCAGCATTAGAGGTAGCACTGTAAAGAAACCACATTAAAACTGTCATCACCAATGGGTTACATTAAATAAAACACAACATTGACTCTAGCATTTTGCTTATTTTAGACTTGAAACGACTATTATTTTACTTAAATTATATTTGACGAAAGAGGCAGATGTAGAGACTATGTCTGTAATGTGGTAGTTTTGTAATTTGTAGTGAGATGGTGGCCTCTAAGACGAGAAATGATCAGTAAAACAAAAGGCATGTTGTGACACCTGGCACTCACACCAGTGCTTTGGCTGCTAAAATAAACCCGTTTCTAGAGTGCATGCATTTTGCAGTAATTGCATTCAGATGCGTCTTGGTTAGTAAAATCTAAAACAATTTGTGATAGAATAACTTGATCTGTCTCTCGGAAGTTAATTAGCAATTTCTATTCTTATCTCTTGAGGCCATTGAAGCATCCAGATCTTTGCACAAGAGAGTACCAGCAGCTACCTGTAATGTTGATTCCTGTGGCCCCTTGTATGTGATGTCATACCATTGTTTTGCCATTGGCTCATGGTAGAAAGCCAAGTTAAGAGCAGACACATTAGGATGAGTGTAGAGTTGTTGACAACATGGTGCTGAGTACAGCTTAACTGACCGATCACCACAGAGGAGATTGGTTAGCCAATCAGAGAGGACTTGGCTGTCATGGGAGGGAAACTTAAAGTGGCACAAGCTCAAACTGAGCGTCTTGGTATGTGAACAAGAGGTCTGTTCAATCAATCAATCAATCAAACGTTATTTATATAGCACTTTTTGTACAACATGTGTAAGTCAAAGTGCTTGCAGGAAAGAAAACAAGAGGAAAGGAGAGGGGAAAATAACGATTCCAAACTCGGCACCTGTCAGAGGAGCACAGTGTGGGATTGGAAAAAAAACACCTCAGCACATGAACAACATATTACAATAAACACAGCACATTGCGGGGTAGTATCATAGCTTTCATCAAAAATGAATATATATACCAGAGTTGGGGCAAAATATGACCTCTTTAAAGAATAAAACTACAAGTTTCTGTAAGGTCATTAGGATTCCTGGATATCCTAAGAAGTGTCAGAAAAGGCTGCATTAGACTGTAAAGTTTGAGGTCTTTAATAGTTGTGTATCTTGCTTTAACCTTTGAAAGGTACAGAATTATAGATGACATTTGGACTGAGACATTTCTAAAAAAAATGAAAAAATCTGCCTCTGTAGCATGACTAGATTTTGTATTATTCCTTATTGTGGATTGCTTATTTGTCTTTCAGCTGGCATTTCTTATGTACCCATTTTTAAACTTGAATGGACATGAGTAAGGAGATGCTGAGGAATTTCAGACTTTGAAAAAATATGACTTCTGGAAAAGAGTGGGTGGAAGACTCCAAAAAGCACCAGCATTAGGGGGTTAGAAACTGATCATTTTTCTTAGGTCTGAAAAGAACGTCTTTATCGTTTTTAAAAAGTGTGCCGCATCCCTGGGCATGATGAGCACATGGTGGTCACTCATGAATCGTCACAGACAGGTCATGTCTGAGGAGGTGTGGTGTTCCAGATAGCTGCTCTCACCCGAAGGTGCGTGGCCGTTTTTCTAAGCTGCTGTTTGTCATTAGCACCCAGATAGGAATAGACCCGTGTTCAAGTGGCTGGCTGTAGCTCGTATGATGTCGTCCCCTCTCTCCCCCGTGGCAGAGCTCTTGCCTGCCCTGTAGTTAGCCAGTCACTTGAGCTTGTCATGGACGGCATGAAGACGAGCCCTGCGGCAACAAGCAGCAGCTTTGTTGCTCTGACTTTGTGTAGAGGTCGATTGTAGCCGCGCGGGGTGGGAACACACTGCTGAGGGGGAGCGTGCAGCATGGTTGCACCAAACAGGTGTGAATACCATTTTTACTCCTTCATCACATTAAGATAAAAAAGCTCAGGGAGATGTTTCCCCTTTTTCATGGCACAGAGGTGATAAATAAATCAGTTTGTTGAGAGTGTTTGGCTTGGTGAAAGGCTGACATGTCTCTGTAGTACCAGAGCGCCAGGGTCCCAGAGGGCGGCAGTGCCAGACAGCTGATGTCATGTGTGGTTATTATAGGAGGAGTGATGACTGGGTGACATACAAAGCAGTTTCGCCTGCAGGTGAATCTCTGGATCTTCACACAAATTCTACAACCGCAATTGACCTTATATGGAGATATTCTGCAAACCCTGGTGCTCGTAAAAATATGACCTCCTGAGGAATTCTGGCCTAAAAGGGCAGAAAACGTGAGTGGAGCACAGACCAAGCATCATAAGAACAAGAGGAACATTCTGTGAGGAACTGCAGTATTATCTTCTCAGTGGTTGTAAAGTGATTGTTTGGAAGACTGACAGTAAGTTGTAGGCAGCATGTGAACAGAATTAAGAAAATATCTAATATAGCTCTTAAAGTTGTAGATTTATTCATCAATTATGTAGTTAAGGCTTAAATAGTGTTTACCTTCTCCATGATTTGTATGTGTGTGAGTTTGTATTTCATCTTACCTCCTAATAGAAAACATTTAGCCCATCTCATGTTACCTAGTGCTCACAATACAATCTACATACTATATAAAAACATCAACCCTGCCAACATTCGATCAGGATTGTCCACACTGTGGATGAAGCTGGAACTTGGTCTTTTGTCATCCTGATTTTTGTCCATGTAGATGTCTTGTCATTAGTGGTTCAAGCTCTTTAAGCTATGCTCTTCTCTGTTTCGGAACCAGGGGCTTCATATCCCATTATACTATACTCTGTGATTGTACCTCCACCATGAAAGTGGTGCTGTTGTCGTGCAGCTGTATAAAACTGCTGTGACAGTTACACGCAACAGTGATCGAGGCAATAGTGTTAGTCTGTGGCTTTTTATCACAGCAAGGGAATGAGGTTCAATCCAGGGACATTAGAATGAGCAACACAACATATTTTAAAAAGTGCAGGAGTTTGGAAAGTCGCTCATTATTATGGAGCCAGCAGTGTCCATGTTGGATATCTCATAGAAAAGCACCACATTAGAAGTGTTGCCTCTTCCATGTCTTCTTTTTATGATCATATGTATCACTTATGAATAATCATTACCATGGAAGCAGCTTTTTAAAAAGGATGTTCACTTTGTTGTACTGATAATCTCTTTTTCAGACACCTATCACAAGAACTGGCTTTTGACATATTTGATAGATACTATTTTTGTAAAGTGAAGATGTCTAAAATAGACTTTTATTACCTCCGCCAAGGAGGTTAAGTTTTTGGGAGAGTTTGTCCGTCCGTCCGTCCGTCCGTCTGTCCGTCTGTCTGTCTGTGAACAAAATAACTCAAAAAGTCATGGACGGATTTGGATGAAATTTTCAGGAAATGTTCAGCATGGGAAAAGGAAGAACTGATTCGATTTTGGTGTTAAACCGGATCAGCGTCTGGCCGCCATGGCGAAAAATGTGATTTTTGTGAATAACTACTGAACTAAAATAGATTTCACCACGAATCCAATTGCTAATGGTATGTCAAGGAATCTAAATATTTCGATGAAATAAAGGTAGGAGTAATATTTATGGTCAAAATGACAATATGGCTGAGGACTGAGGAGTACTGGCGGAGGTCTGCGCTCTCCGAGTGCTTTCTAGTATTTGATATGAAACTCAACCATAGTTATTGGGTGAACTTTTGGAAAGGTTAATTTTGAGTCTGTTTAGTTAGCCTATAGGCAAAATGATACTTCTTTTATTCAGACGCTTCTCCTGTGAAACCACAGTTTGTCTGACGCTGATCCAGTGGAAGAGATGACAAGCTTTTATAGCGAAATACAGAAATGATCAGTATTCTTCAAATGCATGGGGACATCAGCATTAATTTCTGTCTGTTTCAAGAAATAAAACATTTAAGACCCTAAGGGAAAACTCCACCTCTCCTTGAGCTACACAGCACTTTAAAGAAGAGTTTAAAGTTTAGATTTTGACCTAAAAATGTGTATTTTTTTTTAAAGACTGTATTTATAGCATAAAAGCATGACTCCTCAAGGATGAGAGAAAATTGATAAGAATAATGATTTATTTTAGTGTAAACAAAATCAAATAGAGATTTCCTTTAAGGCCATACTGCTCAGCCCTGTTTCTGACATGTAAAACAGCAACATAAATATACTCAGTCTTGTTGTTAATAGTCCAGTTTTCTCGAAGAGGCAGCAATGTCACTATCAGTTTTTTCATAGCCTAGTAAAAATGTTTAGTCTTTTGTGGTCTTTTCCCCACTTGGATATCTCTTGTAACCTCTTTTGTTTCTCTCTCACCAAAGGGGCACATCACCAGGGGAGACCAAGCTGCTGGCATCTGAGATCTACGAGATCCTCCAGTCGGCGGGTAAAGAAGAAGCCGAGCAGGCCGAGGCAGCGGCGGCCTCCTGCAAACGCAAAGCCCACTTCTTCCTCGGCTCCAACAACAAGAGGGCCAAAACAGTGGTGCTTCACATCGATGGACTGGATGACCCCGTGAGTGGCTACAGAGTGCATTCAGGACACTGTAAACGTCTGTTGATGCACCAGAAAGAAAACAAAATCTGTTTGTCAGCATGACCGCGTTGTCACAGTAACTTAGCAGCGTCTATCTGGCACAGGGCGGGGGCTCGAGGGGTCAGGTTGTAAATGTCAGCCATTGAACAGCAGGACATTGAGATTGAACCTGAGTGCTGCTCTGTGGGAAGCTCTCACCTACCCAGATAGCATTACAGCAGACAGACGGCCTCTGGTGGGCCACAGAGCTATCACTGCAATGGGGGGACAAAGCTCGGGCATATGGGAAATGTAGTCCTAGGAATTCATTTTTCATTGGGATTCTTTGTGTATTTAGAGTATTTTTTTTATTTAACCTACAGAGACCAGGCAATAAATTAAGCCTGTAAGATATTTAATGTTGTAAAGATGCTTTAAATGACATATAGAGGGCGGGAAGGAGCCATATTAGCCAGCCAGTAGCCATTTTGTATTTTATTTTTACTTAAAATTACTTAGATGAATTGTTTTTACTTTTTTATATTTTTCGTTCTGTTATACCTGTGTACTATACAATGCTACTTGAATCTTAATTTCCCTGAAGGAGTCTTCCCAAGGGTTTAATAAAGCCCTATCTAATCTAATACATGGTAAGATAACATTATTTTATTGATAGATTTTATGGTAATTAAAAACTAAATGCCAGCTTGAGTAATTAGCTCTATATTCTTTACTGCTAAAACTGTGGAAGTTTGATTTTTGGTTCATGTCCAAAGCCTGCTACATTAACACTTGTATTTAGATGCACTTTAACCACCTTTCTTATTTTTTTTTTTATAACTCATTGGTTTTTGCCTCACCTTTCTTTTGTTTTCTTTCCCTCGACAGACCCGAAGAAGCCTTTGTGAGGAGGCGTTACTGAAAATTCGAGGGGTCATCAGCTTCACCTTCCAGATGGCTGTGAAGAGATGTGTTGTCAGGATCCGCTCTGACCTTAAAGCAGATGTAAGTTATCTTCTCACTTACGTGTGAATACCAAATACTTTTCTAATGCTTCAATGGTGTGATATGACAATAAAATTCATTTTTTGAAGTTCTGCAATTTTTTTAAACTTGATATTTAACCATGTTTATCACATTTTGATGGTATATTAAAATTGACAAACTTTGCACTTAATATTAAGATTTGAGTTTACAATGACAACATAAAATGACTACTGCTGGTGTCTTCATTTGGGACTTACATTAATGCAAAGAGAATTTTGTATCATCTTCATGTAAATATAATCTGAGTAAGTGTTGCACCACTGACTATGACAGTGTGGTCTTAAACTATGAAATACAGAAAGAGAAGAGCTTCGAAGTGCTTAATCTGTAAAACACAGGTCACAAAATTTATACTCAGGGAATGTGCAGGAGTGCATGTTTATAAGAGCTCTGTAACAACAGAGGATACTTGTTTTGTGTGGCATTTTATTTTCTCTCTTTGTTTAAGTTATCCAGTTACGGTGCACATGCAAAAAGAGTCACAAGAAACTGTTTTGTTATGCCTTAACTATAATTTAACTGCTTCAAACAAAGTGTATTCACACTCTTGTTTAGTAAAATGATTTTACTTTGAAATGCAATACAGGAATTCAGAATATCAAAATATATGGGTGAAAGAAAATATATTATTCCTCTTTTTCTTAGGCCGTAACAGTAATTATTCAATACCAATGTTTCATCCATAAACACCAGTTAAAAATTCCTGAAATTTGTTTTGTGTAGCTTTTCATGCTCAAGTGCCTAGATGGCAGCAGGAAAACGGTCATATGGCTTTATATCCTTCTTTTAAAAATAATGGTTATTTCTGTCACTAGAACAGACAACACAAGATGCTATGTTACAGGGATCATCTTTTATGTGAATATGATTTATAGAAAATTATCTCATTCATCTGAAGCTGCCTTCAGTGGCGATACTGAAAAATAGATTTGTCATGAATTCTTTTGTTTGACTTTCAGCTATTCACCCCTGTCAAAGATCTCTATACCAGCTCTATTGACCGATAACTGTTAATGCTGCTTTTATGATTTTAAAAGAGGAGTTTTGACGTGTATTTATTCATACAAAAATTAGAAAGGTGAGACATTACCAAGCCCGTTTTTTCTGTCAAAGGCTTTGGGAACAGCAATCAACTCCACCAAAGTGATGAAAGCTCAGCAGGTGGTGAAGACCGAGGATGGAGGAGAGGTAAGAAGAAGCTTTAAATCTTCATTGTTGTCTTCATGGACTTAAAACAGTTCAGAGAAAGATCAGTTTGCTCACTCCGTGTTGTGTGTGTCTGTGTACAGGGGCAGTAGCCGCCCTTGCCTGTGGCTGAGACTTATTCACACTGACTTGATTAGCTGGTCACATCTCTGCCTCAGCCTTTGGGCTTTTTTGTGCTAAACACATTTCCTTTCTAGTCGAACCATTTAAAGCAGTGTGTTCCAAATCGGAGCTTAAATACAACACCTAGAGAGTTTAATATCGAAGTTCATTTATAATATGAGATGGTTCTTTTTTCAGTCTTACTCAAAATAATAACTGAATTGTTATTTAGAGATCAAATAAAGTACAAATAATTCAAACATTTGTCTCAACAGTCATGCAAAAACTAGCCAGCAGGGGGCAGAGATGGCTCACTCATGTTATTTGTCTTCAGATCATTATTTGACTGTACAGTAAGAACTCTCAAGTTTTAGTTAAAAGCAAAAACACACTGGTTATTCAGACATGAATCGCAGGTTTTGAGATTGTTCATTACCCTTAGGTGTGGTTATGAGCATGAGTGGTTGTCTGTCTCTCTATGTGGGCCTGAGATCAGCTGGTGACTGGTTCAGGGTTGTGCCCCCTCTCCCTCAGTGTCAGCTGGAATAGACTCCAGCCCCTCTGATATCAAAGGGATAAGTGGTGAAGACAATGAATGGATGGATGTTTCTGACTGCTTGTTAGAATGTGTTTTGTTTTTTGGAAAATAGGGCACAAAGAATTGTGTGAAATAGTTTGTCTCACTGTTTTTGAAGCATTTCTGAATTCAATTTAGAATACCAGGAAGTAAAATAGACACAGTTGACAGTAAATATGCTGTTTATTCCTTTGAAAAAGATGCTTTTATTGACTACAAATCTCTGGTAAGTTCACCAAGTTAAGTTTCACAATCTAAGTTTTAGTTAATAATGTGATCTTGAATCATAACTAATAAAAGTAATACATTTGATTCTTGTAATGTATAATAATTGACAATTTTGTCAATTCATAGGCTCTATCTGGTAAATAAGGTTTTGTATTCCTGGTTGGAAGTTTGTCATCTGAGCATTACTGAAGCTCCCAAAACTAAAACATTAACAGAGTTCTTTCAGAGAGGATAACAACACTTAATGTTTACTTAAGTAGAAGTGGATTTTTTTCCATCATTATTTTGTTGATACTTTGATATGTGAAATAATATTTGAGACACCCATTTCAGAGGCCATAACACAAAACATAAATTGATAGTGTTGATTATTTTATTGTCCATTGGAATTTAAAGGACCCAAACTCTCCAACTGAAATGTTTATGGGTCAAATAACTGATACACCAGATGGACTGTCCCACATATTTATGGGATGTGAAGCAAATCCATTAGACAACATTCCTTAGACAGTGTTTGGATTGGAAGATGATCAAACAAGTGTTTTGTCTGTTACGTTTATCATAAGGCTGTAGGAGGCGGTAACTTCTCACTTTCAGCACAACTAAATCACACTTGTAGCTACCAACTTTTCCTCCTAAAAGGATGACGACGAGCGCGGTCATTGTCTAACCAGCAATAACTGTACACGGTGAATTTAGCTGCTTTGCAAGTTTATAAATCTACTAATCTACTACTTTTCTTCTTCTGTCCTTGTGCAGCTGATGGTTCCATTCCAGGAGGACTCTGCAATGGTCGTAGAGGAGAACTTAGACATCCCAGACTACCTGCCCGAGGAGGAGAGTCCGTCCCAGGAGCAGGACAAAGCGGTGACCCGCGTAGGCTCCATCACAGATGGCATGGGCTGGCTCAGCACGGCCGCCAACTTCCTAACACGCTCATTTTACTGGTGACCACTTCTTGTGCTTCTCCTCCGCTCCTCTTTTCTCTTTAAGGTACAAACCACCCAGCTACAGTTTTAGCCTCTGTAAGCCTCGGCCCGGACTGAGGCCCCACATTAGCCTAGACTCCCCTTCTCTGCAGAGCAGTCAGAGCTCCGGCTGTGCAACAAGTGCTGGACTGCCAAGTGGACCCTGCAATAACTTAAACTTGTGTAAATACCGAGCAACAAATCCCACTGCTGGCTGTTTGCACGACAATATTCAAGCTGCATATGTATCTCACAAGCATAGCCAGAGGACTTTGCATCAGCAGAAACCAAATAACATTCTGGAAAAGTGTGCGGCGGGCACATTTCACTTCTCTGAGGCTGATTTGGAGTACGTTTAAAAATGGGAGTTCCTTTATATTCTTGATTTTTTTGTTTGTTTTTCTTAATCTCCTTTCTTTATCATTTCCCCTTTACTTTAAAAATAGAAACATTTCATAATTTTCATTCTTTAATTTAGAAATGAAACCAAAACATAATTGTTTGGTTTTATTTTGCATGCACCGAGTCTTTGTGCCAATTTTGCTTGATGCCTCCATCCTAATTTTTGTGTGTGCCTTTTTTTGATCCTTTGTACATTATTTCTTCATTATTCAAACAACTGAAAGGAGATCTCAGATGAGCATTTATGTGCTCAGTAAGACATTTCTAACTTAATCTGTTAGCATTTGTGCCTTTCATGTGCATGTTAGTTAGAGGAAAATCCCAGCTTGTAACATTTGGCGGAAATTTAAGATTTAAAGGCAACATTTGGGCTGACACTGTTGTGGAATTTACAGTAGGTAGTGATGTTAAATGCTTTGATATTCCTACATTGTTCTCATAGGGGTCTTAGTAAGGAAGACGTTAAGGAAGATGTAATAGTGGGATCAAACCACACTATTGTTTTGTCTGTTACAGTGGTCATTGTTTCAGAGTTGGTGGCAGGGCTTGAGCAACAGACATCAGACTACTCAATAGCTCCTGCTTATTATCTCATTCTCTACCTCTTACTGAATCTTCTATTATATTTGTAGTTTGTCTATTTAAACTGATCTTTCACAGCCCACCTGCAATGCCTCCACGGCCCACTAGGGGGAAAAGATGCTGTCAGGACCACAAAGTTGTTCTTCTTTAATGCCTAAGTCACACATTCCCGTTTCTCATAGCGACTGTGCACGACTGTACACGATTGAGGAGGCTGGTGTGATTGCTATGATACGGGATTAAATCACTGTCTCACCCCTGGAGACACCCCGCAAATACACCGTCAGTGGCGCAGCTACAGCGCTTCAGGGGCGTTCATCCCGCTCCAGTTAGGTTAATACAGCGATATGACGAGGATTCCATCCCGCTGACAGGAGGTCAGTCCCGCTCGAGCTCAGTTCGCGTCACGTAAGCCCCGACTGAGCCCCATCGCTTGCGCTGTCTTGAACGGGACACAGTCGGGGCTCAAGCGGATACATCCTTGTCAGTCGTCCTCATAAAGCTTTCAGGATTGAGCCACGATTGGGCCACGATCAGCTCAACTGAGCTCCGTACATGCTGCGCTAATACCGCTGGCATTAGGACTGCATTAGGCTTCCATCCCGTCATACTGAGAGCGGCGATTCTCCACGACAGTTTTGAACAGTTCAAAACTGTCAGGGCGCTTTTACGTTCCCCTCCGTTCATCCACGACTATACAACGCTGATCCAGACCAAGTAGCGCATGCACCACGAACAAAGCACGCTTTATCAGGATTCTGACAATCGTGCACAATCGCCATGAGAAACGGGAATGTGTGACTGGGGCTTTAGTTGAACACCAACTTCATCCTTCCTTTGCTTCATTTGTGACTGTTGTGTGTGCAGAGTGCTCTGTGCACACATTGGTCAAAGTCGCTAAGAAATTGGCAGAAATCAGAGGAGACAGGACAAAAATCGAACAAGTTCTTTTTCGGTCAAGAAGTAGTGCGATGCCCTATATAGAGATGGGAATCGAACAAAACAATTCCAACTGAGAATCAGAAACGATTAGCCTAACAAATCAACATAATTTCTGTTTTTGCTTATTGATTACCTTATCAATTACTCACTAGTACCTGCTTACCTTGCAAATAAAGGATGCCATATTCTCATCAGAGGCAGTCAGCTCAAAGAGGATTAAATAAGTTATCATAGAAAACAGTATGCAACCACTAGCTACACAATACTGTGATTCCCAGCAACATGATGAAACATTTCTCCCATCTGAATAGCACTGAATACCAGAAGAGCCATGTGTTTAGTGTTGTTGACCCTGAAAACTGGCTGACCAGTTGTGTAGAAAATCCACAGGAAGGGAAATGATCATGGCAGATCCTGTCCCTTGTCCCAGATGTGGCCTTTGTCGTCGTTCATAGTGACACACTACATGGAAAAAACTCACCAGGAATGGGAATTGCTAAAATCCCATGAGTACCAATGCCATTATCAACTCCTCTTATCAGTACAGTTCTTGAACAGTTTTCACAAAGATCCCTGCTGTGTGGAAAAGCCAGTCCGAACAGGTTGTCTGTGTCAACAATGTCAGACACACAACACTCTTGATATTAGTGGTTAAATGCTTGCTGGTATTTCCACCCTTTCCTCAAACTACACAGACACAGTCCTGGTATAATGTGCTGTTAGCATCATATTGTTCACGTTTTAGCTGACTGCCTCTTATGAGCACGACTCCACTCTTTTGCAAGGCAGCAGGAACTAAGCAAAAGGCATCGATAAGGACATTTTTAGGCACAAATCAACCCATATGTCAAGCCAGCTGTGAACAGATCTAAATTTGCATCCATAGAAAGAACCAGTTTCCAAAACTGACTGGACCTGATACCCCATCGCTGCCAGATCAGGCAAAATTGTGCTGAAAACTTGGGCTGACCTCAGCTTTAATGCAGAATAAGACGAGTTCAATCAGAAAACATGTAGGAAAAAAGTGATGCTACAGTTTGACATCACTTCCCAGAGTGAATTGCACAACAATTACAGCCTAAATGTGAGCCTATTTTTAAAAACCACATAAAATATATTGTTTCTCTGAGTCCAAAATCATCATGAAAAACACTAAAATGCTCTTAAGTAGTGATAAATTGTTTCTAAGTATAACACACTAATAAAAGGCACTAATGTTGACCTGATAGTCAGTATGTCTCTCTGGGCAGGCTTCCATTAGCTTTAGTGCTTCCAAGGCGGCTCTTAGCAGCAGCAGCAGCTTTTTACTCACTTTAGTAGAAACGTAGACACCAGCAGGAGGCTCACATGTACTATGACACCTAAAGAGGATCTCATCAGAAGTGACTGACGGCTCCTTGTGTTCTTTGCACAGACTTTAGGCTACCTCTGCTTTCAGCCCTCAGCCTCACACGATCAGCGTTACTTTCCCTCATAGTTTCAGTCCAACTTTAGATATGCATGGAGAAGTTAGCTGCCTGCTTTGTTACCTGGACTCTCAGACATTTTTACAGTATTATAGGATTGTAGCTGCTCTGTTTCGTTTTCAGTTTGACCAGCAGTGTCCTTACAGCAGAGATCACGTTGGTGCACATGTAAACACAAGCAAAGGGACTCATCGATGCTTTCACTTTATTGTAGGAGGACGAGAACAAAAGTTACGGTTATGTATATTTTGTAAATGGTGCCTGATGCCATAAAGTCTGCAGACTTACACATGAAGGAACTTTTTTTTTTTGCTGTTTTCTCCAAATGATTTGAATTTTAACAAGCGGTTGTTGAAGTAATGAAGTACAGAGTTTATTGCTTTCACGTGAGAAAATAACATACTCTGTTTTGAGCTTATATGTCATTATCTAAGATATAATTGTTTGGCTTTCTGTGTTAATGATATCATGAGCTCTCTATAGAAATATGCTCTGTTTTTCTGAATTAATGACATTAGTATTTTCTAATTAACAGGGAGGTTTCCATGTCTGTGCCTTTTTCTGAGTTAAAGCATCATGACCTCTAAATTGCGGGACTTTTTTGTCTTTTTTTTAAATCAATGAGCCCTGTTTACAGGCTATTGAGAGAAAATACTTTTCAGTTTCTGAAACATTAACACAACTTCTGAGTCACAAGATTTTTTTGGCAGATTTTTTATTTAAGATGAATTGTCAATATTGTCTTAAAATTCCAAAAGCAATATTTTTTGTTTTTTCATTTTTTGAGATTATAATATCGAAACCTCTAATCAATGTTTCTCGAAGTCGGGATTGGGACCCCGAGAGGTCATGAAACACCAAGAGAGAGGCCACAAGATGTCTTAAAATAACAACAAATTATCTCAGATGGCATACTTTACTCTTTATATCTTTATTTTGCACATGACAACAACAATGTCATGTTCTGCTCTTTAAAGACGCGTGCTAAATGTTTCCAAACACCTGCTCCCAAATTCAGCTGATTGATTTTTTGTAGACTCTGCTTCGTTTGTCAGAAGTAATGAGATCATAACCCTTTAATTTTATTGTCTGTGTGAACAAAAGTATCTCAAAAACATCATTTCATTAGTCCTGTTCTGGCTAAATTAATCCCTGTGTTGGCATAACCAACCAAGTCTTCATTCTTTTTTCTCCATTTCAAGCCAGTAACATCATAATTCTGTTTTATGATGTTTTTAGTGTCAAGTGTAATTCTGATAATTATCTCACAGGAAGAATTCAGTTTCTACTTTGACAAACATGTCTCCTGAACGTTTGCATAAATTGTCATCAGTTCAGAGGAACAGAGCACAACATTTTCATTGAAAAAAATGTCATTGAGTTTTTTTTTTTTTTTCCAAAGATGAACGAGCAGTTTTCTCTTTTTCATGTGAAGGCAGCGCTGCCCACTCTTTGTTTCCTCCGCAACCCTCCTCACTGGGATTAATCTCCTCTGACTTGTGTGAGTGTCATCTATTATTATTCCTAAATACATTGCTGACTAGATGACTTTTTTTTTTGTTCTGACGGTGTGGAGACGTCACAGCGGGTTGAGGTCAGACTCGTCCAGGAATGACCTCAATAACCTGGACTCAGAGTGGATTTTCTCTAAAAAGCAATAATGAATATATTTTTGCATATGTAGAGCTTAAACATCAACATCACATCTTTTTATTAACAAAATGTATTAATTAAAGCAGGCTCATCAGCAGTGTTAGAAGTCTCTACTTAACCAAAAGGAATTTCTGTCATGTGATTTTTTTTAATATTTCGTGTCTCCGCTCTTCATGAAAGGAAATACTTGAACATTGTTTCTTAGAAAACGTCTCTCTGTGTTTCTCATCGTAGATTTTCCTCAAACTGTTCATTAACCCCAGCTTTTAGGTTGGTATAAACCACAAACTGTGTCCTGAAAAATGTAACTTCATGTGTTCAGACTTCATGCGTCTGTCTTCAAATGTAATATAATGTAATCTTAAAACTGTAGATTCAGTATACTGTTAATGCAAATGATGATAAAGTGGAAATTTGAACTTTCCTGATGTTTTTGTGGCTTTGTTTTTGATATTTGGGTGCTGTGGATACACTTTGGGTTGGACTGCATGGAGTCTATCTTCTGGTTCACTTGTGATGTGTTTATACTAGGGCTGTCACTTTAGTGCATTAATTAGATTAATTAATTACACTGCAAATTAATGCGTTATAAAAATTAATCGCAAGATTAATCATAGCACACAAACATTTTAATATTGGCCAGCTGGAGGACCCGTACATGGCAGTGGCACGTCACTTCACACACGCGTCTCTAGTCAAACCAAACAAACCTGAGGTGACAACAGGAACGGCTTATTTAAGACTTAGTCTTATTTTATTTTGAATTTATTTATCTATTTGTACTACATTCTTTAATAATACATCAGGCCTAATTGGTTTGCTGGATGTCCTCGACCTTTTTCTTATTTTGAATTTGATTTATGAAACACGCTTAAAGTGCAATTTGAGTTGCCTGATTGAGCTTAGAATTTTCTGGACAAGTTGCCCTGACTTTGGTTTTATTTAGTCAGGAATAAAAATGTGGATTTACAAATCTTCACTTCTTAGTGTGTTCATTTGATTAGTCCTGCACTACAATTTTATAATATCCTAGAATTCAAATTCTTTATTTGGGTACTTTAAGCAGATATGAGATTAAAATGCGATTAATTAATTAATTATAAATCCGGTAATTAATTAGATTAATTTTTTCAATCGTCTGACAGCACTAGTTTATACATAATGCATGTATACATATATACAGGGCTTAAAAATGTATTAGACCACCACTCAGTATCGGGACTATGCCCTAAATTTAACAGCTTTGGTAACTACCAAAACAATTTGTAATGTTTCTGCAATGGTTAACACACCACTACAAAAAAAATCTCTTTAACCAGAATGATGTTTTTAATGCTAAAATATATTTATTGTTATTCATGAAATTATAAATTTACTGTTTTCCTTAAAAACTGAAATGATAGTGAAGCACATTATTCTTTACTGATTAGACATCAAATTTTAGTGATTTAATTGCATTCCTGGACATAAAAAAATAGTTTTAGTGGTTAAATGTTATGCTTGATTAATTTCTGACTTCTCAGAGAAGCCCAGTGAGTTGTATCAACTTTGGGTAAAAAAGGTGAATAAGGTTTAAAATTCTTCATTACTTTTCAAAATGGTTAAATGTCAAGAGCTCACTGGAAAAGAATGAGTCAGTGTCAAAGCACATTTCTTGTTTTTCTTGTTTTAATGACAGGTAGTATAGAGAATTTGTTGTGTGTGTGTATACAAATAAAAATCTTGGGTTGTTAGTTCCAGCAACCTCATGATCAAATACTTATCTTAACATCTAGGCCATAATACGATACATAAAAGTCAAATGAAGTACATCATGATGCATGTAAATTATGGCTTTTGTCACCTTTGGATAAAGTCATTTAAAATTTGTTATGCTACTACATTATGTCATTTGGCTACTGCTGCCACTTTTGACTTTTTGGTGACCTGAGCCATGGTTGATGTTACGAAAGGTGTATTTTGCAACAGCTGTAACAGCATTCATGCCCATTTTGATTTTGTTAAACCTATATTGACATTAATATCAGCAAAGGGTATGTGATGATACTTTGCTGAATTTATGTTTTTTTAGCCCAGGCCTTAAATATATATATTTTTAATGTGAACAAGCATAACGGTTGTCACAACCACAGAATTTTGAGTGGTGATACAATTAAACTGTTGACGCCATTTGACACTACAGTAACAAAAAGTAAGAAGTTCAACACAACCGTACAAGGCACCGATTTTACTCTCTTTCAACAAGCCTTGTTTAGGGTCAGAATTTAACCTTAACAAAATGAAATGAATGGATCCATCCTCCTTTGTACCAACGGTTGAGACTGCTGCTGGTGTCATGGTGTGGGGGGTATTCCCTTGGCACAACTGATATTTATGTTCAGCCAACAAATCTGCGGGAACTATGTGATGCTAACATGTCAACATGGACCTGAAGTATGAATATAGCTTGAAAAATTGTACTCATCCCAGCTCCTGCTGCAGCAGTGCTCTAACACTGAACCACATGTCTGAAAACATTTTTAGCAGGGACGACGGCTGTTCACTTTCCTCTGCTGGTGCATATGTGGGGGGCCTCAGGGTGGCCCCGTGGCCTGCCCACCACCTCCCCCAGCCGCGGTGCTGGTAGGCAGGCAGAGGCAGCAGCTGGAGGCCCCAGAGCCACTGATGCTGCTGCTGCTGAGGCTCCAAAGAAACACTGTGCCAAGCTGGAGGGGAGGCCTTCACTGCCCGCTGTAATACCATCTGAACAGAAGGTGACAAAAAAGACCAAGATTATTCACAAGTCAGAAAACATCTGAATCTGCTTGACACTTTTCAAAAATAATTTCCTGACTGACTCAAGAATTGCTTTACTTGTTAACCCACTCATTCCTTTGAATTTTGGAGTTTATTCAGTGCAATGATGTGTTAATGACATACTTGGCTGTTCAGATGGAAGTGAAACAGCAAAAGACCCAACATTTGTCTGATTTGGATGGGCCAAATCTGTTTTTTTCATTTTTTTTTTAAGATCAGATAGCATACTCAACCATATACGAGTTAAACGATGAAACAATATAATCATATGCAGGTCACATTTGCCTGCAGTGTAAATGGAGACCAAGCTAGACATTAATATTTGACACCAGCATTTTGATAATGGTATCATGAGGTCAGCAACATAATGCCTTACTTATTTTTTATTTTTAATGTATTTTTTGGGGCATTTTGTGCCTTTATTGATAGGAGAGAGACGGTGGATAGGCTTGTGAAAGGGGGAGACAGAGCAGGGGAAGACACTCTGCAAACTGGTCACAGGCGGGATTCGAACCTGGACCGGCAGAAGAATGTACATGGGGTGCCTGGTTGCTACCCAATCCGCCAAACCAGCACCCCAACATGATACCTTATTGAGATAAACCTTAAGATGCTTTGGCGGGGGCCTCCTGGCTGTTCTTAAGTGGGGCCTCAAGACTAAAGGTGATGGAGTCTTTTCTGTCTGAGCTCCTTGACCTTAAAACAACCTGCCTGAGGAGACCAAGCGGTCCGACTAGGTAACATCTTCATAAATCACTTATCAAAGCTCATTCTTATTACCTTACACAATGCTCTACTAAACTTATTTATTCATTTAGTCCGTTATGTATTTTATCCTATTCAGTCTACTTTTCTATTTCAGTTATTTAGTAGTTTATTCTAATCTCTGCTGCTCTTACCCCCTTCACTCCTCATTGTTCTTGGTCCAGTTTTTACCATCTTTTCATATTTCAGTTACTCCATTGTCCCTTAATCACTCCAACTATCCACTTCTAGTGTGATGCTGTCAACTATTGATCTATTTATTGCATTTTTGTCTCCTTATCTTTGTTATCGTGTTTTTTCAAGTCTTCTTTATTAACAATACTCTTATGCTGACGTTTTAATCATAGTTATGAAGTATATTCATATAGTTTTTCAAATGTTTCCAGTTTAATTCCTTCTGTGTGATTTTATTTCCTTGACTGTCTGAATTTTCTTTTTGTTCCCACCCTCTTGTTTGACTCTTTTGGGAATTTCTCGGTTAATGCTGGTTTTATTGTTCTTTCGGTTTGTGTCTTTTTTCTTTGTTAAGCACTTAGTAAGCTAATATTTTTCCGATTTAAAGCCTGAAAACACAAATTATAGCCAGAAAATTCTTTTTTTTTATTTTGGAGCTGGAATGTTTTTTTCACTTTCTACTGAAATCCAAAAAAGAAACATTTCCTTCAAATTTTAAATATATTCTTTGTTTCTCATTTGATACATTAGCTGTTTTAGGCAACTGCTCATCCACTTGAGGGCATCATTTTTGTTATTTAGCTGATTGTATTAAGATGTTTTTTTTTTTTAGTAATTTGTTGACCATGTTGATAAGAAAGAGGTATCATAAAAGTATAGTAGGATACAGCAGGCTTTAAGGGGTTTAAAGTGCTTTATAAATAAAATTATGATTATCTGTAATATTATTATTGACTTTTCTCAAGGCACACCAGTGTCTACTAACCTGTCTCCCATCAGTTAATTTTCAATCAGTATTTTTTAAAGATAGCTCTCTGAACTTGTTAAAAAAAAGTTAAAGCTTAGAATTTCACTCTGACACTCAGCAGGAACACACTGATGTATTTTGTTTCCAGACTTTAGAAATATTCTCGTCACCCTTGTTCTAGCACATGTTGGTTGTTTCGAGGCCAGCGCACAGCATCTATGAAAAACAGTCTGAAGTGAAGCTGAGACGCTCTGAGCTCAGACTTCTCATTTCCCACCACTAGAGAGAGACAGTGAACCTGACATGGATGAGGAGTCAGAAAGCGTGGGGTCCTGAGTATAATCTGATGTAAACACTTGTCTGTAATGAGATGACCAAAGATATCTGGTGCCATCCAGAGCCACGCTAAAAAAAGATTTCCATCTGCTCACTTCAGCCTGTGATCACTGTAGACTTCTGTAGGCATCCGGTAGTTTTTAGTAGTCAATACATGGTGCACTTCTCTGAGTCAGGCATGGGAGATAAAACAAGAGGAGCAGGATTTCCTTTTTCATCGTACTCTCTAAGAAAACAAAATAACATCATTTTCTATTGTTGAGAAAATATATTTCAAAAGCAAAAAATGGCTATTAATTTGATTTTCAGTTTTTCATCATTTTCATTGATATTACTTCTCTATTCTGATTGCTTATATTTTTCTCAACATTTTAACTTTGTTTTTCAGTCATTGACACTACTGACAATTCAGCTTTACATGAGACAGCATTTCACCATTCTTTCAGATATTTTACCCTCCCTCCTGAAATTTTAATTTTCCTAAATGAACACATTTCTTTCGTTAAATTTGATTTTTTCCTAACAGTATTTTTTAAATTAAGAGTTTCTGGATTTATTTCACCTTTTTGAACTTTATTTGTCCTAAACATTAACCCTTTGTGCGTGTGTGTGTGTGCTTTTACATACTTATTATGCTGTTATATTTTTTACACAGAAACACCAAATCAAAAGAAAAAGAACAATCAAAACTTAACAGTACGAGCAAAAATTAGACAAAATAAAAATGAAAAGAGCTTCCATTTTAGGACATTTGCACTGCATCTGCATCACAGTTTCTGTGTATCTCAAGAAGAAAGTTTAATGAGTAAGGTAAGCAGTGTACTTTAAAACCTGCTACTTTCCATATACTCTGTCATATCCACCGAGAAGAGCCAAAAGTGGCTGCCAAATATTAAGATTTTTTTTTTTTTATTGTCCATCATCCCATACAGAATCTTCCACATGTTCAGGACACAAGTGAGGTCAGTCAGCCTGGACTTGATCTGAAGCACAGTGTCTGATTTCCAAAGTTTTAGTATCAGCTTCTTAGCAATTACCATGTCATACATTATGATTAAGATTTGGTAAATGTTTTGGACAGGAGAGTATCAAAGAAATGGTACCTCTGCGTTTGAACACAACCAAACATTAAAGAAAAACTGTTGGAAATCCCACACTGATAATTATACAGTCTTGAACAAGTCCAAAAAGGTGAGAACAAGAACTGACAGGAACATTTTGTGCAATTTAGATTTTGAATATGAAGCAGATCCTTTTGACTTCTTCCTTCAAATTTGGACTGTTTGCTCGTAACATTTGCTCCTGTCAGTCAGCTTCAGTCAGTCAGTTTCCCAAACTGTTTGACCACTGAAATTCAGCAAGTAGAAAGTTGCTAAAGTTTGGACCAAAGATGGTACATTACATGATTAAACAAAGACAGGAAAAAAAGCATGTTTTAAAGCACAGGATTATTAAACGCCCTGTGAGGACATGCAGTCACTCCCTGTTTCCGTATCATTAAGTTCTTTTTCAGGATCTGACACTTTTGACATTTGTTTTTGGGCATCGCGACTTCTTTTTGGTCATTCTAATTTCAGATTCAGATGAACTTTCTGTCTGTTATCACACTTCTCTCTTAACATTTCAGCGTTTTCCTTTAATATATCGTAGGGATGTCCTTTAATATATCATAGGGATGTCTTTCTCAACAGTTTGACATTTTGACAGTTTTACAAATGATTAAAAATTCCCCAAAAATTGACCTTTTCCATTTAACATTTCAGTCTGTTCTGTGACTTCCATCATTTCAAATTTCCCCTTACATTTCCACTTTACTCCGCAACTGAATTTACTTTCACCATTTTTACTTTTCTGTTTCAACATCTTTACTTTATAACAATTTGACTATTTCTTTTACAATTTTTCTCACACCACTTAGACTTTTCTCTGAATATATTTAATTTGCCCCTTTCAAATTTCTGACACCATCATGGCATTTTTATTTCATTACTTCTTTTTAGTTTGGACATTTGGGATTTAATTCCACAATGTACATTTTTGACTTAATTGAAATTTTGTCTCTCAGTATCTAAACTTTTTAAACATATTTTCATCTTTGTCTGGTGCACTTAAACATCCTTTTCCTCTTCTTTTTTCCCCTATGCCTGACCCTGATAGTCTAGACCTTTCCTTTTCTGATGGACAGAATATTTTGTCAGTTTCTAGAAATAAAGCTAACAAAACTTATTTTCTAAGACAATGTACAAATTACTAACCAGCTACGAAGTAATAAATAATGATTGTATTTTCATTTTTAATTTTCAATAAATGCATATTTACTGTAAATTATACATAAATCAGTTTTCCAGAAGTAGTTACTGCCAATTTATCTACAAATTCAACACATAAATACAAAAAAATCTAAAATTATCCCAAGACTGATGTTCAGGAAGAATCCAAAAAGTAGTTACTTAAAGATATATTTAAAAAATACTGATTATGTTTTATCCAACTGGTCATTGTGTGTTATTTGATTGTAAAAGCTCCATTGAAACCTTTATGGCAGATTGCCACATTTTATTCTCCACACTTCTATTTAGAATAACAGAAATTAACTTGGAGAACTCATTGAATGAAGTTGTGGTCCACATGTGGCCCCCAGGCTACCATTTGCCCATCCCTGCTCTATGGGATGTTTCACTTAAAGTATATCCCCTTGAGATGTGAAACAGTCCATCAAGTGTGCCAGGTGATGCACTATGATGTCCTTCTTGATTCAAACACTACTTTATAATCATATTAATCATGTTTGCACATACCCTCCAGGTACATCTCACTGGCTCTGCTCCCTTGTTTTCAAATTAAAACCCTCTGATAATTTCCCTCTGACTTCTTGGATAAGACGCCCCCCCTCCCCCCCCCCAATCAGATAAACACTCTCATTCTGTCCTGCACGCTGTGGTCCATATCAGCTCAGTTGCATACACGTACATGAATGTGTGGTCGATATCATCCTCCCACCTGTGTCTATTTGCATGGTTAATCTGTGTGTAAGGGAGGGAGGGGCTGATGGAGGGGGGAGATAGGTGCGTCTCTTGAGCTCTTGGGCTCTTGAGGGTTTTTTATTGGAGGTTCAGCTCCCAGTCAATGGGATCAGCCGTAAATCCCGCTCACGCTGTGGCAGGAAATGATGTGACTCCGGCAATTTATGTCAAATAACTTTTGAGGATGTGTGAGTGTAGCGATCAGCGCTCCGGGGGCAGTGATAACTCTTGTGCAGGGAGGGGGCAGTGGGTGGAGGGTGAAGTGGGGGGGGCTCTGGTGCACATTTAATTGAGACATTTCTCTTTATCTGCAGCAGAGCGACCGAGCTGTGTTGTTGTGTAACGAGATGTAATGTCTCTCTTTATACGGGGGTCAACATCCAAGATGAGGGAAGGTCACCAGCTCACTGTTTGAACACCCAATTTACCCACGTGGCTTTGCTCTGCAGGGACGCAAAGACACACAGGATGGAGTTACACAGTCCACTCATCACACTTTGACATGAGAATATGTGACGCACAACGTTATGAAATACAATAACTTTTAAAAACAAAAAGAAAGCTCATTGCTGTAAAGGAATATTTCAGTTTTTGTGAAGTTGGGTTGGATCGGGTTCTTGTTAATAGTCACTGGAGTGGTTAAATGTGAACAAGCTCAGGATTCTAAGGCACACTGCTGTCGACAGGTAGAGTTATTTTAGGTAATTCAATTGGTTTTACGCAAAAATGAGGCACAAAACTTTGTTGTGTCAGATGTATGAAATTACAGGGTGCTTTATTTTCCCCCCATAGTCTCAGAGTTTGGCACTATTTAACAAAGAGGCAACTTTTGACATTTGTTCTTGGGCATTGTGACGTCTTTCTCGTCATTCTAACTTCAAATTCACATGAACTTTCTGTCTGTTATCACACTTCTCTCTACATTTCAGGTTTTTTTCTGTAGCATATCCTATGGATGTCTTTCTCAACACTTAATATTTTGACAGTTTTACAAATGTTTCAAGTTTTCCTTTAAACATTTCAGTCTGTACAGTGACTCCCATCATTTCATGTTTCCCTTACATTTACACTTCACTCCACAACTGAAACTACTTTCCCCATTTCAACTTTTCTGTTTCAACATCTTTATTTTTTATTATTATTTATTCATTTTATTATTTTTTTATACTTATTTTACTTTATTTTTACTGTTTGGTACTATTTAACTAAGCAGCAAATTGCTGATTCTTCCCACTAAATCTCATTCTGATGAATTTCTTCTTCTGTAAAACTCCAGTCATAAATGTATCCCCAGCCAACCACAGTGAAAAGACCGTCATTTTCACTTGAGTCAAAATCACTCATATCTGATAGCTTCCTGTCTTTGAGTCTTCTGGATTTTGTCCGGCCTGTTTTTTGACTACTTCCTGGACCTAGAGACCTTTGGTTTTGGATTATAGACACTGTGCTTTATGCTGAAATTTATTCTTTGACCTCGTAAGGCGCTGGTTTCCAAAACAGGATTGTGAGTTACTGAAGTGGATCTTGTTGCCAGCTAGCCAACTAGCTTCATGGCTAAAAGCTGATAGCAAAATCAGCTGAACAGCTAATAGTGCTAAAAAAGGCAAAGCAGGCAGAATGGTCCAAAGGAAATCACAGAAGTTGAGGACATAAGAGGTTGTTTGATTTACCAGCAGAAGAGTTTTTGAAAAGCATTTCAGAGCTGGTGGAGGAGGTAAAAGCTCTGTAAATTCAAAATGTTAAGATGGATTCAGTCTTTGTTCCCTCTGCCATTGTTGTGTTTTCTTAAGTTCGTAGAAACATCGCATTTGTGGAGTCAGTGCACACAGGCGTAAAAACAGAGCCATTTGCTGTGTTGTAAAATGGTGCCAGACACAGATACTTCCTGGAGGAAAAATGCTCAGTTCAGTACTCTGAACTTTTAGCCAAATTGTACATTTGATCCAAGATGGTTTTGTTGCTCGTTTTCATGAAAATCATGTTATGCAGTGTACGTTACCAATGGCCTCAGCTTAAACCAGGGCGACTGCATCAGGAAGGAAATTTAGGACTGTTCTAAGCGCCTTAAAGAACCCCCATTTTGCATGAACTTAATAGTATGCTCACAGCTAATGCTCCAAAAGCTTTTTAGCTTTCATAAACTGAGTACCCCTGATC
This sequence comes from Scarus forsteni, assembly GCA_036419115.1. NCBI lineage: Eukaryota > Metazoa > Chordata > Actinopteri > Labriformes > Labridae > Scarus > Scarus forsteni. Next base: position 1,358,492 of record JAZDUH010000274.1, on the reverse strand, counting down.
CAGCTGTATTTTCACTCGGTCTGAGACATGTTTATGGGGCTCCTGTCACTTTAAAGTCCCTGTTCCACTTGGGCCCAGTCTGTTCTGATTGGTGCACTGGTCTTCCCTCATGAGATTGTCCAGTTTCACATGATTCAGAGCCACATCTTCAGCTCCGTCTTCCTGCAGTCGGTGGGCCTAACTACTGAAGGAACAGTGCCTAAAGAGTTTGAATCCAAGTGACACTGTTTTCTGTTCTTTGCATTTTAAGTCACAGAGTCTCTGTGTAAAAAGGGCCTGTCTCTCTCTCACTCAGTGTCACATAGGATAGGTTCCAGCCCCTGCAACCTCTTAGGACTAAGCACCATAGATGACAAAAGGATGGATCAAATAGGCACTTTTGCATTATCGGGTCACAAAATACAATGCAAGAGTGTATTACCTCAAGTTAGCAACTTAACTGAACCTTTTAGTGTTTTAAAGGGGATTGTAATTTTTTAAAATCTTGATAATTCCTTTGTTGCATTAGTCTGCATTGTTTATCATTGCCCTTGCAGCTCCTCCTGCAGCAGCTTGCATGAGGCCCTTTGATAAGATGCACATGCACACATGGTCTGCAGCTTATAATTGTGTCCACAGCTCATTATTGTCCCCGGGATGATTTGGTTCCAGCCGGGAGGGGGTTGGTCTCGTCCTCTGACACCACTCCACTGTCCGCCCGCAGACAAGCACTCCAGGCGCTGATTGGTGGGATGAAATATTGCCGGCGAAAATTAAAAGGTCCCAGTGTCAAAATAATTCATGATATGCATATCTTCCCAGGGCTTGATGAAATCGCTGATATCTGGATTAGGCGGATAATAAAAGCGATCAGGCTGCAGTTAAACTGTTTCAGAAGGAGGAGAGGAGGGACGGTGGGGGGGTCTCCTTTTTGTGTCAGGAGGGGTCAAAATACAACAAGTGTGTGTGCCAGTGTGCGCGTTAGCCCCCTGTCCACCACACTCACCCAGACCTGTGATTTGAATATCGGCTGTAATTGTCCCAAAACGGCTCATCAGTGGATCTGCCTGCTGCCATTAGGGGCCAACAATATGGTGTGACATTCAAATTCCCCCTCAATGACAGGTTATTAGGAGCCCCCAGCAGCCGACACATAATTAAGCACCGTATCGTTGACCTGTAATATGAAGTGATGGCTTGGGCTCAAATGAAAAAGGTGCTTTAGGAAAACACAGGAGGGGAATTTTAACACGAGTGATCGTAAAGAGCAGACAGCTGTCAATAAAATCAATGAAAATATGAAGAGGAGAATAACACAAAGCCGAGGTTCAGAATGAGAGAGGCTATGGCGGCCCTGGAGTGCAAAACAGGCCTATGGATAAGAAACTCTGCAGCACAATACAAAACCAAGAACATACCAGAAAATTAAATATGCAACAAAAGTCATGATCAAAAATGCAACAATTTAAAAATATACAAGACTAATTGGAAATTGCAATAGCAAGAAGAAACAACAGTGGCAAGAAGCATTAACACCTAAAAAAATCACAACCATGTTAAAGGAAAAAGAGTGAATTAAGCACACCTCAAATGTCACAACAATAAATAAGAAAACACATAAACAAATAAAAAACTCCAGAGCTAAATGATAAATTCTACCACTGACGAATGATGCCTACAAGTTACAAAGCAGCACATTAAAGCAAAAAATCAACAAATCAAAAATCAAACAATAAAGCAACAAATCACGACAAGCTGAGAAATCACATTACTAAAAAACTATAAAAAGCTCAGAAAAAAAACAGAGAAAATTATATGAAACAACAAAAAATGGAACAAACCAATCAGATACATAACAAAAACACAAATTAAAACAGCAAATCAAAAATTTCAGTTTTCAAAGTATAACAACAAATCACACACCCATAGCAAAACAAAAATAAGAAAAGAAAACATCAACAATAAATAAAAAACAAAAGAAGATAAGAAGACAAGTTCACATTGTCAAAAACAAAGCAACAAATAAAAGCAAAGAGTAAATGAAAAACTATAACAAATTTAATTACACAACAAATTTCAAAACAAGCTAACATCACCAGTTTGTTGCTACTGTCAAGAAAAAACACATGAACAAATGACAAAAATCAACATCTCCACCATTATAAATAAAAAACACAAACAAATAACAAAACTCAAAACAAAAATGCACCAAATCCAAACACTTAATCAAAGTAGAAAACAAATAAACAAACCATGAAACACAAAAATAGTGCTTCAATCCCTTCTGAGGTTAAGATTATGTTGATGTGTTTTTCTATTTTCCTTGGAAATAATGATTTGTTTTCCTTTATGTCATCATGTACTGTTGTTGTCTTTTGATATTTATTTATTGTTGTAATTCTTACTTGACGTATTTTCATTTGTAGTTGTGTTTTGCCATTCATTTTTGTGGTATCTTAATTGTGTTTTTTCCACTTCAGGACTAGAATGACATGAACTACATATACCAGCTGCCATTGCAGCAGCTGACAGATTGAAGAGGAAGATAAAACTCATCATCGGCACCTAAAGTGTCTGCTCCTGTTTTTATGCCATCATGTTGGTTTATGGTTTTATGTTATACAATTCGCTCATATGCCACTTTTATACACATAGATGTTGAGCTGCGTGAACAAATCTTTCAGTCCAATAGAGAGAGACAGAAGAACAAACAACCTGAGAAAAAAAACACAAATGTGTGATTTTCATATGTGACACTAAAAAACGCAGATTACACAACTTAAGGCATGCTGTCTGAGGCCCCCGCTTTCCCCTTTCGAACAAGTGGACGTTGTGATGAGCAACGGACCCATCTGCTGTGCCCTCTTCTCCAACTGGTGTGTGAATATGATGTAGTGTGTAGGTGTCATTTCCAAGTCACTACATAAAAAACACAGTGATACCTGAAAATATCTTAAATAATTAACTTTAATGCAGGGCTGAACATTTTCTTAAAAGTACATCCATTTATTTTTAGATAGATAGAACTCAGAATTGCTTATGTCAGTAAGTCATTACTGATTTGTCCTCCAGGTTTAATGATCAGTTAAATGAGTGTTAACCTCAAAAGCCACTGACAGTATTCAGATCAATGACCACAACATTATCTTTCAAGCTGTTTAATCTAGATGATCATCTTAGCTAGTTATTCACAATGCCCTTATACAATTACTGAAAGATATTTAATGATATTAACATCACAGCAACAAACAAGAAGTCCTTCTCACCCAATACTAGGTTATTGGTTGGTTTAAATACAGGGTGGGCCATAAGTTTCCATACATAGAAAAATAATCATTCATGTTGGACAACTGTTTTTATTTATATATTGTGCTCTACATGATTACCATTGTTTCAAAAACACATTCTAATATGTGTTTTCAATTGTTGATGAACTTTCATTAGCACAGTTGAATTTATGCTTGTCATGGCGTTGGTGATATGTTCCTTGAGTTGATTTATGTCTCCTATCTTCACCTACACATGGCTTTTAAATTTCAAATGTATGGAAACTTATGGTCCACTCTGGATAACAAATTGCAGGCAAAGTCCTCCACACTGTCTAAGTTGCACAGTAACATTAGCAAAAGCCCATTTGTCATAACATCTAAAATAACACAAATTAAAGCTCTGATGCACACGATAACTGTCCAATTATGAAGAAGCCAAGCTTTACTTTTATTACACATATTATTGAAATAATGCACCTTTTTCAAACTATTTAAGGCACATGTTGTTTAGAAAATAGAAATGAAAATGACACCCTTGATTAACATAAATGCTGTAAATGATTTTGCACAATGTAGAGGATCTAAGGGAATTTATCTGCTGTTTCTGAAAGTAAAAAACAAAAAACTTCCATATTATTTGTGTCCATGATTAAAGAGTGGTGCAATGGTGATGCATTTTTGTAGGCCACGAAGGTGAGTTAGCACTTCCTGTTTACCAATCCCCCCAGAATAAATGGTATTTAGAAGGTCTGTGGTAAACACACACGCTAACCGCTAACAAGGACCAAAATAGTATTCATACTCTTTTGTTGCAGCCATGAGGACTGACTTGATCAGGTCCCCTGAGAATGAGAAAACTCTCAGACATAACGTCACAATAAGATGTTGTACACTGGAAATATTGACGCTGCTGTTATGTTGATCCGCCATGTTGTATTTCCATAGTAGCTTGATAATAGCTATTTACCCTTCGTAAGATTACGTCAGTTATGTTTAAGCTTATAAACGTTGTGGAAAACAATTTTGTTTGTTAAGATTATCACAAAGAGCAAAACAATAATTTATTCTTTGCTATAGACCTTATTGTCAACAATGATCCAAAACAGTAAAAAAAAACCCACAGGCTTGAAGTGGGCTTACAGTCAAAGGAACCATAAGATGTTAACTTCTGTGCTGACCTATAAAAAATATGTTTTCCCTGCACCACTCTATTATGTCAGATTTTATTATTCTATTATTATCTCCACCAAGGAGGTTATGTTTTTGCCGACATATGACTATTTCTCTGTTTGTCTGTTAGCAAGATTACCGGTACACAAAAACCACTGGATGGATTTTAGCTAAAAATTCTGGAACATGTTGATAATGGCCCAACTTACAATAATTAGTATTTGGTGATGATCCAGACTACTGCCATTCATGAAAAAATGTGTTTGCTCAACAATTGGCTAACTGATAATGATATCAACATTATTTCGTGTTCCTCGTTCTTCTTGTTGTTTTTCTGAACACATCAAGTAATGGCATACATGTGGTGTCTCACTGTTCATGAAGTGAAAAGCTGAGGTAGGTTTTTGTCGATATTGCACAGCCCTACTTTCCTGTTTTAACTAATACAGGGGAGCAGTTTTATTTGTGCGCTCAAACACTTAATCTGAGTTATTTCAGACTTTTTTGGTTCAGTCTAAAATTGATTTGGTGCATGAAAAGCAGAATCCGTGTAAGCTTAACAACCATTTTATGATTTTTTTCTTTTTTGATTGGGCTTGGGTTAGGGCGAGTCTTTATGTTAAACTGTAGGCCAGAGGCCTGTGTAATAATGGTGGGTTTGTGGCAGGGTTGCCGAACAGAAGGTCCCCCCCCCTCCTCTCCTCCATCTCTCTTTCTCTCTCTCCCTCTCTATACCCCCCTCCCTCCCCCTTTCATAACGGTGGCAGATGGCTGCAGATGAATCCCTCATAATCATGTCAGGACGGCTCCTCCGATCCCAATTCATCTCTTTAAACACATTTCATCAGACGGAGAATTACACAAAGATAAAGGCGGCCTGCAGACAACAAAAGCACACAAAGATTGTCCTTGCAAACAAGTGTTCTTAGTCCCTAACACCACTTAATCATTCGTGCTCCTGTTATTGCTCCTCACCCCTCTGTGCGATCAGCTCTGCCGTGTTTTGCTGCTCTGCCTCTCACTCCTTCACTTTTATTTATGTTTTCCCACACTGTTAATTGTCTCCGTCCCTTGCCACTGTCTGTCTTCATTAAGCATAAATCTTTCTAACAAGCTTTTCCTCTAGTCCCTGCCTTTAAGAAAACAGGTGCATCAAATCCTTACCTCTCCTTGTTGAGTCCTTTTTTTTACACTAGTCAAATGTACGTATATTTTAAACAAGATGCAAGATAAAACTGTGCTGTTGATGTTGATATGAGAAACTGATGCCAGAACTACTGCACAGTAAATAGGTTGTTACTGACAACTTTTACTTACAGCTGACACCAAGATAAACTGAAATGTTTGGTCTGAATATAGATTTTTTCCCCCAAAATTCTTAAATGTTATTGTTAGTTAAAACAATTAAGCTATCTTGATATCTGTATGACCTAAAGACTGACTGATTCACCCTCTTTGAATATCAAAAAATGCTCATTAAATCTGCAGTAACACATAATGCACCTTAACCTTTTGCTTCAAATGCGCCAAATCCTTAAAAAAACTAAACTGGATGAAAGTATTGCTGCCTACAAACATCAACTGTCTTGAGATTTAGGGGCATTATGTAAAGTAGAGCTTGTGGTGTGTTCCATTTAAATTGAAACTAGAAAGAGGGGAGTGAGAACTACATTACATCTCAGACACATTCCAGTTAGAAGCTGGGAAAATGGCGTGACTAAAGGACGTCTTATTTTGGAAGTGGGCAGTCCTTAACCTTGCAGAGCAGATGGAGCTGCCTGATGCATTTTCTGAACTCATGCAGGTCCATCTTGCCAAGCTCCAAATCTTTACAACTTCACTTGGCTAAAAACTGAACGACCCAATCAGTGGAAAGTTGAGCTGCAGACGTGATGACAGTGAGAAGTGACTGCATGTTTGAAAATAACTGTGGCTTCTGAAGCGGTCTCCATGGATGCTGCAATATCTGCAGTTTTACCAGAGATGGACTGCTTCTTCTTTAGTGTTTTTGTCAGGAAATTATGTTTTTGCTGTTCTCCTGATCAGTTTCGGTAAGAGTTTAATCTACCAACTGGTTCCTCTGGTCAAGAAAAAGATGGAAAGGACTTCAAACTCCATTGTGATAATCATGTCTCTGCTGCTTGCCCTCATGGACATTCAAATCAGAGAAGCCAGGAAGCTGGAGATCACTGCTGGGAAACTGGGAGAGAATGTGAAAATACGCTGTGGACTATGCCGGTTAGCTTATGGTAGTCGTGGTTACTCAATGATACCTGGTGAAATTTGCTCTCCTCAGAAGTGGTGAATTACGGATCTGTGTTGTATACTTTAATGTAAGATGATAGTCTAAGGCATACCTGTCAAGTTGGACAAGAAATCTTAAATAACCACTTTGTTTTTCTTGGTTTGTTCCCGCTGTTGGCACTAAACTCGCGACAACTGCCAGCCAGGCTACAGCAGGTGGCAGTTCTTGCGAGGCTTTTTCTTCTTCTTCGGTTAAACAGCGGTTGGCATCCATCACTTTGGAGCATTACTGCCCCATTCTCACAAGTCTAGTGACAGTGTTCAATTTTAAGAGGCAGAGTTTTTTTTTTTATATTACAATATGGGAGATTTACAGGATAATAATAACATGGAAGAATGGCAGGAAAGAGGGGTAAAATACAGTTGTTTCCCGGCCAAAATGGGAGAATTGTCAGCTATGGTCTAAGGACTGAAACTGCTAGGGTCTAGCTGCTATGTCCTACTGTGTCTTGATATGGATTGGTCTGTGATGAATGTGACTGGCAGAACAACCATCCAATCACCAGCGACAGTTGTTTTTTAAGGTCCTGTCACTTAGAACATTTTCTATGAGCTTTTCCCTAGATGGACTAGTGAATATTTCTGTGACGGATATATGTAACTGCCCATTCGGCATAACCTGACAAGCCGGATGGACAGCTCCATATATCTGCCACAGAAATATTTCACTTGTCCATCTGGGTAGGAGCCCTTTGAATTTGTTTTCAGGGGCAGAACGTTAAAAAAAAAACACAAGCTTGTGATTGGACAATCGTTTAGCTCGTCACGTTCATCACAGACCGATCCACATCAAGCAGGGTTGCCTCCTATAATGAAACATACATAGCGGCTAATGGCTAACAACAGTTAAAAACAGTTCATGGATGTTAGCCATTGCAGCTAACTTAGCCGCTAACAGCTAATGACAGTTAATGACCGTTAGCCATTAGTCGCTAACTTAGCTGCAAACAGCTAACGGCCTCATACAATCGTCTTACACAAAATTGTACCACACAGATGATTCATTTATGTGTGACACGAACCTCATCAAGTTTCACTGAGTAGCCATGAGGACAATAGGCTAATCGGCATGTCCGTTCTCAACTTCCGGTTCTCTACTTCCGGTTGTCGTCACGTCCGCATCCTGCAGCTCCCGCCTCTCTTCCCTGATTGGGCCATTAAGAATTCAGCCAAGTGAATTCGTTGGACAACGGAGGCTGGCAAGACGGACCTGCAGGATTTCAGAATCAGGCAGGTTTGTCTGCTCTGCAAGGCTACATCCGGAATATGTCAGACTAAGAATTCCTGACCAGTGATGTTAACTAATTTGCAACTGTGAATATCAGGGCTCTGAGATCAACTGATATGCACCATCAGCCTTATGATTAAAAATCAAATGTTGACTATTCCAGTTACATTCATTTTCAACTGATGCAAAAGTTGTTAGCGTTTGTGATATTTAGACAGGGAGCAGTGTGCAAGCTTCTACTCTGGATGTGGACACAAATTGGTCTCAATATTTGCTTATTTTACTAAAATCATATCAAGATAATGACTCTAGCATTGTTACAACTGTTTGTTATTTTTATAGAGAACAATATTAGATGTACACCAATCAGGCATAAAATTATGAACACTGACAGATAAATTGAATAACACTGATTACCTCTTCATCTTGGCACCTGTCAGTGGGATATATGAGGCAGCAACTGGACATTTTGTCTGCAAATTGATGTAAACAGGAAAAATGGGCAAGCATAAGACAAGTTTGACAATTGCCAAACTGTGATGGCTAGACCACTGGGTCAGAGCATCTCAATACTGCAGCTCTTGTGTGTTGTTGCAGGTCTGCACTGGTCAGTATCTATCTAAAATGGTCCAAGGAAGGAACAGTGGTGAACTGGTGGCAGGGTCATGAGCGGTCAAGGCTCAATGATGCATGTAGAGAACAAAGGCTGGCACATGTGATCCAATAGATGAGCTGCTGTAGCTCAAATTGCTGAGGAGGTTAGTAGTTGTTTTGATAAAAAGGTGTGTAAAGACCAGTCAGCGTGGCAGGCGGTCATAATGTCATGCCTGATCAGTGGATGTGTGTGCTGCCATTCAGCTATAAATGAAAAGCTGAAGCACTTTTGTTCAGCATTTCCAAGCCCTACTGTTATGTTATGGCTAAAAAAGAGCCAATATTGTGGTTCTACAAGTTTTATATATGCCCTTTAGTGTGTTTACCATGCCTCCTTAGCATGAGTGTACTTCTATGCACAAGACAAAAAGTCTAGGGCACCAGTATTTCTCACCTTTCCCTGTTTTTGGTGGCAGCAGTGACCTGAAACAGCCCTGTGATGACGCTATCATTTTGAGACACATTGTGTGCAGCTTTTGGAGAGCAAAAATTAAAACATTTCTAAATAACAGGCGACTTTGTGTCAGTGTGGTTTTTAATTGTCATTCCAGATTTGTGACAGTTTTAGATTACGATATATATTGTGTATCGCCACACAACAAAGAATAACTGCAGTTCAAACCAGGTGTAAAATCATCTCTTCTCCTCACTGTGTTCTGCGCTCTGATAGTGAGGCTGATAATTTGCCACAAAGTGAATAGTGATTTTTCTCTATCTCCCACATCCTTCCTCCCCCCTACTGTGACCCCCGTGTCACACCATCCGCATGATGCCGTTAATTGTGGATCAGGTGAAGTTTGTCTCACCTCATTTCAGGGCCACGCTCTGCTAGGGCCATTCTCCACCACTCAAAGGCCACATAATTTCACAGCCTCCTACTTCTCATTAATCCCTCCTGAGTGGCTGCTCTTCCCAGTTCCAGATCACAGATTTGTTTTGCTCTTGTTTTCTGTCTCACTGCCCTCCACCCACTCCTCCCCTCTGCTCTCAGATTAATCCCTTTAGTGAGACCCCATCCATGCTCTCCCGGTGCCATTCTGTCCAAGTTCAACATATTCTCATATTTAGACATTTAGTTCTGTTTTTTCTTCATTTTTCTTCTTTATCTTTGCATTTAAAGTCAGAGGAGGTTTTATTTTATTTCATTTAACTTGAAATGGAACTTCATGCAGTTACCAATATGAGGTCTTCCGCCCCAGAGCCAGTCCTAAGCAATCTGGTCCCGTGAGCAAGAGTTCAACAGAGGCCCCTTGTATTGCATGCAAAATGAAGAATACAAGAAAAATAGTCTAATTGCATACTTAAAAAAGTGAAAGTAAGTGATTTGTATGAGTAAAGCTGCTACCCTACTGAGCACAACACCTCTGTTGATTATCTAAATGAGAAAACATGGATGTGCCATTGTTCCTTCAAAAACTCTGTGTTTATTTAATGAATTAGAGAGTTATTTTTCAAAAAGTAAATAGACTAAAAGTCCTCCATAAGCACAAATCTCCACCAGACCATTTCCAAACTCTGTCAGGCAACTTGTTGTTGAACATGTGCGGGAAGTGTTTGGTCTTGCAATGTTCACAAATACTTGAAAAACTTCTGAATCCACATTCAGATTCAGATCAATACAACAAGCACTTCTCTCTTGTGCCATGACCAACATTTCATAAAAATGTCACCCAAATTAATTGACTATTTATTGAGTTTTTAGCAAAAATGTAGAAAGCTGCCTGAAATGTTAACAAATTCTTTAAAAAAAAATCCTGGATCCGCAAGTCCATAAATGAGTTATTGAGTTATCTTGCTAACAGACAAAACACAGTAAATTTCGGTAAATCTATAACCCACTTAGCAAACGTTGTATACATAAAATGAATCAAGAGTATTTCCAGACTTCTTACTCCCTGTCCAATGATTCTGTCATGGCTCCACCCCTGAACAATTAATTAAAGTGCATGTGACTTTTTTCTGTAACATCCAGAACAAGAAAGCAAAGTACTGAAAAAGATAACTGATTCAATTAGCACATCAACACAGCATTTCCCCCATTGTTTTCTCCTTTCCTTTTTGGTATTTCTGGCATTACAATAGTCCATGAACCTTATTATAATTATAATGACAGTGTTGTATTTCTGCACAATGAGCGAGTGATAAGTGAGGCTGTGATGTATCAGGGGCGGGATGTCCAAAAAAGGCACTTTTAAAACAAGGGATGTGTTAATGTTTTCTTTCCTTCTTCAATAACATGAATAATAATAACATGAAAATATTTTGGGATGAAAAAGTATCATGTTATAGGCTAATAAGACACACGTTTCTGTCTTAATCCTCTGTATTACTTCTTCATTCATTTTGGGTGCCCAATATAGCGATGCCGGAATGATCCCAAAAATGTGGAACTGAGTTAGCATGTAGCACTTCCTGGTTCCCAACCCGCAAAGTAAATGCGGGATTCATAGAGTACTGATTTCAGATAGAAGCCTGAAAAAGGCTATGTGATTAACAAATGCACATGAAATGGTTATTTGAATCTTAAATAAATAAAGGCATCTGATATTGGCTGCTTTTGAATTGGCAGTTGCTAACAAATTGCTAATACTGGGCGGAGACCCAATAGCAAGCATTTCTGATTGTTTTTTAACAATGTTTTCTATTCGCTATTTCCACAGCCATGATCAGGTCACTTGAGAATGAGGTAATTCTCCAAAAAGAGATTACAATAAGATGATATACCTTGGAAATATTGTGGTTGCTTCCAAGATGAGTCATCTTTTTGTAGTCTCATTGTCACTTACTTATAGCTTTTCAGTCTCTCTGATTATGTTTAAGCTTAAAACATCATAAGAAATGTGTTTTATAATTTTTTGTTTTCCACAGACAAAAAGGTTTGGGTTAACTTAAGGGTGAGGGAACCAGCGCAATGCAAACTTCTGCACTGGCCTACAAAAATACATCATCCCTGCATCACTCTATGTGAGTTTGCCTCCACATATCAACCATGTGATGCCTGTGATGGTTTGCAGGTAGTCCCGGGTGTACACTGCCTCTTACCCACGACAGCTGGGATAGATTCTATGCATCATAAAAACAAAAGGCACTGTAAATAATTGATGTGTGAATTCATATTTGTCATGTCTCTTTGCTTAATCATGCATTTCCTCTCTAACTACACTTGGAGCATCATTTAGCATAATATTAACTTGGATGGTTGAAACTGTTTGGATACTGGGGTCGTGATTATCCCATCAAGGAGGTGTTGGTGGATCCATTAGGACAGTTTAGCTATAGAGCAAGAGATCCAGCCCTCATGGCCAGTTATACAAACTTATTTAATGCAGACAACCTCTTTGTTCAAGTTGCAGTGTACTGCAATTTTCAGCATTAAGTTTCCCGAAATTGGGAGAGAGCTCTGTCTAAATTGCACAAATAGAAAAAAAGTAAAAATAAAAAAAAATGTCATTTCATTAGTCAACTAGAAAAGCACTTGGAGAGTGCAGACAGATATAATTCTGGATCACCACCCGCTCCGATATGATGGTTAAGAGTCTGCTTATATCTGTACATGTGAAGAAGTTCTCCACTGGTGATGCAAGGGGAGCTGGGAAATGTAGTAACACAGACTTGAAAAATGTTGATGTGAGTTTGCAGATAAACTACAAGTCCCATAATGACATAAAGGGGTCGGAACCCTCACAGCAGAGAGGAGAAATAAATGGGATTTGCCATTATAAAGTTCAATGTTTTTTGTGACATCAATCTGCATCGGATCCAGATGAAATTGACCGTGATGATGGAGATATATTCTACATATTATTGTGTACATTTTGAAGCGAATCCATTAAGTGATGTCAGAGATGTTATGTTATGGGATTTTCCACAAATTTCTGGAATTTTTTGCATCTAGACAGATATGCAGATCAACAACAAAATATAATGGCTTCTTCCTTGGAACAAACCACACCTTTGGTAAAATTTTCATTTAAATTCATTAAGTACTTTTTCTTCATTGTCTTACTAACAGACTGTCAAACTAGCACACAAAAATATCACTGGAAACTGCGATCATTTTTCTCATTGGTTTCCACTCTGAACAAGTAGGTTAGTGTTGTTTGGAAAAGTGGGTGGAACTTGGTGGTTTCCTTCATCACCTCCTGCCCCCTCATTTGTGAATTAAAGAAATCTCAGACATACTCCATCTTGAATTTTCACCTGTGATGACCATATCATGAGGCCCCTTGGAGCTTGAGGCCCAGCAGCTGCCGACCATTTGCCTGTGATAAAGCTGTGCATGTTAGATTCTTCCGCCGTCTTCTTTGTGACACAAGAAGATGTCTGCTTTTAATGTCAGTCTCACCTTCTCCCAACAACAACTCCACGCCCAGCTGCATTTTACATTCAAACCTGCCATCTCAGGCCTGACAGCTACATTATAAGTGAAAAAATGTAAGAAAACAAAGGAGGTAGTGTGTATGTGTGTGTGTCTCCGCACGTGTGATCACTTCCTCATTCTTTCCCTGCTAAAGTTTTTTTTCTTGGTTTCATAAATTATTCATGAGGGAAAGCTGAAGATCTCTCATTAACATAAAATAACAATTTGCTAATTTATTGAAACTCCTAATTACTTGCCTTATTTGCCACGACCGTATCAAATATTCATAAATATGTGATTATTTCTGTGGTTCTGAAGTCGCTCGGTTAAATCTACTGTTTCCTCCAAAACAATAGCACTGTGTGATAGGTGCACCAACCAAAACAAAAGCTAAATACTAATTTACATGCTTTCATTCGTTATTTTCTGTAACATTTCCCATACATGTTTATTTTTTCCTTCTGTATGCTGATGATGTAAAGCCTCCCTGTACACACCAGAGGTCATTCTGTGATGAAAACAAGTTTTAGGGTATAGAATGTAAAAACAAAAAGGTTTGAATACTGAAGTGTAAATCAACCATACTTATATATTATTTTAGACCACCATAATTGTGAATGAGATTTCTACAGAACTTCTGTTTTATAAAAAACAACTGAAATGGAGCAGAAAATGTAATTAAATACATATTATAGCATAATGGCCCATTTGTGGATTTAACCACCCTTAAATTTCAACCCACACGTCATCATATAAGCCTAAGCTATGACTGGAACCTGTCAGAGAAGGTGCTTAAAGGAAAAACATACTAATTTTGGACCAATATTTGACTCAAAACTGGACAAAAACTCTGATCCCAACTCCTGATTCAGATTTAAGGAATATATGTTTTAGGATAAAGTAGTATTTTGTCTGAAAATTAAGGAAAGAATTGTTGTATCATAGAATAATGTTGATAAAAGACTTGTCAATACTGTTCATGACACTTCTGAGGGGAAAGGGCAACTTTGGCCACCGAGATACTCATTATTTGAAATAAAGTGCCCAGCATATGAGTACACCCCCTATTAAAAGTAATCTATTAATCAACATCTTAAACAACATCTCAAACTTTAGCTTTGCTCTCACCCCTTTAATTGGGCTGTACGACTTTTGCATCCTGGTCTTAAATTGATAAAAATGCTTTTTTGTGTGCAACTTAAAAGATCTTGTTTAAAATCAATGGCCCACTATTGTGGGAGTATTTGTATAGTATTCCATAAAAAATGTTGCTTTCGAAAGGAAACTATATTTTGACAAATCTGAAGGGGTGTACACATTTATGCTGAGCACTGCGTAATCAAAACAACTCAATTAAACACAGGCCTAAAATTATATAGCTTAAATATAGCAATTTTTCCCCCCAAAACCAATACTATATTTACAACTTAAAATTCAACCTTTAAGACTGCATTAAATGAGATGAACATAGAAGCAGAGTGAAACACATTTTCAGTGCGATAAACCTAATATAGAAGTATAAGTTAACATTTACTGTTTTTTCCAGTACTTTTCATTAATGGGTATTTGTAATTTATTTATAAGACAAAAAAAATTATAAATACAAGATTTTCAAAGAAATAAGGTGTAGGTTACACCACTAATGTCTTGCAAAGAATTACAATATTCCAATAAATAAATAATGGAAATATCTGTATTTTTCATATGTTTAATGGAATACTTTACTGTTCTTTTCTTTGTCACTTTTACAGTTCATTCATATTTGAAGTTAACTTGTGAGCTGTAACAAATGACAAAGAGGGCTGCATGCGGGCACATTTTTCCAATTTGTGATATAACCCACAACCATCAAAAACTGCTTTTAGGACTTAACATAGGAAAAGAATAGTGATGAAGGCTCTGAAATAAATTAAGAAAGGGAAAGTTTTGATTAAAAATAAACTAGCATACAAATAAACAAAACAATAATAAAACAAGGGTCTGACTTTTTTGTTGGTGCTTAGATGAAGAAATTCTAAATGTTGTCTCATTCCCTTCTCTTTTAATTCTCTGTATTGTCTCAAGCCAACCCTGATAGGTCGGTCACCTCGCTCCTGCATATCAAGAACGTAAAACATATTGTTATCTTTTATTCTTAAATCAGTAGAAGCACAGAGACAAAAGTGAAGAGTAAAAATTCTGACAGTGCAGGCTTGTAAAATGTGCGTCTGCAGCTTGGTTTTGAAATCTAAAATGCATTCATTCATTTGGCTCCCATCCAGAACTAATCATTTCATTTTCCGTCCCGTAGCCTGGAAACCCGACTTTCACTCTGATTCATTTTGATTTACTCTGATCTGAGAAATACTGGGAGTGTATGTAAGGGGAGGACGAGTCTATCTTTGAATATCTGCCCTTGTTGTCAGAGGAAGTCTCAGCCAAGTTTCTCGGGAAGCAGAGTCTTGGATCCCATCTGGGACGGCTAGATGAGGTCTCTCGCTGTCACCGCGTCTGTTGTCAAGACTGCATTTAACCTCAAATTTATGACTTTGTTATATCAGAATTAATTACACATATTTTCCCCCAAAGTGAGTGACGTTGACGAAAATGCTAAGCACAGGCAATTTAGCTCTATTTGCAGATTAATTTGGGCCCACCTGTGATGCTTGGTGTGCTAAGTAGGTACATCAGTTTTAATTACAGGCCTCACAGAGTGGGTTTAGTTAAATTACAGTATTAATTATCACATTCACCAAATATCAGAGTGACAAACGGTTGCAGTGGAGGCACTTCCCTCAAACCTCCTGTTTCTCCAGACGTGTGCCTCACTTTTGTCCTTCAAGCAACCTTCAGACAGGTGGATGTGATGGAGGGAAAACATCTACCTCCATTTGTCAACTTTGTTGGCTGCCAAAGGTGTCACTTCCACAACTCAAAGCTGTTTTGATGTGCCACGCATCCATGCAGAAGAACTTCTTATGGAAAAATTAGGCACGAAATGTATTAAACAAAAGAAACACCTCAGAGAAATCAACCTGGTTCCTCCCATTGTTAAAGGAAAATAAGTGGCCTTTGTCCACATCATTACCCTCTTCATTCAGTCAGCAACATTAATCTCTTCAAGGATAATATGATTCATGCTCCACTGCCACTTCACCAGTCTACATCTGAGAGAGAAAAGAGTAACCTTTGACCACTGGGATCATTACAAATTTATGACATATAGAGCCATCAGTGAGCAGTAGAATACATTTATCTTCAGCATGTTTATAGGATGTCTCCATTACACTGCACATAGAGTAGATTTCAAAGACGATTCAATCTCTACACCATAGAGAGTAAACACTGACAGTTTTATAAAATAAAACAGGTGAGCACAATAATCCTGTTTTGATATTCTAGGAAATGTACTTTATTTCTTTGCTGATAGTCAGAGGAGAAGATCCAGATTTTGCTCTTTGTATGTCCTGATTTGACTTAAATTTTGTATGCTGTTAGCAAACAAATGTGAAATCTGCTTTATGCCAAAAATACCCTGATGTTATGGATCTGCGAAAAAAAATACAGTATGCATGGCAGCAGGTCCCCTCATATGCTGTCTCACGAAGTATAAAGTGTACAATATATGTAGCATAGGCTGTCATAATGTTTGCATAATTTCACTCAGACAGCCTTATCATGCTTATAATATAACTACCCCACACAAAGATACCACCAATCAAGTTTTATACAAAGGCACTTCGTTTTAACTGAGAGTTACAAGGAAGCAATGTGATGCACATGTCGCAGGTGAATGCTGTAAAAATCATGAAAATATGCTGTAAATAAAGGCTGAAAGACGAACTACTGCCCAATGTAATATTCATTTTTTAATATATAAAGTTATTTTTTTATAATGCATTCTGAATATTAAAGCTGGGGTTGGCGATTTTGGAGAACTAGCTGTCTGTCTCTAGCCTGAAGGGGGCGGTAATGCTCCAAAATGATGGATGCCATAACTGCCACCTGCAGTAGCATGGGCGGCAGTTCTCTCAACGGAACAAACTTAGAAAAACAGAGTTTATTATAGATTTCTTGGACATCTGTCTTAAATGTGAGGGATACTGGAGCTTGGTTGGTGTTGTGGGACAGCTCACAGTGGACTTCCCTTATTTTCAAAGACAAAACTTGAAAGCGAATCAGATCGAATATTAAGTCTCTCCAGTAAAGCAGCTGCAGTTTTAAATTCAGCTTTTACAGTAAACCCTTGTGATATCGCAGTTTAGTTTTTGTGGTCCTGGAATTTTGCTTTTTTTCCTGTGGGACCTATTCATTTTGATATTGTGTACATTTTCGCCCTTTCGTGGCATCTGCAGCATTGTTTATGAGTTTTAATCGTGCAAGTCACAATATGATGCCCGTATCTATCGGTTAGGCCAATGAAAGTCTTGGTATTTCTTCTTTGCCGCTGATTGGCTGTTGTGTATCATGTGGCTTCGCATCTCACAGGGAGGAGAGACGTCTGCTTTTTTTGTCTCTCAGTTTCATGTCTCTCTTTACAGTGACCAGTATTCTGCATAACTTTAGTGTTTTGTACATTGTGTTTGTGTTTTATCATAAAAGCTATAAAAACATGCCTAGGGTATATTCAAATAGTTTTTTTTTTGTTGTTGTTGTAGCAGATTTTCACTTGTCGCAGGTGGGTCTGGAACCTAACCTGGAGGGGGGACCAATGTATTCATATTTCAGAGCAGCTGACAGGCTTACCTTGGCTTGACGTAAATACTTGGCTCTGCTGATTGCAGCAACCGTTGGCATGACAAATTCTGCCAATACCAAAGTAATTGTTATTAAGGCTGCGTTTACATGTCCCAGAAAAACGGTCAAATCTGATAAGTTTTGGTTGTGTTTTGGCCTTGCGTTTAGATCAAAATGCGTTGCGTTTAAAAATGGAAACTTTTGAAAACGGGCTCCAGAGTGGAAAGATTTTATCCGCTTTCCATGCAGCTCCGTATAAACCCGTATCAGAGCGTTTCAGGGTGAAACGCCGACATCACCGCATGCGCAGTACTCTTTCACAGGAAGGCTGCACGCGCATACCAGGAACAACAACAGCTTCGGCCATCTGCCGAGTGTCGTGTGAGCGTCTTACCGTGTTCGGTTTGTTATCCAGACAAAACTGTCCAGACAGATTTATTGTTTGAACTGATTTGTTGTCCAGAAAAAAAACTCCTGCGTCTCTGTGCGTCTATTCGCCATTTTTGTTTGTGAAAAGTTTTCTTCTTCGTTCATGTATTGTAGCAGCGCTGCCTCTCTGCTGATCTACACCGACATCTACTGAAGCGGCATGCACACTACAGCAGATTAACTTGTCTCCGAGCGTCGTCGTCTGAACGCAGAAGAATTCTAAAACGCAAAGGACTAATCTTTGCGTCTTTAAGTCAGGGGTGCCCATGTAAACCCAGCCTAAGAGACCACTAGTTGCCAGCTGTATAGAAACCAGAAGCTGCATTATGACCCCTACCAAGGAGGTTATGTGTTTGTCTGTCAGTATTAATCTCTACAGCAGCTCCAGTTCTAAGTGGAATTGATTTTTACTGCTGAAACATATCTAAAGCCTGGTTCAATAAATGACTGTAGACTGAATGAAAAATGTATTTAAAAGGATGTCCACATTGAGCCGAGTTTAGGAGGCTCCACAAAAGTTTTTCATGATATAGACCTTTTGTCCACACAGATCTGGAGTTTTGGGAGCCCCATAACACACATTTCTGAAAACAGGTCCTAGAGTGAATATATCTCAAAATACCGTCCTTGAGTTTCCATCTGTTCAATGAATACACACATTTACAAAAACAACTAGAAAGCACTCGGAGAGCCCAAACCTCTGCAAGGTAGTTCACATGTTGCTGTTTCATCTGTACGTAATAGTTCCATGATAAAGTTACCATCATAATATGATTCCTCAGAAACATGTTGATATTATCATTAGTTAGTTATTGAACAAAAATGGTCATTCGCTAATGTAGGTTGCCTGGATCACCACCAATATCTATTAATTTTTAAGTTGGGCCATTACCAACATCTCCTGAAAATTTCAGCAAACTCCATCTTGTAGTTTTTGCATAATCTTGCTAACAAACAGACAAACATATGCTGGCAAAAGCATAAACTCCAGAAAACAAGTGGTAATGTCTTCATAGCCCTGCCTCTCCCTTAGTCTATAACCAAACAGCAGAAACAAAGCTGTAATACTGTGTTTCAGTGTTTTGGAAATCTTCTACTCCTCTATGATTATCATGAGCAGTAAGTGGACATAGAGGAGTGGTCCCCAACTATTTTTGCCTTGTGTAGCCCCTGAGCCTTCTTGTCATATCATGAGTACCCCCTCACTCATTTGTTGATGATTCTTCAAAAGTAGAATGTAACACAACTGATTAATAAAAGAAAATATTTTATTTTATCTCCTTTATTTGAAAATTTAATTCTCTTTCTCTCTAATTTAGTTCCTCTTTTAACTTCATTAAAATAAACATAAATATGGGTTGCCTTGATATAAATAAGTAATCTAAATAAATAGATCCAAATTCAAAATAATCAATCTGTCCTTGTTATTTTTGGTTGTAATGTTTACCAGAAAAAACACTGGAACAACTGGACGTTTCAGCCATATCTCCATGTTTGCCTGGTTAGCACCTGTTTTAATTTTGGCTCGGCTGCTCCACTGGTTATTGTCTAACCTTGGAAACTAGTTGTAGTGCACACTTACTATTTTATTGACGGGCTTATTTCAGTACTTTCAAGTTGGAAATAAGTGATTAAATGTTTCCATGCACCTCCTGCAATGTTCTCACTTACTCCTAGTGGCACATGCACCCCTGGTTGGCAATGACTGACAAAGAGAACATGCGCCAATGTTTGTTTACAGGGGACACTTTTATGTGCGTGCCCCCTGTCTTTTTCTCTAGCTTTGGTGTATGTCTGCAGCAGCATTACAGTGCCACTTGGCCTGGCATATATACAACAGTGTCTTCAGAGTTTTCATGTGGATGGATGCATTTCTTGAAACAATGCCACGTTTACAGAAAACATTTTAAAAACATTTTTTTTGTCTCTGCATGGACTTAAATACATTAGTACATCAGCAGTACAAGGACTACATGCTGCATTTGTTAGTAGAACGATGTTAGACTTTTTTTAAACAGCCCTTTTCTGCTGAATAATTGAATACGCAAGTGGACCATTGGCTAACATGCAAGCCATGGAGTATATATATTTTTTAACTCTAAAGACCCAAACTAACCCCCAGCCGCATGAAAAAGTAAACATGAGTTTAATTGGTGAAGACTGGATGTGTTTATTGATTAGAAGAGAACAACTCTTACCTGTAAAACCAAGGCTTAGCTAAACTACACACGGCCACAGCTTAATGTTTCCTGTAAAATGGCATCAATGTTGTCATCTAAGCTTTAGAGAAAGTGCTTTCTTTATTCTTTTACTCTTGCAGATCTGTTCATGTAGCTCAAATCTTTAGCTAGGCTAACTGAGTTGCTACAGCTTCAAGCTAAGTGGCATAACATTTAGGCTGTTATACAAAAACGTCCACATACCTAATTCTTAGTATGACGGACTGAAATATTTGTATAGTGTTCTCAAAGGGCTAATGTGAGTTTAAAAAAACAACTTTATTCATGCTAACAGGCATTAGTGGTGTTTAGAGGTCCTGGGGAGAACTGAAATGTGTCCAGGACTGAAACTGGAGAGAGAGGAGGTTCTCATTTAGCCTTTGGCTGCTATTCTCTACCCTCTAAAGTACTATATTAATCATAATCACACAACACCATTAGACTATGTCATTCTATTAAAGAAATCACATTATCATACATTTCATTAATTAAACTCGAACCCAATCCATCCACTCTGAGGAGTCACTCAGAGACAAGAGGGCTGGAGATGGAGGTGGGCTGGGATGGAGAAGGAGGAGGAGGAGGAGGGGTAGGAAGGTGGCAGAGGGCAGGACGCTCCACCACTCCACTCACCGACTCTCCAAAGTGAAATCAAGGGGACAGATTTGCATGTCATGGGAACCGGGTGTGGTGTGGTACAACGGGAGAACTGAAGACAATAGATGCTGATGATGGAGGTGGAGTGGGGAGTCTGTAATGCTTCTGACAAGTGTCGGTATGATGGAGGAGGACTAAAGGAGGAGATGAAGAAGAGACCGACTCCCTCCTTAAGTAATAATCACCAGATGGGTCGCAGGGTACAATGAGGGGGCAGGGACTGCCATGTTTCTGCCTTTTATGAGACAAACACATTCCGAGTTGCTTGTCAAAGCTTGAGTGTTATTGATATTTCACAAAGAAAATGTGCTTGTTGCAGCCAATTGACCTTTCAATATTATTTTTTCATACAGTCTATGTAACTGAGCTAAGGGGACTGGGAAATTAATAATTTTTCATGAGACTCTACACCTCAAACAAGCATGTTGTGTCTCCAACAAATTAGGTTAGAGAAGCACAACTCAATATTTTATAATCATGCCTAGAAAAGAGCATACTTACACAAAAGTGAGGCCTTTAAATCTTAACGTAACGTACAATGAATAATTTTATGGTTTATCTTTGTGAGAGCAATCCTTTATTTTATATTTGTCACAGGACATGGCGAGTAATGATGAATGAGGACAGACTATGAAAAAATCAGATTCATTTTGAAAATGTGTCTTTACTGAAAACTGGAAAAAAAGCAACAGAGAGGACTGAGTGTCTTGCAAACATATTGTACCTTTTGGAAACAATGCTTCTACTTTCACTATCATATATTGTAGCAGTGGAGCTTGGGCCGGGGCTGGAGGGTAGCTAGTTCGAGTCTTGATCAACACATACTCCAAAGTTGGTTTGGTAGCTGGGGAGATGCAAGCTGACTTTCTGGGGCTCTGCTGCTGGTTATGGTAGTTGGTACTGCAGGTGAAAGGGGTTGGCGTCCCGCTCCTCCGGAGCCTTGGGGTGTAAGGTTTGTGCCCTTGCCCCCCTAAAATTAATTGCACGTAAACACCAATGAAATAAGAAGGGTTAACATTGCTGGTGGTGCAGCATTGCTAATTCTAATTATTCCTGAGTTATCAGGAACAACAAATGGCGAAGTGCTGACCCAGCATTTTCTCCCAAACCTGACCAACTTTCAATGATGTGCCAGTAAGTGCTTTAATGCACAGTCGTGCCAGTGGTACCAACTACCCTTAACATCCTCTTTTGTTTCTGCTTTAATTGGAGCTCCTGGTGCTGGCATTTACATACTGCAAGTATTAAACCTGTTTTTGTTTTACAACTATTAACATGAAGTTTATCTGTTTAAGTAACAGTTTTTGAGTTGTGTTAATTCCTCATTGAAAAGGGCTTTTATCAATTCTTGTTTTTTTTCTTTAAATTAATGACCTCATCTAGCTTTTTTCGGCACACAAATAGGAAGAGTCATAAATATTGTCTTTAGAAAAATTAATGTGCTGAATGTTTTCCTGACTTATGGAGTTGCTTCACGCCCCTCCATGGCAGGGGTAATGGCGAATAAAGCCCTGTCCACACAGATAGGAAACTTTCCCATATCGAAACAATCTGTAAACACAGCATTGCAAGAGATGTGTCTGTCCACACGAAAATTCTGAAAACACTGTAACATATATGCCAGGCCTGTAAGTGACGCTACTATTTGGCTACAGACAAACACCAAAACCAGAAAAAAATTACAGGCAGCCTGAGCATTCAGGAGAAATGTCAACAAACACTGGAGTACTCTGTTCCCGTGTCTCCTTGTTGCTCATAGTGGTCGTAAAGGAGAAGTAGATTTTGCTGGCAGGCTCAGTAGCTTAAGTGCGACATCGTATTCTGCCATTTATTCTGTTGTCAGGGTTCATGCAAGCAGTGTAAGCGAGAGATGGAGCTATGACATCATTGTTTCTGAAGATGTCTGTCGTCATTGTACACATGGAAACACAAGGCCAGCATTTTCAAATTTATCCACTCTGGGATCCATTTTTTCGAGCACCCAAAACACAGTATCCTTGTGGTGGAAACACCTATATGATTAAAAACTTGATTGCTTGAATTTGCCTCCATATGGACAGACCCAAAACAAATATTTAGAAATAATTTTGTTACTGTTGGTTTCATTTGCCTTTGTTCATCATGAAGGGGCATCAATATAAAATACATTCTGTTTTATAACAAACTAAAGCTCCACTGCTAAAGCCTCTCACTGGAGCTTTAATGTTAAGATACTGAATTTGCTCTTGAAAATTTGTTTTAGTCAGCAAGGTCCACTTAATCAATTATAATTTAATATTGAACTAAAAAGTACATGTGCAACTAATTAAAATGTTGCATATTTGCTACTATTAATGCAAAGAAAAAAAACAAAGGAGCTAAACTGCATGTTTTTTCACCTCTGTTTTAGTGATATATTCATCTTCTTCTGTTTTTGTCTGCATAAACAACTGCATTCCTTTATTCCTGCATTTCTTTACAGAGCCAGTTTCCTTCTTTTCCCCCCTCCATCCCTCCATCTGCCCGTCTGTGCGTCTCTCTGGGTCTGATTAGCATGTGTAGTGTATGTTCCGTCACGCTGTAGTGTTGACCTGTGCTGTCATCTCCCTGATTACCTCCCTGATTCACTTTCCTTGTTTAGTAATGTGCAATCAATCATAATCAATTAGGCAAAATGTTGAATCATTAAAACCATTATCATTAATTAAAATAATTATCACTTTCTGCCAATGCTTCATTACCAGTGTTTTCTAACGTGTCTGCCACTCTGCAGACTTTTCTGCTGCTGCTTTTTTCCTGCAAGAAGTCAGATTGGTAAAGTTACTTTTTCGAAGTATGCAAACAATCACTGATTATTTTTCTTGAACAATAGTTGCAGATTAGACCAAATAAGCCTATTTGAGAAAACAGCAAATAGTGATGATTAATTGCATGTTTCATAAATATACATGCACTATATAATAATATTGAATAAACATTTTTCTTGCAAAACTACAAGTACTGCCTGGTAGAAAAACACTATCATGAGGTACAGAAATAGATCAAGACAAAGGGCTTTGGTCGTAATGATAGTGTGATTCATAAAAATCTTAAAGCCATGACTTCTGAAGTTCATAGTTATATCAATTCATCCTTGAGTCAGAGGAGACTATTGTGATAAGTTTGAAAAGAACCCTGTAGTTTTTGTTTGGATATTGTGTTCAGAAATAGAGATTTGGCCTACAAAATCAAGAAAGTTCTTTCTTAGTGGAGAGTTGACATTTTGTGCAAGTCCAGAGCATATCTCACCAATGCATTCACAGTACAAGCAAAGGACGAACATGAGATTCAATAACCTCAAACTTTGACCTAATAACTCTTAATCTGTTCAGCTCATCAGTGGGTCAGGGTGGATATCTGCAAAATTTGACATAAATCCTTTAAAGCAGTTTTCAAGATATTGCATCCACAAAAAATGCATGTGGCTCTTTGACCTTTTTCTTTTGCCCGATGACCCAAAATCTGATAATCATCTGATTATTTCACTCTTCAGCTGGATTGGATATTTGTGCAAAAGTCCACAGACATTTCTTGAAGCTCACCTGTGATAAAGAAAAGTCACAAGTAGGGATGGGAATTGATAAGATTGTTTTGAAGCCAATGCCATTATTGATTCTGCCTATCTATCTGATTCTTGAAAGTTTTTTTTTAATGATTCCTGTGGATTTTCTTTTTCTTTGTGGGTTTACTTTGTTTGCACGGTGTTAACAATGTTACATGAAACTAATATTCAATGCTGTGCTGCATTGATGCATCCTGTTTCTCAAAATTGATCTGTTTTTTTAACTTCTTTGTTCTATTTTCTGCCAACTGCCACTGATGAGAGCGGGATGTCCTTGATTACCAAGGCATGCAGAACATTGGCACTGGTAAGGGAGCAAAATGACTAATGATAGTCTTATTCCTTGAGGGAGATTTTATTAATTCAACTGAAAATGGTTTGCGATTCCCATTCCTAGTCAATAGCAAGGGATGATCATGATATTCAAGATATTTTCCTCCAACCTTTGAACTTTGAATATATTAAGTGTCTCCTCAAGTCAGCGGGCACCTGTGTAAATCTGAGGAAAATCCTATAAATGTTCTTGAGATCTTAATTTCTGAGCAGAGGGTGAACATGAGGCACTATGATCTTGCCCTCGGAACTATGACCTGTAGTTTAATTAAACTTTTAGTCATGATGAATACTTGTGCAGTTTAACAAAACCTTAAAAACAAATCCTGAATATGGATCAGGAATATGATCACCACCTAAACTGAATCATACCTTCCTTATACCATGACAAATATTCCCTGATAATGTTTAAAATCTGTTCTCCAATTATCTTGATTACAGACAAATAGTCGGACAAACTACAGCAGAAACATAGCCTTGTTGGTGAATGTGATAAGGAATGAACATCGGGCTGATAGTTATCTAATCAGACATTGCAACCTAGCGTCAAAGAGGATTTGCACAAAGTTAAAAGAAAATCCCCTCAAACTTTTTAGTAGGGGAATTAAATTCATGAACCAAGGATGAGCATGAGACTGAGGCTGTGTTTACATGGTGCCGAAAACGGTCAAATACGATAAGTTTTTGTTGTGTTTTGGCCTTGCGTTTAGATCAAAATGTGTTGCGTTTCGGCTGAAAACGGAAACTTTTGGAAACAGGCTCCAGAGTGGAAAGATTTGAATACGCTCTCCATGCAGCTCCGTGTAATCCCGTATCAGAGCATTTCAGGGTGAAACGCTGACGTCACCACATGCGCAGTACTCTTTCACATGAAGGCTGCACAAGCATACCAGGAACAACAACAGCTTCGGCCGTCTGCTGAGTGTCGTGTGAGCCTCTTACCGTGTTCGGTTTGTTATCCAGACAAAACTTTTTTTTTTTTTTTTTTTTTAATATATTTTTTGGGGCATTTTGTGCCTTTATTGATAGGAGAGAGACAGTGGATAGGCTTGTGAAAGGGGGAGAGAGAGTAGGGGAAGACACTCTGCAAACTG
Source organism: Scarus forsteni (assembly GCA_036419115.1). Classification (NCBI taxonomy): domain Eukaryota; kingdom Metazoa; phylum Chordata; class Actinopteri; order Labriformes; family Labridae; genus Scarus; species Scarus forsteni. Next base: position 1,332,500 of record JAZDUH010000274.1, on the reverse strand, counting down.
GTCACAGGCGGGATTTGAACCTGGACCGGCAGAAGCAAGTACATGGGGTGCTAACCACTACGCCAAACCAGCACCCCATTATCCAGACAAAACTATCCAGACAGATTTGTTGTCCGAACTGATTTGTTGTCCAGAAAAGAAACTCCTGCGTCTTTGTGCGTCTATTCGCCATTGTTGTTTGTGAAAAGTTATTCTTCTTTGTTCGTGTGTTGTAGCAGCGCTGCCTCTCTGCAAACCTACTCCGCCATCTACTGAACCGGCATGCATACTACAGTGGATTAACTCGTCTGCGAGCGTCGTCGTCTGAACACAGAAGAATTTTAAAATGCAACGGAAGAATCTTTGCGTCTTTAAGTCAGGAGTGTCCGTGTAAATGCAGCCTGAGAAAATTGAAGAGAAGTTTTCAGAGAATCCATGAACGTGTTCTTGAGATTTTGCATTTACAAGAAAAACAGATGAACATGATACTCCATAACCCTTGACCCTGGATCTTCAAAGTCATTATTCTATCCTTAAGCCACTTAATAAAGTAGGAAAGGGTGGATGGAAGGATGTATGGCCAGAGTGTATGATGCTTTGGCCTTGGTTGTCACTGTGTGGATGTGTAAAAATCAAATCCCATCAAGAGGATTTTTTGACAGTCTACAGATCAAGCTGTCTTAAAAACTCCACATACAGCCCCCCCTGACTTTTTCGGAAGTGTTTTCTCCATGTCAGTTTTTCAGCTTTCCTTTATTCTTTCATGCTTGACCAGAAACTGTCTTTTCCTCCTCTCCAGGCCAAAGCAGCTCTGTTCTTTAAAAGACTGAGCAGGGATGAGACAAGGGAACCTTAATGATGTGTAAACATCCAGGGAGAGGCAGCGTGCTCTACTAAAAAGCCCCGAGGGAGGGATGAGGGAGGCAGAAAGACATGCAGCTCACTACACTGCTTCAACCAGAGCAGTGATTCCAGACGACTGTCAGCCCGCTCCTCTAACCTGGAATAGACCTGTCACTCCCTAACCCTCAATAATTGCATGTGTCCAACTTTCCTTAAAAGTAGGCCCGGGGACCCTGAGGGGATGGAGGGTGAAAGTGAGCGAATGTGTGCGTAAGAATGTGCGTGTCTGTCTGTGGGGGCGTCTGTTTTTCCAACTCACCCCATTGGGCAAAGAGGGGTCTCCGCGCTCCCCTGCATCCACGCCGCTGCTGAGGAGCATCGCTCACTGCCATCTGGGGAAAGCAGGCGTCTCATTGGGGTCATGCCACCCCACTGGATTGTGAGTCAAAAGGAAATGGGCCTGAACATTGCACAGTATCCCCAGTCTGAGCTCCATTAAGCGAGCTGTTCTTACTCTGGGATGGATGTCCATTATTACGCACGGCATTGGGGGCCATCCGTTGAACTCACTGAGCCTCATATTCCACATCACAAAGAAAGAACAATTATCACTATTACAAGGGTATCTACAGCCATTTGAATTACCAATCAAGTAAAACCCTTGAGCAATTAAACTTCTCATGATGAAAAATACATTTATGCTCAAAGGTCTCATGTTTTATGTTATCCTGCAAAGATAAACCACCAGAAACTGGCCACAAAGCATGAATGTTTCCTGTCTAGTGGTGCCCCCCAGACCCTTGATACTCCCCTACAGTTAATCAGAACCATCTCACAACATTACTCACAAATGGTCTTCAGGAACGGATGAAATTGTGTCTCACTAAGAACTATGAAGTATGACAAAAAGCCATTGAAATTATTTGATTTTTGTGCCCATTATCCCTTTGAAAGACTTGAAATACCTGAGTATGTTGTTTTTTTGGCACCATGTTGATGTGTTTTGTCTTATTCATGCTGATCTTGTCCTAAAGATGTGTTGTTTGTGTTTTTCAAGTCAACTAAACACCTCATTTGCATAGATGGATTATATTTCTCAAAGAATGAAACTAACTTTTTCTTGGCTCTCTGATTATCCAACCTACGAACCAATCAGAACCAGAGATCCCCCTTTGCAAAGCAGCTGTTACCTTGTTACTCCAGTCAGACAGCTTTTGTGTCTTAATGCTGTTATCTTAATTTTGCTACTTCAACATTATATTTAAAAGGAACATGTATCCACATCCAGAGAAAATGTATTGTTACCAACTGTAGTTGCAGTTTGAGGAATATTTACAAATCTAATAAAGCATTTTGTTGATGTGAACAGCCAATGTTGAATTAATTCATTCAAGTCATTCGCCAGTAACAGCTGTAATCATTTTAACAGATTCAGGAAGATTTTGAGTTGTCTTTAAACACCCTGCTGTGGTTTTCTTTATTAACTTTGACCAGATTTGAAAAAAGAAATCAAATAAATAAAATTAGATTAAATGTTAGTAAAAGGCACATTTTCCATTGTTTCAAATGGGAGAGAGGCCAGCAACAATAGATTTTGACTAACCTATTAAGACTTAATAAAGAGGACAGAGCTTTGTAAAGGATAACCTCCTGTAAAGGGCTGGGCTTATAAAAGGACATTTCACTTACCCTTAAAGGAGACATATCATGCTTGTTTCTCCTTTTCACTATGCCAGACTAGGATGCCTATAAAGCATTTCTGCCCTCAGTACAAGTCATTTAGTTCCTTCACTGCCCCACAATAGCGTTCTCAAAATCCTCATTTTAGGCCATTATCAAGCTCTCGCGATTCAGAAACTGATGACAGAACTGAAGGTTAACAAGACCAGTGTAACAAAATGTTTGTGGTAGTACAATGTAATTTTACTGCACTTTTTTTTTTACTTCCTTTGTGGTCTGGTTAATCCCAAGAAGACACTTTCAAGCCCCCCAAGATACCTCATATCAGTGTTACATGTGTCACACTCTGAGCACAAGTGAGGGTAGTTAGGCAAAAGGCTGACTGGAAAAAAGGTGTAGCTTGACCTCAAAATGTTAAAAAAATTTGCAGAATCAAATCCTTTTAATGGAAAAATGTGGTATTTTATTGCTCTTCAGAAATACAACTCAGGCACATAAGAGCAAATAAAGCAAAGTAACAGCAGAAAATATATTAACAAAATTATCTCCAGGCCTGCACAGCGTTACAGCCCTTCTTTGATCCCCTCCATTTTAAAGGCTAAACCCCTCGTTCTAGGACCATATCAGAAATCAATAAGGTGTAGTCTAATTTTTCAAATTTATTATATTATGTGTAAGTATTAAATCATCCATCAGCATGATATGTCTCCTTTAAGCTCTGGCCCTAAAAACACAGCGGGACAAGCAAACAGCATGCTGCGATAAATAGCAATGGCAGCCATCAGCATCCAAAACGCACACATGACGGGGGGGACACAGGGGCCGCAGTTTACACTGAAGTCACCAGAGAGGTCTTCAAAATGCCGTGGAAGGATATATTCAGAAACTGATGACAGAACTGAAGCTTAACAAGACCAGTGTAACAAAATGTTTGTGGCAGTACAATGTAATTTTACTGCACTTTTTTTTTTAACTTCCGTTATGGTCTGGTTAATCCCAAGAAGACACTTTCAAGCCCCCCAAGATACCTCATATCAGTGTGATAGGTAAGCAACATTAGCTTTGTGGTGCTTCACATAACAGTAACAGCCGTCAGGCATTCATCTTATTGTCTAATCTGCCAGAATGTACTGTTGTCATGATGTTATCAATAGCTGTGTTTGAAATTGTCCACTCATGCACTCACTCACTCACTCACTATTCCCTATTTAGTGTAAATGAAATAGTGGACTACATAGGAAATGACCAAATGACATTTCAGACACTACACTGAAATTTTCTAAATGCCACAGCATCAGTAGAAGAGCTGGATATCCCTGTGACGGAAGTGGAAATGCCAAAAATCACATAAACAAATCAAAACAAACAAGGATGAGTAGCAAATTCTGAAGCTGTTTAAAGCCGCTAAAAGACGTAAAAGAGCTACCCTATGAACTTGTTAAAGATACCAAAACGTTTTTTTACATTTATGAATGAAAGCAGCTCCTAACAGTCTTCTTTCTCTTCTTCTTCTATGGATAAACACGAATGCATTGCATTGTGGTATACGGGAGTACAATATAGGGTACATCGTATATGCACTCACATTTGCTGTGCATTGTGGGTTTTTTGTAGAGCACTATATAGTGAATGAAATTCCACTCATTTTCTCCCACATCGCTTACTACACCTTTAAGTGATCAATTCAAAACACAGGTTACTTACACCTACTAAATACCATTAAAACATCTACTTACATTTACCACACATTATAAGTCAAAGCATTCACATAATCCTCAAGTCCAGAATGACTTTACAACTCTTTTAACTCTTCCATCAGTTGGTATGGTGCAGTAAGATGGACTGAGCATGCTCCCTACTCGTTACTCAGGCACTATAAAAGGCAGCCTGAAACCATACTCGGGTCCTTTATCCCTGCCCAACACCAGGAAGCACTGTGGTAAGAAGAAATAATCACAAACAAATTCTTGATAAACAGTCTTTAAACTTAAAATCAGCACATTGTGTGTGTTTCTGTGAAGTTTGTGAGGAGCAAATAGCATTAGCACAGGCAAGTTACTAAGATTTTACATGCAGTTTAGTGTGTGCACCCACCAAACTAGCAGTAGCATGCTACCTGGCTAACATGTGGTCTGTGAAATTAGTGCTGGTGTGGTGTGCTTGTGTGGTGTTTTACCAGTGGCAGGGGAAAGTGCCACACATGTGTTTTATGTATACCATTCAACTACTTCTTTCAGTCTTAACTGTATGAATATCAATAAAGCCAAAGAGGGGTCAGAGTTTGAAATGCTTTGTATGAAAGTCTATGAGTCACGAGATGAAGTGTTTTAAAAGGCCACTCGACACGTGATTAATGTTGGAGGCTGTTGGGTTTAACAATTGATCAATTTTTGCTTAAAGACTGAGAGTGGCACCTAAAATGACTTAGATCAAAGAAGTAACTGCTTGCTTGTGCAATTTCATGTACTACACAGTGGGGCAAACATTTATTATGTCATGTGCTGATGACTCATCTATTTTATATTTCTTCATTAGTTTCAGGAGAAAATTTTCCACAGAATGAAATTTGTGTCAGTGCCAAAGACAGGTAAAAGTAAAGAATATTTATATGATCTTCATTGTCTTTTATGTTTATCTGGCACAAACTTTGTTGTTGTCAACAAAGACTTGTTGAGATATCTGAGAATGCAAGTTGAGGTAAATAGCTAAAACAGTTCTATTCCAGGTGTAAGTCTTCAATGATGTTTGTTCTCAAAGAAACACAGATGTTGTTTCTATACGATGATTGGTAAGTGAAGAGCAGTTTATGAATTTGCAAGTGTATGTTACATTCTTGATATTATTGTGAAAATGCAGTTTGAATTTTCAGAGTTCAATGGCAAGTCCTCCAGTACGTTCATCACGAAAAAAAATCAATTAAGTGTTTCTTACCTGTATTTAGACAATATTTGATCAGGAGCTCATCAAACTCTGCACAAATGTCCATGTCATTCAAGATTCAGCTGATTAGATTGTGAAGGTAATGGTCCAAAGGTAAATAATTAAAGTTTCATGGATTTCTTCAAATGTCAGATGCCAGCTTACTCAAAAAAATATGCTGATTATGTAGTGAATTCTTTGAGCAAATTTTGTCTGGCAAGTATTATTATTACAAAATATCAATACACCAAAAATTAGTTTTAAATTCCCTTTAGATATGCTGTAAGTACATTAATTTCCATATTCATCAACAAGTTATGTGACTTTTATGAGGGCAATGGCATTGTATGTATTTGTTTCTATTTTAAGGTTTGTATTGTTTTTTATTGCTGGTTTTTATTCTCAGGCATTCAAAATATGCTATACAAATTAATTGAAAGAATTTAAAACAAAATTTCAGTTAGACATAAGTAGGTTGGGAGGGAAATGACTAATTCTTATAATTCTCTTTTGTTAATTTATATTATTTGCTGTTTGTCTAATTTTATATGACTATGAAGGATATAAATGAACATGTACAGACTAAATTGGGATTTTGGTTTGGTTATGGTTGTGCTTTGGACACATACACAAGTAATCACTGCCTTTGAAACATTTGACAGCAGGGAATCGAAAATCAATTTCAGTCAAGAATTGATAACCCCCTCAAGAAATCCAGATCATTAGTCTCTTTGCTTATCAATTCCCTTATCAGTTCCTTCTGCTTTGTTCTGCATGCTTAACAAATCAGAGTATGTCAACAGAAATTTTAAAGAAATAAAAATGTATAGGTAGGAGTTAAAATTATGGCCTTTTTTATTTTAAACTATGCACATCTTTGAGTCAGTGGAAACAACAGCTACTTGGAGAAGCATCTATCCATCTGTGATTGTCAGGAGGGTCATGTGTTTGACATTGTTCGAACTGAAAGCCTGAGGAGAATGACTTTTTTCCATGTAAAAAGTAAACAGGAATCAATAAAAGAATTCTTTATGAATCAAAACAATAAGCAAAATCATTATCAGCATTGGTATCAATTAACCTGACTCGCCAGACAATTAGTTCCATATTATGTCCATCAGGAAAATATGTATTTCACTTGTCCATCTGGGAAAAAGCCGTTTGAAAATGTTTTTAGGGGTGGAGCCTTCAAAAACAACTGCAGCTGGTGATTGGACCATTGTTCAGCACGTCACACTCATCACAGACCAATCAGTATCAAGCCACAGTGTGACGTAGCAGCTAGACACTTCTGTTAGCTGTTAGCTTAAACTACATTTCAGTCTTTAGATTATCATCTTACATTGAATCATACAACAAAGATGTATCATTTATCACTTATATGTATCATGAACCTTGTCTTTGACAATCCCTACCAAGTTCTCCTGGTAAACTTCTGAGGGGAGCAGATTTCTCCAGGTATCGTTGAGTAATCATGGCTACCATAGACTAACTGGCATCTTCCAGGAGGATTTTTTTTTACAAGGTATTTTTTATTGTTTTTTTTACATAATACAGAGCAAAAAACACCCCCAACTTTGAATTAACGGCCAGACAGTATTACAGTTGTAAAAAAAAATATAAATATATATAAAAATAAAATGTAAAATAAATACAATTAAAATAATAATAATAATAATAATGAAATAAATACAATAAATCAGGTAGATAGATCAATAATAATTACATATATATATATAAAAAACAGACACATAAACAAATGTATATTACATGCATAAATTTCCAGGTGACATATTTTCAACAAATGCTATAAATGGTTGCCAAGTTTTATGGAATTTTCTGGTACATCCTCTGATTCTATGTCTTATTTTCTCTAAATGTACAAGACACATTAACTCCCCTATCCACTGACCATATGATGGGGGAACAGAGTCCTTCTATTTGGACAGGATGAGTCTTTTGGCTAAAAGGGAACAAAAGTCAATCATATTTTCATATTTTCAAAATTCTCTTCCAGTTTCCCAGCAGTGATCCCCAGCTTCTCTGATTTGCTTGTCCATGAGGGCAAGCAGTGGAGACTCGATTATCCCCAGTGGGGTCTGGAGTATTTTCCATCTTTTTCACGACCAGAGGAGCAAGTTGGTAGATCAAACTCTTACCGACACAGATCGGGAGAAGAGCAAAAACATGATTTCCCATAAGCTCAGATTTAAGTGGCGTTTGCTCTTCTTTTAAAGAAGAAATTGAGTCCATATCAGAAAAAAATGCAGATATTGCTGCATCCACAAAGATCGTTTCACATGGCGGCACTGCTAACAAATGCAGTCACTTTCCGCTGTTATCACAACTGCAGCTCCCGCCTCTCTCCCCTGATTGGATCTTTCAACTTTTAGCTAAGTGAAGTTGTAAAAGATTGGAGCTTGACAAGATGGACCTGCATGATTTCATACAATAAATCAGGCAGGCCCATCTGGTTGGTATCAATTGAACCATATCAGTTCTCATCCTTATCTACATTGTGCCATAATGACACTACACTCCAAAGTATGCAAGTCCATGTGTGGGATACGCCTTCTGCCAGTCTTTTTGCAAGCTGATTGGGTGGTTGCGGGTTAATCAAGTACAACAAAGTTTGCTCATCACATGCTGATGCCCAATCTCGCAGACAGTTTGAACCTTTCATTTTATTTACTTGTATGCCTGAGATTTAAAGGCAGGATGACAAACATGCTCAAACTGAGTCACACACAAGCTTGAGATTTATCAGTTCAGTAGCATCCTCACGATACCACAAAAAACTCTGAACATGGCGTTTGATGAGATTGTTTCACAAGAACAAGTGTCCAGAAAAGACATCCCACTCCACCTCTGCCTGTTTGTGATGAAGGGCTGCTCTCAGTGCGAGAGTGAAAGAGACAGGCCGGGCTGGCTGTCATGTCATAAAGGATGCAGTCAGAGGGAGCAGACATGATTTCATGGCTAATGATTCCCGCACTAATATCAGTGTGGGCTGCAGAGGGGATAACCAAGTTGAGCTGTCTTAGCTCAAATGATTCAATTAGGCCAGCTGTCCCTATTTGTCATGGCTCAACTGGCTTCTAGATTACCTTTCCAGAGTGCATACGTGCCTCTACATTGCACTTACCAGCTCAACAGTTTCAGAAAAAAATACTGTGAAATAAGAGAGAGAATACGGAGAAGAAAGGAAGGAGCGCTGGAGGGGAAGAAATGAAACAAAGAATGCAGTAATAACAGCATTATCCACTTAAATGCTGAGGCCAATTATAGAAATAAATGTGACTTTTGGTTTCATGGGGGATCAGAAAGAGCCTTAGAGCGTGTTGAAGAGATGTTAGAGATGGGAAAGTGATCCCTGAAAGCATGAGATTTGAAGGTCAAGATGTAACAAGAGGAGGAAATAAGAGAGGGAGAGGCATATAAACACAGCCCTTTAAATGCCTCTGCTCTGATGACAGCCGAGGTCAGGCCAATTATGCGTTTAAGTTGTCCGTCTACATATTTTGGGAGCGCAATATCTGAAAAATGTTTTGAGGGATTTTCTTCAAACTTTGATCACATGTGCAACTAAAATCAGTTTCAGAGACTGGAGGTCATGGGCCAAGAGGCAAGGTCAGAAAGCCTCATGCTCATTCCCTTCTTGTTATTGGAAATCTCATGTGTGAGCCAGTGTTTTAGGTTAAACTTTGTCCACGTCTTCTCTGACTAAATGAAGGCTTGATATCAATGGTCAAGTTTGATGACTCTCATGATCACCTCTTGCTTGTGAGCTTAACATTTGAAATGATTCAAAACTGTTCCTAACTTCAGACATTTGAAATCAGATTTTGAAGACTATATTGGTCCATCCTGACAGAAGGATAAACTTATTAGATCATGAAGGTCAGAGATCAGAATAGTTCAGTACCTCATGATCATGCCTTGTTTGTCAGTGTTGTATACCGTGTTGGAGGTTTGTGGAGTCTCATGTTAATGTTTTGCTTGATAAAGGAATTTCTGAAGTATATTTGGAAGAATTCTAATTTAACTCTGGACTCAGATCTACTCTAAAGAAAGTGCTTATCGGGTGGGAGGTCAAGTTAATTGGTTATGATCATTGTACCTTATGGGACTGACTTCTCAATTAAAACTTTGGGGAATTTTTATTGAGCTGTGCACAAATGTCCACTCTAACAAAAGGATAGACTGGTCAGATTTTTAAGGGACCATAATTTCCCTTAACTTTGATTCATATATTCATTTTGTTCATTAATCAAACATAATTTTCATATACAGAGTACCCCTGATCCCCCTTTATTCAGTCTGTCCGAGGCACCGTGTCAGAGTTCTTGCAACTTTTAAGCTTCCTTCTCATATTGGCCCAGTCTTCTCTGATTGGTTGACTGGTCTACTCAGTAATAATTGGTCAGTTCAGCACTGCTTTGTCCCATGTTGTCAACAACTCTGCATTCATTCTACAGTATATGCTCTGCACTGAGCTTGCCACCCTGAGCCAATGGCCTTAAGCTGCTGATAAGACAGTGGTAGGACATCACACTGGTAGGTCCATTTGGGGCCCTAGGGGAATGAGTCGTTTTGAGCAGCTACTTGAAGTCCAGATGCTGCAGACCCTTTGTCTGATTCATAGAAGCTCTAAAGGTGCCGACACACCAAATGCAACTTGAGCGTCCTTGGCAATCACTCTCGATGTAAAGTCAATGTACAGCTGCAATGGGGCGGGGTTAACCCTCCCACGATGCAACTGCTGTGCCAAGGCGATCACTTCACTCGTTGTTCTTCATCAAAGTTGAAAAAAATTTATCTTTACAGGCGATGTCATGTGTGCTTGTGCAGCAACAGCCAGTCAGCAGTGTGTGACAATACTTGTGACGGATAGTTTTTATTCCGGACAACAGAGTAACGATCTATGTCTGTGTGGGAAACAGTCAGTGAGAACATTAGTTCCGCCTAGACGGACCGCAGAGAACTCACAGACGATGCTGCTGCAGGGCCATCAGTGGCAGTGTTTTGTGTTTGGTAAGTGTGTGAAAAGGATACGGAAAGGAAAATGTTGGTGTATATGTCCTATTATTTAATATATGATATAATTGCGGTGAGACTTGAGCGGATGTAATGTCATCAAGCCATGGCGATGGGCGACAGTGACCAAAATGATGTTTACGGACACACGATGCGACTTCAGTGGGCAACGTGATTACGGTTGCAGAGTCGCACTCAATGTGAACGCAGCTTAACATGTGAAGGAGACATGTTTACCACACTGAAGGACATATAAACGGTCAAAAAGCATTATATGGTCTCTTTAAAGATTAAAGTCAAGTTCATTGAGGCTTGTGTTTATCTTTCTAAAGGCATTATATCAGGAGGATTTGAGGTGCTTGTATGTTTGTTCCATGTCAGTACAATGTTTCAGGTTATCTGAGGTCATGTTTAGTGTTCTTCATGATAATTTTTTCCTGTGAATGGGATATCTCAAGTCTGATTTGATTACCTTTCTTGAACCGTTGTATAAATGTCCACACTGACTAGAAGATTATATCATTTGATATTTAGGCCAATAGGTCAAACATTGAGTTCACTGGTCCTTGTGTTCACCTTTCTTCGGTTTATTTTACATTTAAAGAATGTTTTGGGAGATTTTGGTGTTAAAATGCAGACTCTGACTTAAAGCGGAGGTACAGGTTCAGTCGAAGGTTTAGAGGTCAGGTTCACAGTGGCTCATGTTCATCCCCTGGTAAAGAACATGATCCAAAATGTCACAAGAATGCTTAGAGATATTTTTGTCACACTTTTTACAAAGTCCATGCTATATAAGGGATAAACTTAAAAGAAAGCTGGGGCTATGTGGACAAGGTAAAACTCATTATAACTCATGTTCTTCCCTGGTTTGAGAATATGATCCATTCTAATCTATTGGATTTATGTATTTTGAACATTTAAAACAATTCTGCACAGTGACTACTAAGAAGAAATAAATATAAAACATTTAGATAAAATTAAAGAAAACCTAGCAATTAAAATCAAATAATAAAAACATGATTGAATCATGAGTAAAAAAAATATAAAACTTTTTAAAAGTGTATAAAAAAATGTATGTCTCAGTGATTCTTTAAGGATTTTTTTCCTATTTTAATGTGAAAGGTTATATTTATTAAAGGAAGAAGGGCTTCATAGTTCAAACACAAGTGCATTATGCCTCATGTTTACCCCTTACACAATATAACAATAATACTTTAAAGTTTAAGTTTAATTCCCGGGAAATATTCTCACAGAAATAAGGAATTATATGTTGAGTAAAGGTTAGTGCTTTGAACTGCTACTTGAAACATGCATAACTCCCAAACTCTTTTTTTTCAACAGTGTTTCATTGTATGTCTAAGGAGGTGTATATCCGCAGTGGTTCAAGTTCACCTTTATGACTATTCTCAAATAATTTCCAGTAAAATAAAATTAATTCAAAACCCTCTGTAATGAATGAAAAATGATGAATAGGAAAGGCAGAGCAGACACGTCTACACTCCCCTTCTGCGTCTCCTTACCTTCTCCAAGCCTCAATTAAGTGTGTGATAAGTATTAAATTCAAAGAAGCATTAGAGTCATTAGTACTGATTGAGCTGATGACTCTGAGGGCGATGTCTTCCTCCTTTCACTTTAATGTAGTTAAATGTAAATTTGTGTCAAGTAACCTCATCAGATCCTATTAACACAATTGTCAGTTTTGGGTCAGGGACTGAAGCAGGGAAGGATCTACGCACTTAAACTCTAAAATATCTAATTTATTAAAGGTAATTAGTTGTGTTAGCAGTATTAGTGTTGTCACTTAATGTTGGAGCAACAAGACAAGAGAGGAACAGTATCTCTGCACCACTCACTCAAACACACTTACACAAACAGGGTGTAATGCAAAGGTAAAGCTCAATTAGACGTGACTCCCTCCAAATAAACAACTTCCCATTAAAAGCAGGGACGTAACAGTCTATGTGGATAGTTTTCTTGATGCTCATGCATCCATGAAAACAGAAATGATGTGTCATTTTTTTAGTTCCTCATGGCTAAACAACAACACATTACACTTGACTCCACAGACATAAACATTAATACAAGGGGTAAAATGTTTAAAATAAGAGATATCTGCGCATTAATAAGACATAATGTACCGTAGATACTTAGTGTGTACTTTCATTGTGCTTATATGTGAGAGGAAATAATGAGAAAGCACTAAAGTGTGTCTCCAAGCCGTTACACTGTATGTCTCATGTTCCTTCTAAAGAAAACAATAACAGTCTATTAAAATGACTTTTGGAGCTGTTTAACAAATCTCTCCATCCTGAAATGTGCACGTGATGATATTTTGAAAAATAATTTATTCCTCTTTTTAACACAAAATCAAGCATGCCCTTTCTCCTCTTGCTCAATGCTTTTTTTCAGCTTAAATCCTGCCTGTATGCAGTTATGTCCATGCACCTCTGACCACAGGTCTGTGTTTGTTAGCACTGAGCAGAGCTCTGCAGAACGAGGGCAGAGCCTCGCCTCAGAGCTGTCAAAGCTGTGACTGGGATCAGCCTTATTACAATGATTGAGGGAACAGGCCTTTGCAGCACAAATACCATCCAGAGGGACTAGAAAGGCCACATTCATACAACTGAGTTCACACATTTGTCTTCATTAATGCGATTCTCTTCTGTTTTGTCAGTTTTGCTACCAAACAGTTGCACATTTATACAGTCAGCGGGGAGATAAAGGGACCAGATATCGCCAGAGGTCACAAAATGGATACAGTAAATAGAAGTGCTTCATGTTACTATGGAGACAGCCCCCCAAGTGCTGGTGTTTCTGACCCTTTAACACTAGGTCTTCAAAGTTATGGACATTAGCTTAAATGGATCACTTATAGAATGACCTCTTAGAAAATAAAGCACATGGTTCATTAACGTATCCAACCCTTAAGGGTTGTTTTAAATTACAGTTCTTTAAGTGCTCTCAATCTTTCCTTCAAACATTTAAACTTAGAGTTAAGAGACAGAAGGACATGAGTCAGAAATGAGAGATTTTAGATTAATTTAGCATATGCTGTCAGCATGCTTTTTTGCTGCTGAGATCTTTACCACTCAGGCAAAATAGTGACTAACACCCAGACTCAGATAACAGAACGTCATTAAGGCCTTATCTTTGGAGTTGGAGCGATGTGTCAATGACACTTCTGCTGCGTACAGGCAGCAGCTGAGCTGTGAGATGTCCTGGCACACCGCTCAGTCTTTGTAGCCAGACACCCAGAGTCTTTACCTTTTAATTACTGGAAGATTCAAAGCCAGAATATGATGCAATTTTATACCACTTCTGACTGGACAACCGTTTTAATAAATCTGAGTGAACAATTTTGCACATTTAGATTTTGTGGAAAGGTGTTTTATCTCTCAAGGAAGGGCAAAAGTAAAAGTCCAGTGCTTTTGGAGTAAAATGTGATTTCTAGTAAATGGGGGCAAGGGCAAGGGGGTGGGATGTCTCATCTATAAACATAAGAACCAGGAAACAGTTAGCCTTGTTGTTCAAATAGAGCAAGGCTAACTGATGCAGGAATAAGTAATGACTGGATGTGACAGAAGTGAGCCAGTTTTGATGGTGATCCAAATATAGATGCAGTTCCTGGAATATTTCATTTTTTATTTTAAAGGTTTTGTTAAAATTGCAAATAGATTAGTTTTTCACATTTCAACTAATAACTCAAAGATCTCAGTGGATTTTGATTTAATTTTCTGAGAATGTTGGTCATGGCATAGCTATGGGACAAGTGAGTGCATTTTGATGATGATCCTAATCTGGATGTGAATCCAAGATTTTTTTGTAATACAAAAAAAAAATGTGTCATCATTTTTTAAGAAATTGGTATTTTCTAATACTTGGAATGTGTATCAAAATTAGACAATGTAATCAACGAAACACTATGTAGTCCTTGAGGGAACAGGAAAAGAGGTTAAGGTGTATATTAACACCACCTCTTGTCCACCACAATCTGTCTTATAAGCATAAGAAGGCTTCAAGTGAACAAAACAAATGAAGAAACTTCATAAACCCTTGCCTTACCACATTGGCTTTATGTAATGTTTTGTTCCAGCTTCAACACATTGATTAAGAACACTGAAGCCCTTAACATCAAAAATAAATGTATTGAGTTACAGTTTTACTTGTTGGCAAAGAAAACAGCTTGTGATTTTCTTGCATAACTGTAAGAGAACAATGATTAAACTTCAGCCTACTCTTTGTCCATGCTCTGTTTCTTTTCCCAGATATCATTCCCTATCACAGAGCTCTGAGAGATCCTCCTTACCTCCTCCTCCCCCCATCTTCTCCTCCTCTCCTCCATGTGTACCTGCAGCACCAGGCTGCTCTGCATCATGGGTGCTGCTGAGGCCATGCCAAAACCCAATTTGGATCACGTCCAGCGCTTCATTGGAAAGTAATGGTTTTCACTGAACTGAGTTATGACCAGCTGTTTGCAGACAGTCTGTGACATACTGATGGAGCAGAACACCGTATGTTGCTTTCCAAATCAAATGATACAAGGAGTGTGACAGTGTGGAGAAACATCTGTCATTAGCAATTTTCAGCACGCTCCGCTAATTCTGGACAAAATACGCCTAATGAAGTTACTGCGGGAAACTTCAAATATTGTCAGTGCAACAAGGCCATAAGAAGCCGGTGCTCACCACGGCCTGTGATCGGATTCATTTGTTCCGAGAAAAATACAGACGGAGGAGGGTAATTGATTTTGATCATGCTGTTTTAAAATGCAAATGGAAAACATTCGACTTTAATCTGAGAACAAAAACCCAAGAAATCAAGGACGAGAGGGTTGTTGCTTTTCCTTATTGATGTCCCCTCCCTTGTAGTGGTGCTTCATAGAAGAGGCTTCTGTGTGTACAGTAGGAGGACAAAAATGCTTTGATGGACTCTGGTTATCAAGTTTGGTCATTAAATATACAGATATACATGCATCATAAAAGAATATACAAATGCCCGACTGTAGAGATGGTTCAGGAAGAGGAGCTGGGGTTGTTTTTCTTGTTTTTTTTAAACTCTAAACTCTTTAGCTTCCATGGTCATTTGCTTAAAGGTTGAAGAAAATCAAACCCTTCAAGCACTTTTAAGATATCATGTTCTCAAGCAAAATCTGATGGCCCAAAGACCTGTGTCCATGTATCTCCAAAATCAAAACAGTTTATCCAAGATTTAGAGTGGCAATATAGGTACAAATTTGATAAGATTCTATGAAGTATCCTGAGTTACTCTTTTTAAAAGCAATGGGACCTTGGACATGTTTTTATATAGAGTGTCATCCTTAAGTCAGTCAGGATTTATGGAAACGGTTTAAAAATGAAATTCTGTCAATGCAATCTTCTGATATTCCGCTTACATACAAGGGATAATCAACTGACCTTATATCTCTAATGCACTACTTTTTTCCTTAATTCAAAATAAAAGTTGTGCAAGGGTTAAAGAAATGTTCATAGAAAGGGGTAAATATGAACCAAAAAAGCTTGACCTGTGACAGTTTGATATATATATTTATGTTATTTCTGAGTCAGATAGTTTGTGCAAAGTTTGATGCAAATCTCTCAAAGCATTCTTGCAAATTTGACAACCAGGAAACACTTATGAGGGACAAGGACCTTGACCTTATAGCTTAAGGAGTTGAATTACTGAATTTTTTTCCTTGAGTCAAATGGCTCTTTTCCATTAGCCCTACTCTACTCTACTCCCCTTGTGCTGCTTTTCCATTAGCCCCAGTCGCCTGCCCAATGGGGTGAGCAGCACTGCAGTGACGCCATTTTGAGCGCGACGCAACAATTTGTGGTATTCTGTCACAAACCGAGTAAAAAAGGAAAGCAGAAGAAGGCTGCAGGTGGTAATAAGAAGTACCCCTTGAGAAGCACAGGAGAGTTTTGGAAGCTATACAACAGAATGAAGCCGAGGACGAGAGTAATCGAGCTGCAAAGAAAAGACGTATGAGGGTAAGCTAACGGTAGCTACCGCTAGCATGCTAGGTCATAGCACTCATGACATATCGATGACGACATTGTCTGACCAATCAGTAGCTGGCAGTCGGTGACGTCATCTTTTAGTATCGACTCAGCTTGCTTGGAACCAGAGCGGAGTAGGTACTAAAACTAGCTTGTTTTAGGAGGTACCAGGCTAGTGGAAACACGCTGCAAATCGAGTAGGGCCAAGGCATGCTAGTGGAAAAGGGCCAAAAGTGGGCTTTTGTGTAAAACCCCTCAAAACACTCTTAAGATAATGTTTTCACAAGAAAGTAAAAACATAAAGAAACATGGCCTTGAGATGTGACTTAAGCATTTTAATAATTTGATGCCTGGACATGAGGAAAATGGTCTTGATCTTGTGTATCCTCATTACAAACATTTACTACACCAAAAGCAGACACTTGTGCAGTTTTTCAGTCTTTTTTGAAATATAACATTCAACATGGGTTGAATGGGTCAAAAATATTTGAATGCGCGATATTCAAGGTTTAATACATTTGTTCTTAAGTCAAAACAAACATTTGTGAAAAATGTCAAAACGAATTTCTTTAGCAGAATTGAACGTTCATGTTTACCAGCAAGGGATGGTCATCATAACACATGAGCTGACCTGAACTTATGACCTTCAAAATCTAATCTGTTGGCAGGAGTTTTACAATATATGCATTTTTAGAGACCTAGAATCCTTTTTATGTTCAAACAGAGGGCCAAAACTCACAGAAAAAGCTGTTTTGTCAAAAATACCAGCCTATGCATGGACAAAGTCCAACCCTTCTTAATACCCCTCCCCAAATTGACATACCACTGTGATGTCATACTATTATAAGTTGACTTAGAATGGCAAGCCAAGTGCAGAACTGAGGTGATAGAATGAATGCAAAGTTGTTGGCAATATTTCAGCCTGATCAGTTGCCGCATACAGTATCTGTCAATCAATTAGAGCTGACTGGGCCCACATGGGGAAGAGAACACAAAAGGGCCAGGGATTCTAACAGAATGTTACATATAGGAAGAAAAGGATTTACAAATCATTGTATCTTCTCTTTATTTAAGCTTTATATAATATCTCGACTTTATTGGAATTAAGGTCTCTATGAAATCTAGAATGTTTTTTTGAACACAAGTGATTGGAAACATGCAACTACAGTCATCAAAATAATTTATAAATTACATTTCGGCAAAAAGGGCTCTTCAGTGTTTTTGTAATATGTTATGCATAAGAAAATTCTGAACTCTTTGATCTTTGACCTTTGCCATCCAAAATGCAGACATTTTAGTGAGGTGACAGAGAAAAGATTTGTGCAAAGTTTGGAGAAAATCTGTCTTCAGTGTGGAGGCATAAACAGGAGGATGAGCCTGCTGCCTAAATTACCTCTCAGGTTGTCCTCGGAGAATACAATTTTCCACGGCAAAGAAGTTTAACATTCTTTTCTTTTAAAAAGATCACATCTTGATTTGCTTTGGCGCAGAAGACTCTAAATAAGAGTGTCTCTTTGCTGCCTCTTTGGTTCAATATTGAGTTGAAATGTAGCCTATAAGTCTAGCGCTAACAATATTCATTTGGCCATTCTGTGCTCGTAATTTGCCAGCTTCCTAGGACCGTCCTCAATTTATTCAGACTGTGCTGTGAGGATGAGAGGGTTTGTGACAGGCAGCTCTGCAGAAAGTGGTCCTCTCCTCCAGAACAGTTGTTGTAGTGAGAAGTGTTAGAGACGGGTGGGCGTCTGGACCCAAGTATGCTGATCAAACACGAGGCCTGTGTCTATCTGGCAGCCGTCTCCTGGCGGCAGAAGGGCCATAAACCCGCCTGTGTTAATTCTGCCGTAATTATCATGGGTGCCACATGTTATGCAGGATGTCCTACCACTGCAGATCCACTCGAAAGTTTGCAGTGAAATCCTTCCACACTGCTCAAAGCCGTGGCAGACGAGCGGATGCAGAGGGTGACAGTTGGCCATTGTGATTAGAAAAGGGCCGCTCCTGGAGCCCTGCCCCACATCTCATTTCCTGTCGTGGCCCTTTGTAATGATGTGTTTTATGCGGTGCATGTTGGTGAATAACTGGCTACACTGAGATGACAATAATCACCCATAATGCCCCGAGGGAGGGGGCGTCCTCTCTCAGGGACAACATTAGTCATAAATATGCAAAACGGCTGCTGTCCCTTACTGCACAAACACGCTTTGTTTCAGTTCAAGGTTGCATCAACTTCTGGCAAAAAAAGTCACATCAGGGGTAAAGAAGCAAATATGGATACTAAAAAGACTCCTTAAACCTAGTGGGCATTGGAAGATTTTTGAAACATCAATTTACTTAAAATGTTTAAGACTCCACACATACAGACAAATAAAGACCAGTAATAATGCACTGTGCAGACAAGATGAGCAAAACAAAAACTCATTAAACAGTCTTTAATGTGACTATTAATACTCTATGCCCTGAAAACCTCTGTTTCAAACTGGACTTTAATAAGGTAACTGTGACTAATTGTTAGTTTTATGGGTTTGTCTATGGGGTAACTATTTAAATCTAACTCCTCTTCTTGTCAGTCCAGTTATGTTTGTTTAATAGAACACATACAACATAAGAACAAGTGTTGCCACCAATCAGCAAGTTGCTTTGTCAGTTCTGATCCCTAGATCATAACTGACAGTAGTAAGCTTATCACTTACTCTATTCTCCGTGATTGTGTTGTACTTCCTGTTTCAGTAAGCTAGTTCCCTGACTGGATGTGCTTTATTTCAGATAACCAACCACTAAGTCTGTGCTCAGCTGTTCTGAACAACAGGACCACTGATTGCAATACTGGACATCAATTATCGTCTTCTAGTGAGTCATGGATTAGCTGCTTGAAACATGAAATTAAAGCCTGAGGGACACTGTGCTTCATCAAGAGGACCAAAGCCTGTCAAATTTATTGTGATACATACACCTATCACTAACTATGGCTGTAGCTGAGGTCAGTTGCTCTTTCAGTCCGTCCAAATGTGGCACCATCACCCAGAGACGCAGAACAACACTTTAATGGTGTGTTCTATTATCGTCAGAACTGGGAAGAGGGATGTGGGAATGACTTCATCTCAGAGTTATCAGTGTTCCAGTTACAAAGCTAGAAAAAACATGTAGATCTACCAGGCAATTGTTAGCCGTTGTGTTAGCCATAGTTAGCAAGCTCTGCGTTGTAGTTCACTAATACTACAAGAAGAATGAACATAACACTATGGCAGCATTTCCATAAATATAAGTTTAACAATACTATGTATATGCCTAATTTAGTGCAACAAACACTAGTCCCAAGTGCTAATAAAGGGAATATTACAGTAACTAATGACTGTTTACCCTAAGGGCAGCCACCTTTGATTGCCAACTAACTGGGGTGTGAGGATTCCTCAAGTTCCCAGTAGGAAATTCTGACCCTGGTGAGCCTTCCAGTTGAAATTTCACTCTGAACTCAAAAACCCTAACTTCTAAGTACAACCTGAATGCAGCATAATGCTGCGTTCACACCGCAAGCGACCCAGCTACCAAAATCGCGTCGCCCACTGACGTAGTGTCGCGCGTCCATAAATACCTCATTTTGGTCACCGCCACCATCGGCCGTCGCTCGGTGACGTCACGTCCGCTCGAGTTTCACCGGAATCATTTCATATATCATATAATAGGATGTATAAGCGGACATTATTCCAGCTGTATCCTTTTCATTCACTTATCAACCACAAAACACTGCAGCTGATGCCCTGCAGCAGCAGCATTTGTGAGTTTCCCGCGGTCCGTCTAGGCGGAACTAATGTCCTCACTGTAATTAGTTCTGCCTAGACAGAACTCATCCGCCCTGTAGTCCGGATGAATAACTGTCTGTCTCGGATACCGTCACACGTGCACACACCGGTGATTGGCTGTTGCCGCACAGCCACACACGACATCGGCTGAATAGATCAACTTTTTTTTAACTTTGACATCGCGTGACGAGTGAAGTGATCGTCTTGTACGCGGCTGTCACATCGTGGGAGGGTTAGCCCCGCCCCATCGCGGCTGTACATTGACTTTGAATGGAGAGTGATCGCCGAGGTAGTACAAGTAGCGTCCGGTGTGAACGCAGCATAAGACTCCAGTAGTATCAGGTAGCATGAAGCAGCAGTTTGGTAGGATTCAGAGTGGCAAAAGACTACTGCCAGACCAAGCATTGGTGGCTTAGTCTGGTAGTATGCTCTATCAACATTTGAAAGGCTGTGGGTTTGAGTCCAGCTCTGCCTGTCGCATGTCAATGTGTCTTTGGGCAAGAGACTTAACCCCAAGTTGTTTCTTCATTGATGTGTTTTATGTCTATCATTGGGTCACTTCTTTCCGAAATGGGCGTTCTTAGTGACACTGACTTATTACGATTCAGAATAACCCAGGTCTGAGATCAACTGGAATGCACTATATGTAAGCTTTGTTTTGAAGGGGGTAATCAGGCCAGAATCAGTCCAGTGATCTTGTGGTGTGTCTCCTGCTTCAGTGTAATGATTTTTGCATTTATGTGAATCAGAAGATTTTACACAAGGATGCACAAGGCAAAGTGGGATGAAAACATGTATTTGGTTGTGTAGTTTAACATTTACTCAGTAATATCGTCTTTAATGAATCCCTAATTTTACCATTACCCATCACTCTCAGCCTCAGTGGCCCTCTTGTCATCAGAGCTAATAAGTCCCCCTCTTCACCAGCTAATGTCGAGTCTCAGTATTCCCCTAGAGAAAGCCACCAGCAGCCCCTCTCAGCCTGCCCGGGCCGTGCTTTGGCAGGCCTGAGAGCTTTAGCATCCTGAGATATCACACACACACTCTGTCTCTCTCACACAGTCAGCATTTGTGTGTCTCCCATCTTGACCTTCTCCCACTCCTGCGCTCCTGTCATCCATCTGTCTGAGAATGCTTTCTTCCTGTTGTCCTGTGACTGTGACAAGATCACCCACATGCTCCCTTCTTCTTCTCTTTTTGTTCTTTCACAAACTACACACTCCGATATTGTTTTTCTACTCATGTTGTAGTTCTGTCTTTCATATTTTTGCACACATACACAGACCCAAATTCCAAAAGAATAGGGATGATCCGTAAAATGTTATTAATAAACTGAAACATTATTTACCTTAATTATTTCAGCACAATGACAAGGTGCTTCAGTTTTAAAACAAATGCACTTTTTCCTCGTAATATAGCCACATTCTATGTTTGATACTCACCGCACATTCCAAAAACAGAGGCGAGAAAAAACTGGGAGAAGTTTGAGAACTCAAGCAACTATTATAGTTGAGTAAAAAAAATATCACTGTTTGCAGATTGATTAATGACATGCAAAATTTGAGAGTTCTGAGGTAGTGTCTGTTCTCCTACAGGTGGATACTGGGGTGGTAGAGGATTGAAAGCAATAGTACAGTTAAAATGTGGGGCTTTGCTTGCAAAGAAAAATTAACCTCAAAACCTAATCACCAATGCACGGTAGGTCTGAAATTAACACATTCCAGACCTACCAGCCTAAACTCCTTATTCTTCCACACACCTTGACAAGTTATGGGATGCTTAAAAACACCCAAAGGCATTCCACAGGTAAGTTTGTTAAATGGTAACAGGTGACAATGTCATAACAGCTTTGATGGGAATACTCCATAAGGCCCAGTCATTCGCGTTCGGCAATTGTGTAACGTTATACACTTCCTGAATGACTGACATCTTATATGGACTTATCATGAATGGAAAAGTGTTCTGTGGTCAGGTGAGTTCCTTTTTCAAAAAAGTCTTATGAAATAATAGCTGATAAGTCCTGTTTGAAAGAAGAGGACCGTCAAGCTTTACATCAGTAAATACTCTGAAAGCAAGTAAATTTGACTGTGTAAGGGTGCACTGTTGTCCATAACATGGGTAAGTTGCACTTGCAGAGTACACTTTGCAATGGTTTGTATTGCTTGCAGACATGCCTGTGGTCTGTTTACAACCCCAACATAAGAAAAACCTTACTTCTCCCTCTGTCCCATTCAGAAAATATCTGCTGAAGCAGAATAGATACTACAAGATAATCGACTAAGTTTCAGCTCAGATCCCCACTTCCAATCGAAGTCAGTCAAAGGTCAGATTATATGATGGTCCTCAAACTTATTTTTCCTGATCATCATTTAGTTGTGTTGTAAGGGTCCTTTTATCCTCTCGGCAGAGAAATGGGACACCCAGACTTGAAATTGTAGAAATTACTCATGTTCATTATTTATGATTAGAAATCCTGATATGTGTGGAGTGCGCAGAGGACAGCTGAGCATGTTTTCTGTGCTTAGTCACATGGAATGGAACAAAGTCAATCATAAAGCAAGCTGGCTGAAGCAGGAAGCAAACTAAGCCACGGAAACATGCTTAAAGGCGAAGCCTTATGTTAGACTGATGATGTAACCGAAGGACCAATTAGTTGGTATGTGGCAAAACCCAACCATCTATACTGAGCAGCATAGTCCGAGTAGGTTCATTATGTCTATGGAGATAATATGCTTATATTTTCTTTTGTAGCAGACAAGAAGGTTATTTAGTTCATACCTTTACATATTTTGACAGAGATCTTCCGTCATCGTGAGAAGTGTCACCTGTTGTTAGTTTGACATGTCCCTTTTTGATGAAAAACCTTCTTGTATGTTAAAAAATAAGGTATAAGCATATGCACGTCACCTTTAAATTGCATGTAATTGGTCCTCTAGTGTTTCAAAGTATGTCAAGATATAAAAAGTCTTTATGTAGGTACCAGGCTTTAAACAATCCACTTGAAATGTTCCCATGACAATATTTGGAGAAACTTCCCTTCCCCCTGATGGAAGACACATCTAAGTCAGCTTTGTTCATCCCACAGGTGGCTCCAGTTAAAGGAAAATGTCAAGGCACAATGAACGTTAGAGCACAACTTTGAAGGTCAAAGCCATATCTTACTCTTAAAAGGGAGGTCAGCATGGTCGAACAGATTTCAGCTCTATACTTAAACAGTCTGATCTAAGCAAGACTGAACCTGAGGAGTTATGTACTTGCAAAATCTTATATTTGGTTAAATTTTCCGGACATCAGAGACTATCATCAACTTGTAAAAAAAAGACCTTTAATACTGTGGATACAGAAAGGTTTCAGGCCACAGTATTTCATCCAAAAGATGTATTTACAGAGCTACAGTTGCACGCTTCACAGTTAGGGGTTCTAGACTTGTCTGCAGTACATCAACACTTTGGAAATGTATGCCATAGTATCAAATGCAAAATGCAACAGAAACCCTGTACCGAATAGCATCATAAATTGTGCACAAAGGAAGAACAGGTGGATTCTGCTCTCAATAGTTTAACTACCACTACTTTCCATCCCCAGACACTTACAGCTGTTGTTTTAAGAAAAGGTTATGTAACACAGTGTTGAATTGTTACTGTTCCCTCTGTTCAGATTTTGCACATCATTTTATCACATTTGTTTACACATTTGACTCAACATACCAACTCTTTTGGAATTGGGGTTTGCACACAATAAAGCTTTCATTTTTGCTGTGACACTATATCTGTAATAGTCATATCACACTCAGTGCTTTAGCCTCATCAGTATTAACATATCGTCCTGTTTCCAAGGAGATCAGGCTGGTGACATCTCCACATGTCTGTCAGGTTAGCAAATGTCTCCCCGCTTAAATCAGCTGACGTTGATTTGTGAGCATAATGCCTGATTATAGGATGGGTGACAGATAAATTTTATCAAAATTAAAGCACAATTAAACATTTCATCTCCGCTAATTACTGGCTGTAGATTTGGCACGATGACCATGTGCTGTAGGAAATCAGCAACCATAACACATTTTAATGGGGCACAGCTGTCTTACAGCTTGGTAATATTTGCACAGTGCACCAGAACTGTAATTTATGAGACAGAAAGAGGGAGAAAATCTGCATAGGATTGAGTGCCAGAATGGAGTTTGAATTTATATTCTTTAATGAGGTTTGGATTTGTTGCGGCCGGTTGTTTGATATCAAAGATCGATGTGGATGCTGCGGTGTCTTGATGCATCTGGGAGGAGGCGATTATCTCTTATATCTGTCTGTGGGTTGTGTTAATGTTTGCTAAAATGGTGCTAATGTATCTTGCAATGTGCACTCTCAACAGTTAGACTTTTTCAACAAGTCAGAAGGAGAAGGTAGGTTTTCGAGCGTGCAAACACTGGACAGACTTGATGGGTTCACGCTAAAGTAATCAGCCCCACTATCCGCTTGTGCCAGGGAATAAGCCTGGGAAATTCACCAAAATGTGGGAACAGCTTGGGAACAGATTGATGCAGAAGGGTGAAAAAGGCTGAGAGAGAGTGTATGTGTGTGCTGAGATGGGTGTGTGTGTGTATGTGATCTCCGAGCTAATTCCAAGGCAAACATGAGGAGGCTTCTTCTAAGTAACTCAGCTCTGGTGTGCTCTGATGCTATTTCTCCTGTGGGGTCTAGCATAGCCTCTTCAATTATAGCAAAGTTTGGCCACCAAATCCCCCCCAAAACAGATTTTTGATGCATTGTGAGGAATTTGATTTTTATAATTTTCACATCGACTGGATGTTATTCATGTGAGGCTGGCTGTTATTGGTTGTTTTATGTCAGACTTATCACCTCAGCAGGGCCTGGAGGCTGGAAAAGCTGTGACGTGACTGAGGGGTGACCTGTAGCTGCCTGTATTAAAAGATGTTAAGTTTTTCAAATTAACAGTAGTTATAACTGATGTGGTTGGTCTGTAAATGGTCACTTAAAAAGATATTTACCTTTGGTTTACACATACATTACTTCTCCATTTGTTTGTACATTAAAGACACCATATTTTACCCTTTTCATTGATTTTATACTGCCCCCAAATGGACCAAGAAGTATATAAAGGCCTCTAGCCACAATAATCCTCTAAGACATTTTGGCATGCCCATTAACCCCCTTGTTTCAGCCCTGCTCAGAACAGGCTGTTTTAAACCCCATTCACTAATGCTGTGCATCTTTACTAGTCTCACAATTTGATTTGTTTGTGATTAATAAATTATCCATCCAATTTGATTCAATATCACAATGCTTATATTATCACTACACCAGGCTAAAACAGTCAGACTTATATGAATTCACAGATCTCATCTCCCAATATTTACTCTGCAGGATTAAATGATTATTGACAGTTTTTGCATTGATTCATCTTCATCTCCATCCACAAGCAGTAAGTGTGAATGCAAAGGTCAGGGTTTTTTTTTTACCCTGAAATTACCTGGAAAATTACCTTCCCCCCCAAACTGACTTCAAAAATATCTTTTCTTCATGGCCAATGAACACAATTAAAACTACAGATGTTCAGAG
Organism: Scarus forsteni; assembly: GCA_036419115.1. Taxonomy (NCBI): domain Eukaryota; kingdom Metazoa; phylum Chordata; class Actinopteri; order Labriformes; family Labridae; genus Scarus; species Scarus forsteni. The sequence continues at coordinate 1,306,670 of JAZDUH010000274.1, read as the reverse complement.
AGCACAAAGCTCTTTTAAGGCATATCTGACATTAAAATAATAGTATAATAATAATAATAAAAATATATATTTATTCAGCACTTTTTAAAAGACACAGTTACTTCACCATGTCAAGTTATTATTGAAAATGTTAGAAACTAATGAAGTACTGTGTTAATAAATTCTATAAAATATTCCTTAATCTAGGTTCAGATTACTATCAAAATTGAATTTCTCCTTCTTTGTGCCATCAGCAACATTTTCCAAAAAAATGTTGTCAAATTCTTTTCAGTTACTGTGCTCACAGGTGGATGGGTGTGAGTGTAGCTTTTTGAAAAACCTTGACCATCAAATACTTGCCTTATTGCCTGCACACATCACTGCCACAGTCTTAACTGTTTGAGTTACACTGAAACATAAGTTTCTGTTTAAATAAATTAACCATATATGTATTATTTATTTTCTATTTTTCCATACTTTTTTCTTCTTTTACATACTGAACTGTGTCTCAAGGAGTCCAGTGTTATGTGTGGGTTTACAAGTGCAATTACTGTGCTTTAATATGTTTTCAATCTATTATAAAAGAAGACAAACATCTGCATTCTGTTTCCCATCTAGATGCTGATAATATTCTTATCATAAAAAAAGAAAGCCATTCTTATACAAAATGTGATTTGTTCAGACTGTCTGATAACCAAAACAGCCCCACATTTTTTTCACCACAGCTTTTTTGGACCGGGTAGAGAATTAAAAAAAGGGGGGCTCAGTTGGACTGTGCTGGCATGCTGCAGGCTGTGTTTGGTCGGAGCCCACCGAGGTTAATTTAGCTGCTGTTTTCTAGTGACACCTTCAGTCTGTGACAGGCCTGTGAGGGTTGGATGCTTGTGGCATTTTCCATGATACCCCACCGATCTGCACTTGGGCCTGGTTCAGGTGCTGCTCTGTACAGGACATCCCCTAAAGGCCCCATTGACCTTCTTTCATGAGCCATTATTTTCACTTTTGCTGCATTAACAATATGGTGCAGTTATGAAGTCAATGTTTTAATCCAGTGAACCTGAAGGAGGTCATAACTGGATTGACCTGGTCTAAACTTTTAAGATGCAACAGCTAGAACACAAATAATATTACCTGCATTACTTTTTACTTGTAGGTATTGTAATGTCAAGAAGAAAGTAAAGATGCATTAAAAACCATTACATCAATATAAATTCCTTCCAATTACCAAGGTTGCAATTAGCTTATAAAAATTCTATTTTTAAAATCTAAAACACTTGACTGTATTTAAATTATTGCTTTTTTTCTTCTTAGACAAAATTTTAAATGTAAAAAAATCATCAAATATCAAACTTTTTAACTTGTGCACATCAGGGTAAATGAAAAAATTGACGATACTTCAAGCCCCAGCGACATTTTTTAACATGGGTGTCAGTTTTGTAAAAATACGCATGATATTGTTAGTATGATATCTGCACCAGCATATAATAGCTTAGAAATTATAAAACATATATCCTCAGATAGTGCGATGAATACATTCAACCCAAAAATGATGGTATCAGTATTAATATCTGCAAATAACTTAAAAATATGTGAATATCAGATATCATTCCTAGTTTTGGTGGATCCTATGCACAGCTAGGATGGACCTGTAATGCATTTTCATTATAAGCAACATAAACTATCCACACATGAATTTTGGATATCAAGTTATTTTGATAAGGGACACAGACCAAGCACAGAGAGACTGTTGATTTTAGGTTCGGCCAGTGTGAGTTTTAATATGGCCTTTTCCATATCCATATTCCTGTCACCACTCGCTGACTCTAAATCATGTGCTATCCATTATTTCTCTGACCAATAGGTGCTTGAAAATCCTTCAACCTCTTTTTAAATAAAGAGTGTAATATGAAAACGGTTACACCAAAAAATGTGTATTTTAGTATCCAATGACACAACAGACTTTTGAGCTGCCTTTTAACATGTGACAATCGTGTTTGCCCCCAGTTTTGCTTTATTTTACCAACAGCGAACACCGTGATGTAACTTGTGATGCAAAAAGGGCTTAAGTCTTGTCTCTTTGCCTACTTTGTTGTCTCTGTTTGTAAATGAAAAGGTAGTTTAAAAATATATATTTTTTTGGGACCCCCTCGAAATCGAGATGCTGCATCTCAAGGGGCTATCCTATCCTAAATAAATTCAAATTCAAATAATTTAATTCCAAGCTAAGGCCATCGGTCTATTTCAGATTGGCAATGATGCTTGGCTAAGTGGGTATGTGGATTTTAAAACATAGGGGAAAAATAAAAGTATTAACAACAAAAATTTAAAATAGGATCTTGAGTTATAACCTCCTTATCCAAAAAGTTTGTACGTCCCAGCTTAAGGCACAAAACTACTACAAAGTCAAATAAACAAAACTTTATAAAAATGGAATTGCTTTTGTTGCTCATTCAGATTTGATAGGGTTGTAACAAATTTATAATAATAATAATAATGATAATAATGATAATGATAGTGACAGTGATAATAACAATAGCAATATGTATTATGAAATCAAAATTCTAAGCTCTGTAATTTCAATTGCAAATTTCTACAGGTTCATACTAACTCATATTATCATGTGAATAACTGCTAAAAACTCAGATCAGTGAGAGGAGTTCTTATACAATTTAAAATGTGACTGTTTTGTTCTTTGAATTAAACTGATATTAAAATCTATCTTTATTTTTTTTGCCTTTTTTGCCAAATGATGCCACAGCCTGTGTCCATGCAGTGTTTCTGCTTCGCCCTGAGCAGAAATGTGACCACAGGCTGGCATAGAGTATGTCAGTTTGTGCACCGTGCTGGAGACTGACGAGGGGGCTTACCCTCGCAGATAACCGGCTGTTGTCCTAAAAGTGCAGCACATTGCCGCATCGCCCCAGGACAGAAAATCAGGGACAGCAAAGGACAATGGAGAGTGTGCTGTATTTTCCTCTGATGCCCGCTCTTTGATAAACAAACATCAATACTGTGTTTTTCTTGTGCCTCCACAAAGGAATTATGTTGTTTTTTTTAAATAGATATGCTACAGTGAGGGTTATTTATGCAAGGCAGAGTTTATTCTCTCATTAGGTCAGCTATGCGCTTGAATAGTGCATCTTTGCTGAGGGAATCCAAACATTAGATTAGATGTAATTGAGAGAAATGAAGCCATGCTTCAAGCAGTTAAGCCTTTTGCATTAAAGCGTGCACTGAAATGCTCTTTGTTAATCTCTGATCAAGTGGGATATTACCTCTCATGAAGAGCTTAGTGAACGCTCATTAAGGCATTACACCGTAAATGCCTGAATAATTATGAATTCCATTTTGTCTCCTCATAAAATCTCACAGTTTACCAAACAGTCAGCAGCGTTAAAGCGACTGAACTTTCGGACTCTAAAGAAGCATGACAAATGTGTGGTGACGTTACACATGTCAGTTTTTAATCCTGAACATACTCTTCACCCTCCTGGTCATGCAGTACATATGTCAGGGATAGGGACAACAGACTCCTGCCAATGTCTCGTACCAGGCTGGATCTGTTTGAATCACACTCATGCATGGACGCACATTTGTGCACACAGACTCTGTTGCATGGCTCTGATTATTTCATTATGACATTTTCCAGGCACACTCTGCACCCTCTTTAGAACTTGTGTCGATTTCTTGACCTGTGCCATGTTGTGTAACCTTTGACCTGATCCTGCAGGACACTGTCATCATATCATATAAAGGTGGCACATTCACAAAGTGACGTTAATATCATACATGCCACTATTGCATATCGTTGGGTTACTAATGCAGTGACTGTCAGCAATAGCCATCCCCACCCAACATTTTGCCACATGCCATATTTTCCTATTATTCAGGATTACAAACAGGTGTTAGTGTGAGTCTGCGTGTGTGTGCAGATGTATTAACACAACCGTCACATGCCCTGAGTAGATCTGTGTTTGTTTTTTTGACAAGTGGTCCTGTGTGTGTGTTTTTGTGCTTGTGTGTGTGTTGTAGTAGGCCAGTGACAGCTGAAGAAGAGGACTGTATTTGTGGAGGAACAGCATGGCTGCAGAGAGGAGTGGAGATCCTGAGGGAGGCCTAATGGTTCCACTCCTTCCTGCACAGAGATAAAGACTCATAATAAGCGTGTATGCTCACCATCTGGCCCTGTGCATGTGGCCCTTATGGAGGCGAAAGCAGCGCAATCTGTAAACGATCAGGAGCCATGGCGCTCCCCCTAGAGAGGCCGCCATGCAATCAAGGTGACAGATGGCAGCACCACTGCTGTGGCCTCATGGAGGAGATCAAAATCACCTTCAATAAACTCTGACTGGAATGGGCACGGGCCCCTCAAAAAGTCAGTTTGTCAGTCAAACTGTGGCAGCTTGCTGAAACAGGGGGAACACACAGCGGTCCGTCCGTCCACCGCCTGATTTCCATATTTTCCGTCTGACTGAGCCTGAACTGTGATCTTTCTCCAGTTGTCCTCTCGACTCGTGCCGGCGTGGGCGAGCTGGCTGCCAGGATGAGCAATGCTACTGGGGGAAAATTGAGAACATGATGCTGCTAATGTGGGGCAATAGGAGCGGATGGTGGCAGAGAGACATTAAATAACTGACTGATACTCTATTTTTGAATTGACAGGACCCCCATGATTTGCCTCTTTTTGGTTTATTTAATTACACATTCATATACACACATAAGCAAGGGTTGGGCAGTGTATCAAATCAATGACATCTATCAGGTTATTTCCAATATGGTTAAGGATCAGAGAATGTTTTTTATTTCAATATAGTTTGTGTATAGTTTGTGTTGCATTAAAATAATGAAGAGTTTTCACTGACTTCATCTGGCTACTGCAGAGTGCAATGCTGGATGAACTGAATGAAGAGAGAAGAGAGGAGTTCTACTGCTCCATAAAGAGACGGGCTATGGTAAAATCCACTACATTTGATATAGGAGCAATTATATGAAAGCAAAGTTCTCAGGGTTTTGACAGTGAGGCATCATGATGGGCTGCATTGACCACTGTGTGGAGCTGTAGCACAGTCTTTTTGATTTCTATCTCTAAAAAAAGATACACTTATACACATCATGAAAATGCAGAAATATGAAGACTGAAAGAAACTTTGGACTTCTTGGGGCACCCTGGATCCAGTACATCATCGAGATCACTAAAAGTGATAGAATCAATCCTAGAACACTGCATAAGTTACTGTATGTTGGTATTTGTTTAGACATAGTGTGAGACCCCCGGGATGAATAGTCACATGCCATGGGGGCATGGGTTCCCTTGGAGTTTCAATTGGCCTTCCCAGATGTCAACAAAGTTCTGCGCTCTGACTGGGTAATGCTATGTTAGAGGTGGATACATACATGCATGCACAGGGAGAAGAAGCAAACTCCTCACTATGTCCAGTTGGAAAACATCCATCTTTCATTGCAGAAGTAAAACCTAATACATTCAGCTGAGGATGTCAACTTCTCCATAGAGTAAAGCAGAGGGATGCATTTCTTACTCATCAGGCAGTGTCTCAGGGGATCAAGTGGAGTCACATGCAATCCACTTAAAATCCACACTCACATGTATTGATAGATAATAGCTCAAAAGATATATATCAGTTTCTGCAGCTATAGATATCAGTAGATGCTGACATCCAGTTTATACACCACAAATTACCCATATATATTAATTAAGAAGTTATTTCAGTTGAATATTGCTCCTTTTTAATTATATCAGGTGGAACTAGAAAAGCACTCGGAGAACGCAGACCTCCGCCAGCACCACAGTCCTCTCCCATATTGTGATTTTTACGATAAAATGTTAGTCCTACCTTTATTTAATGTAAATATTTAAATTCCTTGACCGTGAAATCATACCATTAGCAATTGGTTTCATAAAGATATCTATTTTAGTTCAGTAGTTATTCACGAAAATCATATTTTTCGTCATAGCGGATCCAGACAGTGATCTTGATCAACACCAAAATTGAATCAGTTCTTCCGTTTCCCATGCTGAACATTTCATCAAAATCCATCCATAACTTTTTGAGTTATTTTGTTCACAGACAGACAAACTCTCCCAAAAACATAACCTCCTGGTGAAGGTAATTATATTGTATATAGCTAGAAACCTTAATATATACGAGGTACAGCTTGTTAGGATCTTGCAATTCCAATACAACATCCCCAAAAAAGGGTCAAAATCCCCTGCAAGTGGAAGCTGTTCTGAGTTTCAGAGTGGCAGCACTATTTAGTGTCAGCTCTGCTACTGTTTCCAAACTTCGCAGTCTGTCTTTGACTCTAAGTCAAAGACAGACTGCAGAGTGGGCATCCCAACACCCCAGGGAGGCTGGTTCCTCACTTTAGCTTCACTGGGGAACTGTAAGCTGTCCTCCAGTGGTTGGTGGGGTTTTTGGCACATTTTATCTGGGTGCTACCTGCACATTTAGCTTTGTAGCTTTGTTGCCTGTTCTTCAAATCAATGATCCTTACAGGTTTTTTCTTGTAGTAAAGGTGACTAGTCAAGTTTCTCCTACATTGTGAAATAGCAATGATAGGAGTTCTTTAAACACAGCATAGTGTCAGCTGTTGTTAAATCATCAAAATAGCAGGTAAACCCTTTACAAAATCTGCCAGCACACATATGTTGCCAGCATACTTGTGCAGTTTAGATAGTGCACCCTCTCTTCTTTTATTTAACATTTGGACAAAGTTCTTTAAGTTTCTGTGCTTTTTAAAACCAGTTGAAACATGGTTGTTTTAAAACACATGTAATTAAGGACGACCTCAAATTTTGTCTGCTTCAAAATAAAGAAAAACTTGCAGATTTTTAAGGACAATTTAGCAGAGTAAAGGAGTTTTTCTTCAATATTTGGCAATGAAACAAAAAATGTCTTATTTTGGCCTTTTTTTGCTCCACTATTATTAGGTTACAGCATTGTTTTTTGTTGTTGTTGTTTTTAGAATTTGAGTATTGAGAAGGCAGTTTGTTATAACAGAAAGAAAGCTACATGTGCAGTATTTTGTGTTTTGTCATTTAGGCAGGTCTGATTTTTGCTTCATATCACTGAGATCTAACATGGACCACACAAAACCAAAGGGTACAGTATATGTAAACACACACATGACCATAAATTAGCTGTTATTCAGTGCAGGGCTCGTACCAAATTGCTCTCCTTTGATATTTTTTTGTTTTAACATCTGATGGAGCAGCATGGTCCATCCTCCGCACCGTGTCTGTGTCTGTGTGTGTCTGTGTCCTGAGCATGGAGACACAAATGCTTGGGAATGCTATTTCACACATCCCCTTCATCTGATGCGCAGCTTCTGTCAGTGATGTGAGAAAAACAGCCTGACTCTCCAAGCTTTTTTTGCACCAGTGCAAAAGTTCAAAATTAAAACGCCATCTGTTCAATAAAACTAATCTAGGCACAGTGAGCTGCTTCCAAGACTGTCCTGATTGGATGTGCTTCTTGTCTCTGAACTTCCTGCCACAAGGTTCAGAATAAACCAGGATATTGTCATTTACCAAAGGAGTGATGTGTTTGCACTGATCTCTCTGAGAAATGAAAGCTGTTGGCTTCATGTAAGCCACAAAAGAAAAAAGGACTGTGATGGACAAAGGCAGCGACCTCTTTCAGGTGCTGCTAACGGTCTGAGAGTGCTGCAGCAGGGTAGGTGTAAAATGGAGACACTTACATAATGCAGGATATGTCTGATTTTTGAAAAGGAAGCAGGATGAGTTTTACTTAAAGATGGTATGTCTGTATTCAGATGAAAACAGTGGGTTGGGCCTGAATCTGTGGAGAGGGAGTGAGGAATAAAGAGCCACAGGCCAAGTTTGAGTTCAGGCTGCCTCCACTGAGGACCTCTGTACATTTGGAGCACTAAGATAATAATTTTGCTTCCAAGATCCAAGCAGGAAAGGTTTTGTCATTAATTAGAGCTACCTCAGTGTATGGTGGCCCTGTGGGACAAGTGCAAAAAATGTTTCACTGAATGCAATGAAATTGATAACAAAACAACAAAGGCTGCATTTAAAAATCTAATAAAAGCAATAATATTCTCAAATGCAAAGAACACTCAAAACATAATGTTTTTATTTTGTTTCTGAAAAAGTTTATCATTTAACACTTTAGCACATTCTTCAAACAGATCACACATTAATCAGATCTTTGTATTTATTGCTTTTTTCTGTTTCTGAGAGGGTTTTCTTAAAATGCTGGTTTGACTGATAGTTTATTTGTTCATGTTTATTTCATGTGCTTTATTTATGTTACGTTCATAACGTGGTTCACAATACATTTTGTTTGTTTTACACATTTGTGTTTCATAAGTTTAACTTCAAATTTCCTGCAATGTTTTTGGGTTTTCCACTAATTTACCAATACTTTCTTCTGATCTTCTTTTAATTTCTAAATCTTTTTTGAACAATTAGCTGCTAACAAAATGTTTGTGTGTCATATTTTTTTTCAATTTACAAATCTTTTTTACCACAAAAAAATGTCTTTTAAGCTTTACTTGTTTTTTGAGATGTTAACAAGTTTGATTTTTTTGCACTTTTTTCTTTTTTTTTCTTTTGAACTTTATCTTTAATGCTTGTAAGATATTTTCTTTCCAACAAAATGTTTTTGTGTCAGTCTTGTTTTTGTTAGCTTGGCCACTGTACACTAAAGGCAAGCTATCAGCAAAGACATTTGTCTTTTCTCAACAATTGGCATATTTGTCCACTAGCCCAAAAATATAAACAAACAAATATATAAACTTGCACCACTACAAAGGCACAAAATTCTCATTTTATTTTCCTTGATGTATTTGGTTATAGTCAGGATTTTGCTCTCTCCACTCACAAATTCGGGGCAAATGTCCAACTTTGCAAGTATTTCTGCTATGACAGATAGTACACTAATTTTATGGCTATACTTTTTAAAACTATGATTATGCTGCATGCTACTTTTAGCAATCACTCAGTCAGCATGCCTAACAGGTTGAATCAAGAGAAACAATGGACATGAGTCCAAAGACATAAAGGTGCTTCTTTTATTCATAGGCATCACCAAATGTAAAAAAGGCTTTTTGTATCATAATAGGATCGCTCCACTTAAGTAAAGGCAACAATGAAGTTAAAATAAAAAAAAGAGAAATAAAGACAACAGGAGTTTAAAGTTAGTACTTCCCAAATGACTCGGTGAGCAGCACTGACTTTGGTAAAAACCTAAGTGTATTACGGGAATTTGCACATGTATTTCAATATACAGCTGCAACTTCAAAACAGAAAAAACAGAACACTGTTTTACCCCCAGGAAACTCTTTTAAGCTTTTTTTTTTTGCCAATGTTTTTCTGAGATTATGAAAAAAGGTGAATTTGTAAATAATCTGTTCCTTAATATTGCATGGGTGTTTGCCAGATTTTAATGGCGTTAATGAATAAAAACAGAATTGTCTGCTAATCAGTGATATCAAAAGAGGCTTTTCTAAACATGAACATAAATTAGATGTTAGTATGTTGGTCTGATCCAGCATGTGCCTTTCAGCACAAAACAGTGCTTTAACCTCTCTAACTTATTTTTTTTCTGTCACTTATTTAACTCCAGGCCTTTTAAATTGTACACCATATCTGGAATCAGACTCTAAACCATCGTCACTCTTTAATTTTAATGGAATAAGAGGACCCCAGTACCTCCACAGAAAATCAATTGTCCTCTCTTATGCTGCAGCACTTAACACTCACTTAGTTAATTGCCACACGTGTTTGATTAATTGGACAAGTTCCATTCTAGTCCCTCTGTTTTATAGAGTGCTCTTACTCATCCACGTTTAAACATTTTTACAAATGTTAAATATGTGCACTTTAACTAATAATTAGATCAATTACACTGATTAGTACAGTAAGTAGAATAAAAAGCAGTAAAAGGAGCTTTCAGGTTTAGTATAGTGTGCTGTCTCTCTGACTCCAGTCTTAAATCTGGGACCACTGGCTGGATAAACGCAAGGACATGAGTACTCTGCTCATATTACTTAAGGTTAATGTAATAACACTAAAATGTCACCCAAATTGAATTGGTTTGATTTAGCCAAGAAATACGTATGGTCTAAAAGACAGAAGACACCTCCTTTGGGACATTTTTTAGGTTAGTATGTAAATTATATGTATACTGCTGTTATCCTCATTATAGTAATATGATGTGATTTTGGAGCAAGTGCCAAACATCTGAAAGTTTTCATGACGAGCCAGCTAATGGATGGGCGTGCTTTAATTTTCTTTATTGAAAGTCATGAAAAAATAACTATGAGGTTATTTTGAAACTTATGTTGCTCCTTTTTAATTGCCCATTGACTATTGTACTTACATCTGAAAATGCCCCTGGACTACTAATCCATAAAACCAGTCATGAAAACTGGACTTTAACAAATCAACAAATCAGCTGCCAACAAAACAACAACTTTCCAAATCTGTGTCTGGGTTACATTAATTTGTGGAAGTTTTAGATAACAGCTATTGTAATAACTATCATGCATTTTATTTAAGTTTTTTTTTTCTTTCAACCAGAATTGGAATGAAGGGCTTATCCAAAGATTAAAATGCATTACCATGAAAGCTTTCTAAGTTTCACATTGATTTCTAAAGTTCCATTTACATAAAGTTGACTGAAGATGGAAATAAAAATATGATTTGGATGATTCAATTCATAAGCATTTTTCCAATTGCTTATAATTTCATGACTTGCTTTTTCAATTAAACGATTATAGCAGTGTTGCTTCTTGAAAACTCAAATTTAAAGTTTTTTTAATGACCTCTGCCAAGGAGGTCATGTGTTTTTTTTTGGCATTTGTTAGTTTGTTAGTCAGGGGACAAGTTTTGAGAGGAGTTTGCTGAACTTTAACCTGATTTGGTTGTAGTTTGATAATTAGCTCACAGGAGTGTTGTGAGCAGCACCTGGACAGACGTTTCAGTTGTCCTGTTAGGACAGAATGTGAAGGACCACAACAAAAGAGATTTTTTTTACTTGATGGGAAACTGCCCATAACCCATACCAACCCTTTTAAATCATAATACACATGTATAGACAAGAGCAGACACCTATGGAGCCTTCCCTTCCATTAAAGACTCCAATTGGTAATGCTACAACCTTCCCCTCTGCAGCTGACAAAAACAACCCCCAAGAAGAAATATGTTTTTATGATTCACCTGTAATCTACATAACATTACATTACAGGGGATATGCTGGTGTTTCGGTTTAAAGAGTGACTGTGTTTAGTGGTGACTTCAGGGATATGCATAGTATTAACCACAGCTGTTGGGCCATGTTGAACACAGGTTGAGGTTGCTGTGTTAACTAAGCCTGTTTTTCACTGTATTTTAATTAAGGCCCCCCCTCCCCACAGAAATCCAGTCTGTTCTGATTGGTTGGATCTGCTCTACAACAACTGCTCAATTCAGTCTAGTTAAACACCATTTCCAATGGCTTTGCATTCTCTCCTTTATATATACCCTGCTCTGGGTTTGCCTGAGGTCTTGAAAACTGACTCAAAAGTTGAAAAGACACGTGGTTAGACTATTCTGCCAATACAGGCAGTTATGGTGCTGATTGCTAGAGGAGAGGGAGGAGTCCAAATGCCTCTGACTTTGTTTTGTTGCATATAGTAATACTCAGTCATGTAGATGAAACAGGTAAAACACACTACAAGGCATGTTAAAATCAGAAAAGGCGTAAGACCTTTGAAAAACAACTCAGAAATAGTAAATCTGTCACTCCCAATGTATTTGTCCTTTCTAAGTGAAGTTATCTGATAAGAACTTTCAACAGTGTTTTAACAGTTCACCAAAAGTTGCCCATCCACCTTTCCCAGTAACATTTGGGTGTTTTTTGAAATGTCAAAAAATCGCTTATTGCTTCTTCTTTAAAGTACCCGAGGCTCCAACAGAATGATTCAGGCAGAGTGAGAATAGAGGTGGATCAGGGATATGTTAAAACTAGCCTTGTCAAACATGATGATTATTAATAAACTCCAGCAGCCATCATAAATCAAATATATGGACCTGAGTTTAAGCAACAGATGACCATTTTGGTGCTTGGAAACAGTCATAGCAGAGAGATGATCTCAAAAAATGAGACTAACGTTGCTTTCATAACTGGCTTCAGCAAATATCATGATTCAGACTGCAGAGAGAAATCAGAATATTTATAATATGTTCAAGTTTAAAAGTCGTTTCTAAGGGTTTTTAGGTAACACAGCAGCTCTCGAGGTCCCTTCACACGGTTATAATGATAGGAAGTTAATCTAAACATTTTGTTGAAGGATTTAAGTCAGTGCTGTATATTTTTTTTCCCCTGTCGAAGGCATCAGTACTAGGCCAAAATAATCAATAACCATCCTGTCTGTTTGAGTTATTTACAATGTATTGATAGACTGTCATGCAATTTAAAAACCTTGAGACTGTGTATGAAGATTGACGAAGCATTTTGTTTTTCCAGTTTTTTGGGTATTGTATAATCCCTTGGTTGGATTGGACTATTTGACAAGAAGAACTCTAAAGTTTGAAGCCAGTCAAACCTAAAACTCCAATATTCCTAAATTGGGTGGGCAAGATATATCCACCCTCAGTGCACTGAAGAGATGTCTGCTGATTCTCTTGTGTGTCAACTGCACTGCAGTGTCTTATGTTAAACAACACTTCTCATGAAATTGTAGTAACTCCCTTTTCTGTAGACTTGCAGTGGTTAATGTCCTGAACTTCAACATTTCAATGCCCTGTTTAGACAATGTATTATCAGAGACTGACATCTGCCTTGGGCATTCAGATATAAATTTGACTGTTTATTGCTCTTTGTGCAAAAGAGCTCCATTGTCTGGATCCCTGCATGCTACGTGCAGTGAGGAGAAAGTAGTGGATGGATTTGCCTTGAGTTAAGAGGCTCACAGTACTTTTAAAAAATGTTTCCAACACATTTGATAACGAGAAAAGCATTCAGAGAGCGCAGACCTCCGCCAGCACCACAGTCCTCTCCCATATTGTGATTTTTACCCTAAATATTAGTCTTACCTTTATTTCATGTAAATATTTAGATTCCTTGACCATGAAAACATACCATTAGCAATTGGTTTCATAATGATATCTATTTTAGTTCAGTAGTTATTCACGAAAATTGCATTTTTCATCATGGCAGATCCAGACGGTGATCTGGATCAACGCCAAAATTGAATCACTTCTTCCTTTTACCATGCTGAACATTTCCTGAAAACTTCATCAAAATCCATCCATAACTTTTTGAGTCATTTTGTTCACAGACAGACAGACGGACAGACAAACTCTCCCAAAATCATGACCTCCTTGGCGGAGGTAATAAAACAGGCTGTAAACTGTGCGATATACATGATATAGCGAATAAACCTTGTGGAGTGTTAGTTAGTTTAAAATGACAGCTTCATTCAAGACTGAATGAGGTTTATTGATTGCTGTGGGGCATTTTTGAACAAGCTGCTTTTTGGAACTAACTCTTTTGTCTGAATGACAGGAGGTGTCCTCGTTTGAGAGACAGTTTCTATCTTTTTTTCCATTTTAATAAAAAGTTACTGCATATTAAACTCAAAATGGTACCAAACTAAGAGCACTTCAGATGTGGAAAGACCGGCTCATGTTACTGAGCCATGCAAAATGATCCACATCACTAAAAACAACTGGAATCCCCACTATGAGAAAGGCCGGACAGGTGAAAATAACTACATTTTGCTCATCCTTTGCTTTATGGAGGACTAGAACAAGGTTCTATAAGATGGCAGGATGATGTTTCATGCATGTTAGTATTGGGTAAGTCAACTACCACCTCCGTATGTCGTCTCAGGTATCCGATATTAACTTGTTTTCAGTACATGTTATAGACACGTGGCATTAAGGACTGTCAGTATTTACAGATAACACTGACTTTGTATAGACAAGGCCTGACTCTATTATTGAAATATGTTACCTCCCTGACAACAAGCCTCCAAGTTGTGGCTCACCTGCTGTGATTACTGAACATTGCTTGGATATAAATTTTACAGTGTATCCCTGTAACACTGAAATCAAATGTCCCTTCAGTGGCATAATGATGAAAATATAAGAGAGGGCAATCGGTTGATCTTGAGAGAAAATTTTAGCTTTGGGGTCTTGACATGATTGGATTATATCACCCTGATTCATGAGTGAGCACACACACTTCTCATTGCATTGTCAGATGAGGATTTTAATTTGAGCCTCACCTGATGGATGCTGGTAATTTATGCTGATTAGAAATAAAGCATCATATTTTCCTTTATCTGCCCCCACCCATCTTAACAGGGGAAGATTTTTTTTATTTTTATGAGGAGAGCAGTTGATTAGTTGTAATGTGACCGCCGTAGCCCACAGGCTGAAATTTATGTCTTCCATTTGAACTGTGGCTGTGTGTGCTGTATACATCAGGTTTGTTAATGAATTTTGTCGCCAGAAGGGAGGCAGTGTCTTTGGTGTTTCAGCATTGTGACATCTAAGTATGTGAAAGTTAACCTTTCAAACTTCAACTCAGCACTACTGTAATGGTAATATCATAATATTCTTTTTCACAATACATTGTGCCTCTTTATGTTTATGTGTTGTGGATGTTTGTAAACCAAATCAAATCAAGAAACTGTGTCACTGGATTTCAATTATTGTTGGTATTGTATTCTCTGTCTCTGTAAATGTGCCACAGCTTATATAAAATCCATTTCTTGTCCATTGTGAACTAGCAGCTACACCACTGCACCTGCTGTGTGTGTGGATGAGTTGTAAAGTGTGTGTTAGAGCTGTGTTGCTGTAGCATGTGGAGCTGTGTATGCTGCTGTCCTCTCCATCCTATCTGTGAGTGTGTGACTGACAGGTGTCAGGCCTGTCATGGCTTCTTGGGCTGCTGTGGGTGAGATGTGTGAGGACAGGGGGAGATGGAGGAGGAGAAGGAGAGTCTGTCATTTCATTCAGGCCTTTCTCTTTTCTGACACGCATCCTCACTCCCGTATTGTCTATCAGCATCAGCAGATGACTGACAAAGCCACTGCTCAGATACAGACAGGTCCACATCAACGCCCTGTGTGTACGTCTGTACTGTTTGTACTTCAGAGGCTTATCCAAGTGTTAACTCACAAGATCATGTCATGCTACCATTTTGCAAGATCAGCACATCCTCCCAGTGAGGATGAGACAATGCAGTGTTAGCATTCAGTGGAGCAGGACTGAGCCTGCAGCCTCCTCTCTGCCCTCACCTCTTCACACTCCCTGGCTGACTTGACTCTGGCCATCAACAAGCTCACTGCTTTCCAAAAGCTTGATTTCACAAATGGAAAAACAGCATCTGCTTTCCTACAGTTTCACATATGGCAGCCATAGCTGCTCATATGAACCAAAGCAGGTAAAAATGGTAGGGGGGGCAGGCCCCCGGGACCTTGAAGGGCCTGGCCCTGGGGACTCTGTTGGGCACTCGGTAGTGAGGGCCATGCTGCCCCAAGCCAGATGAACCTCCATATGAAATGAGGACACAGTGCACAGAAACCTGGGGATCATGAATGTGAAGGAGAGCTGAGGAAGCACAGCCACTGTGCAGTAGATGAAGATGAAACACTTTCTGCACTTTTTTAGTTAACATTATATTTAGAGCAGAGTTCATGCAGCAGGTCATGTTTGTATAAGTCATAAAACGTAAGGTGTGTTTGTTATATTTGATTCATTTGTGTTATGGGATGATCCCACCAGTCAAATATTAGTGTGTTTGACAGAGACTCATTTAACTGACCATCTGCAGTCAAACACCTGCTTGTAAAACAAAAAAAATCCATTACAGCTATATGGGTGCTAAATGTCTGATTTTATGTAGAATTGCCTGTTTTGTCTAGTTTAAGAATGACCCACATTCTCTTTTGAAATAAATACTGACTAATAATACATGTAATGTAGGGATGCATGGTATTATCAGAATGGTATCTATATCAGCAGATATTAGCTTAAAAAGTGGGATACTGGTATCAGCAGTTATCAACATTTCTTTTTTTTTTAAATGTATTTTTGGGGCATTTTGTGCCTTTATTGACAGGAGAGAGACAGTGGATAGGCTTGTGAAAGGGGGTGAGAGAGTAGGGGAAGACACTCTGCAAACTGGTCACAGGCGGGATTCGTACCCGGCAGAAGCAAGTACATGGGGTGCCTGGTTGCTAACCACTCCGCCAAACCAGCACCCCAGTTATCAACATTTCTACCAATATTTACAGCTGATATTTTGGCCATACATTCTAACTACAGACATCACAAATATTGGCTGTAATACCCACAAAATCTATGAGTGTAGCACAGTGCTTCACTGTGCTTCTTATTATTGCTGCACGTTTACATGGTAAAACCTGTGTTCTTAAAGACAGTAAAATGTTGCTTACCGTGGTCCACATCAATTGTCTAACACAAATACACTGCCATAATAAGAGGAACTGGTCACTTTTATCAAAAGACATTCCTGGAATTCCTGCAAAAATATAGGTATCAGTATTGGCAATAATACGTTTTTTGAAATGTTGGCATACTGGAGATAAGCAAAATTCCAGTAAAATGCATCCCTAATGTAAAGCAAGTCCAACAATCATTCATGCACCCAAACTAATCTCCAATAGTATTGTATAAAGTATAAGTATAAACATGGATAAGTTCAATGTGGATTACACTACTATGAGCCTATAAATGAAAACATATCAAAGAGGCAAGAAACATTAAAATAATGATGAAGATTCCATCTGAGATGTTTAAAATAATCATTTAAATAATATTTAAATAATAATGCTGATGATGTTTTATTTTAACAAAAAACAACTTATTCTCTGTCAGACTTAGGCTGTCATGGTTGTAGTATGTTTTGTTTTATCTAGTACGTTTTAACCTCTTGTTCCTTTTGTTCTTCATGTTTCCGTCATTCCTCTTTTATTTTGAATCTTTAATGTGTTTCCTGTCCTCCCCTCTCTGTTTGACTCTCTGATTGTGATTCTCTTCACCTGTGTGATTGTCTCCCCCACCTGTGTCTGATTACCCCTGTGTGTATAAAGTCTCTGTGTGTCAGTTTTTTCCTGCTGTTCTCCTGCTTGTTTCTATTCTGTTTGTATTCTGTGTTATCCTGCATGTTCCCTATGACTCTTTGTGTTTTCTCCATTGCAGTTTTCCCAGTGTAATTGTAAGTTTTCCTTGGTTTTAGTTTTGTGGATATTTGTCAAGGATTAGTTCTTGTTTTTGAGCCTTTTAAGTTTAAACATCCTTTTGTTAACAAATATTTTTAGTTTATTTTGCTGCACTTTGGCCCTCTTTTATTGGCTTATTTTACCACATGAACCCAGTCTGCTCTGATTGGCTGATCTGCCTTTTCTGTACTAATTGGTCAGTTTAGTGCTGCCGGGGGCTATATTGTCAACAACTCTGCACTCATTCTATCTCTGCTCAGCCATGGGTTTAAAATGAGGATAAATAATGATAGGATGTGATTTTTTTCTTTATTTTACCATAGATCTGTATGAGATATTTAAGACCACTGTTTCTGCTTGCTGTATTTTACGTTTACAGCATTTTCGCAATTGCATTTATTTACTATTAAAATTGTTACTAGTCTAGTTTGTCAGTGATGAATGAGTCTATCATATTGCTATTGCTTGAACCTCACTTGGAGCTGTTTTTTAAGGTATATGTTTAGTGTTTTTTTTTTTTTTTTTGGACTGTATCCCCACTTCCTCCTCTCTCATTCCACCGGTCTCGCTCTAATGGCTGCCTCACTGGTGATCACAGCCTGAAAAACCATCCTTAGGGAGCCAGGAGCTCTGTTTACATCTCTTTTGGTGTCAGTGCCTCCTGTCTGCTCTAATTCCTGCCTCCTAACTGTACCTCCTACTCTTTCCCAGCACTTTCACCTACTCAGACATTTACGTTCATTACACAGGGGAGGAGACAGATCTCCGGGGGCTCAGGATGTTACCAATTTCTGAGAGCAGTGCCCTCTTTTAAACAAACATACAGATGCACTTGCTCTCTCACATGCACATGCATATGGAGGATCTGCAGATTAGCAATTAGTTTGTTAAATCATTACCCGTTTACACCTGTAGGCTACCCCGCGTAGAAATGTGTAATGATTGCTAATTGGCTTGTTAGTATGAAAACAAAGCAGCGTTTTTTTCATCTGCTGAGGGGCTAAATTACCAGGAAACAAACAAGTGGAGGGGAACATGTGAATAAGGATGTTTTTACATGAGCATCTGTGAATACAGCTGCTGCTCGCTCTGACCATCCTGCCTTTCTCCTCTCTGTTTTTCTCAGGCACAAACAAACAAACAAAGCCAAGCAAGACAGCCGCCTCATGTGCCTGCTGCGAGTAAGTGTTATAATCTATGCACCCAGTTGTGCTTGACACTAGTTCATGTCTCTTTTTGTTCTAACTAAGAGCTACATTTGTCAACCTGATGCCAGGCCCTCTTGTTTATGGGCATGTTTTTATTTGTGGAACACACCTAAAACAATAAACGAGTGCAGCTTTGCAGAGATATTGCCAGTTCAGGTGGTTGCTGGCTTGTTGTCAGAAAGCATGCCCCGTTCCCTCCAATCAAAGTAAACTCTGCTTCAATAAAAGTATTTCCCCCATGAGTTAAACGACACACTTCAATGAAATGTGTCAAATGTTGCGATTGAAGAAATTCACTGAGATATTGGAGTCCAGTACTTTTTCTTATTTGTCAGTTTTAGATGCTGGTGCTGCACATATATATCTGAAAGTGTCTCTTGACTCTGCTGCAGCCAAACAGCATGATGCTCTGTGATGTAAGGAGGCCTGATTCACAAAGAAATGTGTGCCAGCTAAAATTATACAAGTGAGTCACAAAACACATCCAACAGCAAACACTCTCAAAAATGATCTAATACACTGAACCGTTTTCTTGCACTTCAGAGCAAACGGTATCTCTGCAGAAAGAGAGGCTGAGCCATTGTGCAGTCGTCTGGGGGAAAATATTCTTGTTTTATGTAAACATTGCAAAATAGGGATGCACCAAAACCACTGATGATCAGACGGGAGTGCAGAGCAATTTATACAGAAAATGTAGCACAAACCGCTTAACCTCATAAACAGAAAATAAATAACACTAAAAACCCTGACTTATTGGGTTTTGAATGTAATTATGCAAATTTCTGCTTATTATTTCTCTTGTTTCATTTGATCTTTCTTTCCATGTAAAGCACTTTGTACTAGGGCTGGATATTGATTCTGGATCAATTCAATTCGATATTAAGAGGTCTCAAATCGATTTAATTCATGATTCGAAATTTGTTCAGTCTGGGTTATCTCAGTAAAAATAATGCTGTAAATGACTCTTTGATCTGGTACATTATTAAAACTGTTTTTATATAAAGAACTGAACCCAAAGCAGTTACATTAATCACATATTAATGATAGGCATTAATGCATACTCTGCAAGTTACTTGTTTTTTGTCCAACTTGTCTTTTCTTTCATGCTTGTTAAATCTGAAATATGTCCAAACGTCAACTTCTAAACTCTCCGGTGGTGTCCCTTTAGTGCTACTCGCTTCCGCCATGTTTTCTTGACTGCTTGCAGTAACATCTCAAGAGATCTTGTTCAGTGGAAAGCAGAGCTAAACACGAGACTAGCAGAGTTGATACCACAGGCTGCTTCTCGAACTGTCCAATGAGGAAAAAAATTACCCATGTTAAAAAATCGATATTGGATTTTATGGATTGATTATGAGCCATTTAAAGGGAAATCAATTAAAATCGATTAAATTGATTTTTTTTAACCCAGCCTTACTTTGTATTACAAAGTCCTGTATGAAAGTGCTATACAAATAAAGTTGATTGATTATGTATAAGGCTTACAAAATAAAACACATCAAAATCAGACAATCTAATATTAATTAATAAAAGGAGTATATGAAACAGGAACTGAAGGAACTGGTCAAACAAGATAATGAGTTCATTCATTTGGGTTCCACCTGATATTGAGTAAATATTTGATAAATCAGAGATAATTTCTCAACATTTCTAGCATTGTCTCAATTTCATCAGATGATCCTCGTCCTCATTTGACAATTTAAGAGTGCTTAGTTTGTTGTCCACTCTACTTTTTTCATTATAAATTTTTAAAAGTCACTAAACTTGAGAAATCACTCCAAATTTACCTGCTCAAATAATGAGACTAAAATTATACTTCTCAATGCAAACGAGTTAAGGATCAGTGATGTTTTACAAACCTGGTTGAGTTGGGCTCAGTATCCCTGCACCATTACTTTTTAAAGCTTTGATATATCAAGAGATACATTTCCAATCTGGTGCTGAATTACAGCTAACATAATAATGAATATATTCTTGAAATATTGTTTGTTATTCTGATTATTTGTATGGTACTGGTCAGATTTTGTGTGAATGTGGACAGGATAGGTCACATATATCTGAGAACTGTTTTTGTCAAGGATAGATAAAATACATTTTTGTGTTGCAAGGTAGTTGCTTAAATAATGAAGCACTGGGTGAAACACTTTCAGCAGCAAATTCATTCTTGCTCATTAAATATCCAAAAATCCTCAGTGTTGTGAATGTGTGAATCTCTCCAACTGCAGGTCTATTTGAATAATTCTGGTGTCATAATAAAGAGAACACTCATGAAATTAGTTCAGATGTGAAAATATCAGAGTAAATGAAGATGGCACTCAGCATAAAAGATTCCATTTCTTGCCTTAAAAATATTACATTTTTATTGTAAATATCCCTTTGGAATAAATCTTTAAAAATGAATAGCAAAATATGTGAACATGGCCTCAGTCAAGGTTAATTATGATAAAGTGAAGCAGAGTTAAATTAGAGAGGTTTTAGTTAGTTTAGTTTTAGGCTGGTCAGGCAAAACCAATAAATAAAAGCAAAATATGAAAATGTAATCTGTAAAAATGCATATGCAGCACTTCCTGTACAGAATAGCCTTTTTTGGATCATCGTTCTGACATTTTTTACTCAAAAATGCCACCAAAGAATTAAAAAAAAAAACTAAAAAAAATAGGCAGGGCAATATCTCTGCAGTTGATTTTGGTGATTGACACCTCTATCAAACCCTCAGAGCCAACAGAATTGTTCAAATCTGCAGCAGAAATGCCATTCGCCAACTACAAGGAAACAAAGGCATTGTGGTCTAATCAAACGCTTCTGCTTTCTCCATTTATAAAACCTTCCCAATGGAAATTATGCTGGGAAGTGTAGGTCTTTAGATTCAAACCAACATGGACACGGATGGAAACCAGCGTTTACTGCTCTCAAAGTCGACCTTTCATCCCAAAACAACAAAGATGTGATTGATTATTTAGTGTTGTCTTCTTTGGCTGCTGGTATACTGAGCTTTGGATGGAGAGCCTTTGTGTTTGTAGCTTGCTGAGGCACACAGCTATCCGGTAGAAATGTGGCGAGTGTGTTGACTGGTCGAGGCTATACAGATTTTGACATTTGATAATTAATTTGAGTTGTGTTTGGTGTGCATAAAAATTGCTTATACAAGCCTGTTGTGGAGTTATTCCTGAGTAGCTTGATGTACAACATGACTATACTTCTACACGATATTTTGCTTTCTGTTGTGGAGCTTGCCTCGAGTCCCCCAATTGGGGGGCAGTGGGTAGAGTTGGAGAGGGAGTGAAAGAGTGCTGTACATGGCATATGGTTAATGTCTCAGCTTTTTTATGACACATGGCATGTCCTTGTGACATAGTAACATGTTATCTTATCATTTGTGCCCAGTTCTTTCTCTGAAAGGGGAAAATGAGCTTGGTCCTCAAATTAAATCAAATTACAGTCTTGCACTCTACCTAAAATACATAAATACAGCATAAATAATTCAATGCATAAATAATTTAAATATAAAACAGTCACAAAAGCTCATCTGTGCAAACGGGTAGCATGCACATTTTGAATCAAGTCATGTAAAGATTATAAATCTTAAAATCTGCATTGAAATCATCAGGAATACTTGTCAAATATTTGACTTAACAACTTGACATATAGTTACTTTACAGTGTGTTAAAAGTGGGCCCAGAGAATAAACATTGGATGGATGTCAACAGTGTTGGCTTGATGTCTTCAGATATTTCCAAATTCAGTTTCTTGTATAAATTGGAAGAACTTAAGTTACTTGTGAGATAAATTAGTTTATCTATTTTTCATAGTTAAATGGACTTCACAGATCAGTTTATTATTGTAACTTCTTGACACTCTTATTCAGTTTTTTATTTGTTAAAATGAAATTTTTGTTGACTTGTCACAGCCAAACATTGAAAGACATTAATGATAGTAGCGATATGACTCTGATTGTCAAGAAGTAGTGATAATAGTATCAGTGTCGTTGAAATACAATAATCCCTCCCCCTGGTCATGATGGTGATAAAAAGCACTCATGGGAAGAAGCCCCTCATCTGTGGCGTTAAACTCCAACAGTAGCTGCCTTGCTATTGATAAAACACTTTCTCATTCACTGTCTCTCTCTTCTCTCGCACCCCTCTCGTTGTCCCCAGAGAAATGTGTTTACCTCTGCAGTCACCTGCTACTGCGGAGCCAGAATGAGATTCGGGGCCTTTTGTCCCAATCAGCTTTTCCTATCAGCCTAAATGCTCTCTGGAGACGGGGCTTATTATATGACACGATCCTCTGAGTAGATAAATGGTCGCCCATGTCACAAGCCGGACCCCGCTCGTGTGGGGGTGAGGAGACAGACAGCTTGGGCCCCTAGAGATGAAAAGAACCCACAGCCATAGTGACGTTTTAATCAAAAACAGTTAGTGCTGAATCAGTGTGTTTGCAGACACAGATGCAGGGAGGCTTTTCATCGCGGCCCATTGAAAATATGCAAGGATTGAAATGCAGACCTTTCTGACATACAATTTACCTGCTGTCAGTCTGTATGGGCCCATTTTATCATGAGGTCTTGTTGTGATCCTCCTCCCATCAACATCACAACTGAAGCCGAGCACACATACACCCCCTTCCTCCCTTCACTCAGCATCAGCCACCTGTTACCTCAGTTTTACCATGAAAAGAGTTGGGACACCTCGTCAAGAACACTGCTCTTAAAAAAATCATCACCACTGTTATTTTTTAACAAAGAACTGAAACACTAAAACACCATGACATATGGAGCAAGCAAAAATGGAAATGCTCAATTTAAATACATAGAAATTGCACTGTAAAACTTTTTATTATTTTAAATGCCTTATCAGTTAATTAAATGCCTCCTAAAGCTAAGCTAATTTTCAAGGAAGTCTATTGTACTTTTATTAACTTTTTCTTATCTTTTAACTTTTTAAGTTCATCCACTGAAAATTCAGGATTTCAAAGAAGATAAATAATCTTTATTTTTGAGAGATTGTTGTTGTACGCTCAAGGGTCAAAATGATAAAAAAAAAACAGATAAATATTGATTACGCAAATCAAGATCTATGGACTAAATAAACAGAACTTGGTATGCAGTGATCTTTTAGTTTCCATGATCATATTTTTTTAATCACGAGAAGCCAAAACTATTATTTACCACAACCTGAAACTGAGGCACATTGAGTTACAGCATGAAAAAATCAGAGGGAGTAGTGCTTTATGCCCTCAAATTGTTAAAGTTAGATTTACATATAAGCTAAAACAAAATTTTGTAACTCATACACAGGCCTAAAATTGAGCACAAATCTCTAAAACTCGGCTGATTCTAGATTTCCCCACAGAAAAATAAAAAAAAATCATAATTATTTAAAGCTGGGGTTGGCGATTTGATTTAGATATACTTTTTGTAATACTGCTTAAAATGGTCTTTATGACCCGATGGTAATCAACTCATAATGTGTTCTTAAAACAGAGCGAAAAATATTCGCTATCTACAGCAGGAGTAAAACAGGGAAAACTCGAACCAATAATCATGCCGGGACATCTGTTTTTAAACCAATCAAATCCCGTCGCCATTCTGCCCACCTTCTGCGCGTGCATTTTCCACAGACTCGGTGCATGTGACCGAGCTCATACGTATCAGAGTCCGCCGGAGAATGCTTACCTTTCAACTTTTGTCTTTGAAAATAAGGGAAGCCCGCTATGAGCCGTCCCACAACCCCAACCAAGCTCCAGTATCCCTCACATTTTAAGACAGATTTACAGGAAATCTAAAATAAACTCTTTGTTTTTCTAAGTTTATTCTGCTGCTCTAATCTCGCGTTAGCTGCCACCCAGGCTACTGCAGGTGGACGTTCTCGTGAGGCTTTTTCTTCTTCTTCGGTTTTACGATGGTTGGCATCCATCATTTTGGAGCATTAGGCGGAGCCCTGAGGAGATGCTACTTTCAAATTCATGCTAGTTTTCCAAAATCGCCAACCCCAGCTTTAAAGCAACACTTGACCCTTTGTGATTGACTTGACAGGCTCAGCTTTGATTCTTTCCGTACATTTATGTAAAAGAATCATCACAAAGCTTCACCTTAAGACTTTCATACTAATTCTGTTGAGTATTAGTACCAGTTCACATCGCAAAATGCCTTTGTAGAAGTACGAGAGCGTGTGACGCATTGTTTGTTTCTCTTAAATATACACACGAAGCTGTCCTCCCCTGCTGGCTCCTGGTGCTCCTGTCTCACCTCTCCTCACCTCCAAGAGCTAATAGACAAATCAACAGATACTCAAACCAACAATAAATCGACCCTGAAATTGTATGTGAGCATGCTGTTCTGACTTGCTCCGTTTTTGTGATAATTTTGAACCCTTTTGTTACAGAATCAGGACTTGTTGCACATCGCACTGGATTAAGTGATGAACTGCTAAAGAAATCAGTTGCTGCTAATGACACTGAGGTAAGAAAAAATTAATACACCCTGGATAAATATTACTAGAAATCTTGTCAAACTAAGCATACGTAACTGTATGTTTTTATCCATGCTTATTTAGATAACTTCTCAGTTGTAAAGGCTTATTTTTTTTACCTCTTTGTACAGACAGGCATCAGATAAGTGCATACCCTCCCCCAAAGGGCTGAACTTTCTTTTTGTCTACATCTAGGTTTTAAGTAGCTCTTACATTTCATGCTCTTTCTGTCTCTTTTCGCCTATTATTAAATTAGTGATAAAGTTGTGTGTGTAGTATATTGTTATTTTTTTCCTTTTAAACAATAAAGATCCTTTGGACAAGTGTTCAGTGCTGTAAGCTCATCAAACATTCAAAGATCGGATGTCCTTTAATAATACAATACGCAGGATTACAGACATGAAATATTGTTAGCAGTGTTTCTCTAAGGATGATGGACATACGTATGACAATAATGCATACCCTGGCTCTGTGTTATTTTTACTTTACTGTATAAAAAATGCATCGCAGCATCTTTATGTTTACTGAGCAGAGTCCCCTTCTGGTGTTATTACCTCAGTTTACCTTCGTCACATCGGATCTCTTTCTCTGGAGACGAATGTTTGGAGAATGGTAAACTCCAGCAATCTCAAACATTAGCATTTGTGTTAAATTATTCATTTTTCATGCCGTGATGTGACTCGGAGAAAGCGTAAAACAACTTTACACACTCAAGATTACACAACTAATTGTTAAACACACCTCAGTGGGTTTTTGAAGATGCTGTCACAGACTTTTCGTCAGACGTTAAAGCCTGGTTACGATGATTTCATGCAGTTTGCTCTTACCATTTCTCTTTTAATGACACTGTGGAAGAAAGAAACATTAAAACTCACCATAAATTACAAAATGGTAATGGGAGGAGGGAGAGGGAAAGAAGGCTCGGCTCCCTGACCGGTCATAAGTTGATCATCTTAAGCTCCGAGCTGCAGGTAGGCGGTGACAGCTGCTTAATTTGGTTTTGTCACCGGGGTGACTTAATCCTGTAACGGGCCCCGGTGACAGCGGCCTCACAGACGGCTGAGAGACAGAACGGCACTCTGGTTGCCCGTTTACGGATGCAGCAATAGAAACCAAGGTCACTTTAATTAACTGCCAAATTACAATTTAAACGATAATACTAATCACTCACTTTTGCGCTAGCAAGAAGCTACTGGCTGTCATGTTAATTTAAGGCTGAGGGGGAAAATGGACATTTCCACCTCTGCTTCACGGCGGGAACTGAGGCTGTGCTCTTTTTATTTACTCTGTGTGTCGCACTGTACCCAAAACAAGAACAGAAAGAATTCTCTCTTAAAAAAGTTTTGTATTTTTTCTGTTCCAGAAAAAGATCTTATCTGTCTTGTTGTTTTTTTATTACAACAAAGGAGGTTGTTGACCTTATTTAACCTTTTAATAAGTTATCGCTAAATCAGATGGTATGCGATCCAAGTGTTGGCTCTCCAGTGTTTCGAATTTGGGTGTTTTTTGAACAGGTTATTTTTCCGATATTACATGACTGATAAATACTAATACAGCTGACACTGTTTCCATCTAAACATAAGGAACATTAAATTCATTTATGTTATTTTTACTTGCAAAGTTTGAGATGTTTTAGTTGTTTTCCAAGTTGATAACCAGTTGACAAATTGAAAACAAAACTTCATTAAATTAAAACAAAAACTTTTTTGGCTTAATTTTAAAACAAGGTGTTTTTGTTCAACTTTCATGGATCTGATTACCTAAACATGACATGGCTTGTTTTGGCATCATTCATGATCCTTAAAAGTCAAAATGGTTATATTGATTTTAGCACTTGAGAAAGTAAGTTCCTGGAGTTTTACTCGTGCAACAAGGTCTCCCTCTGAGACGATCACATTTGTTTCTACACTTTCTCATAACCTAAAACTGACCTCCAATGGACAAATAAACCAGCATGTGGCTGCATCTGAAGACTGAGCATATATAGTATTTTATTATATCAGATATGCTAAAAGCCTCCAAACTAATTTTAGCCAAAACTGATGGTGACAAATATTCAAGCTTTTTATTGTGAAGAACGTCAGATTTCCCCTGTGCCAGATTTTTGCATGCATCTTTGTCACAAAAAAACAAAACGAAATGAAAATATAGTCTAAGGAAAACAGTTTGAAAAAGGAGAAATAAACAGCTGATGTCCCTTAACAAATCTATTTTCTTTTCCCATTTATCATCCAAAATTGTGGCAGCAGCTACATATGCCATTACAATCAACATACCAGTATGAAATACAAAGGCATTTTCATTTAGGAGTGACCAAAAGTGCAGACACCACAGCTGCACACTAAATGCAAACTTATTCCAGTGAAAAGTTAGGTTTCTTAATTTTTAAGAAGCTGTTTACTATCAAAATATGCAAGAAAATATAAAATTACAGACAGAACTAGCGGATGGCAACTTTATCTGACAATGTTTATGTCTAAACGACATGGTAAATGGACTTGAGCTTATATAGCGCTTTTCTAGTCTTTGACTACTCAAAGCTGCTTTACACCGCAGGTCACACCTACCTATTCACACCCATTCGCTCACTGGCCAGTCTCTCTTTCTCCCACCGCCACTGGCCACCTCTGCAACCTCCCGATCACTGACCAAGCGCACTATCCAACTGCGCCACCGACATGTAATCCTTTATTTAAATAAAAAAAGTGGAATGCCATATAGCATATCAGATTGGTCCTAATTTGATTGACAAAAACTCTTTTGTTAAAAACAGCACTGGGAGGCTGGCAATGTAATCTTACTGGTTGTCAGTCTCAGCAAGTTGAGAGTTCAGCTACCATAACACATAATGTAGATGGGCAACTCCACATAGCAAAAGCAGACGTCACCAAAAGAGCAGCACAAGCGCACATAAACTCCTCGTCGTGGATTTTAAAGGAATAGTTATGTATTTTGAAGTGGGATCCTATAGTGCCAAATACATCAGCCTCAGCGAGTCCGATCATCTCTGCCCCTGTAAGAAAAGAACCAACGGACAGGATCGACCAAGCTGTGCTTCAGATAGGGCCAATGCTCTGTTTAATTTCGTGATTTCTGGATGAAAACAAACATATAAAACAGTGATTGGGTGATTATTCACTGTACTGAAAACATCTATGATATTAACTTCTTTGCAAGCCAGTGTTAATTTTGACAGCACTTTTGAATTTAGTTTTAGTCTTTTGCCTAAAATATCTATTAGTTTCAGTTATAATTTAGTCATCTAAATTGTTTTAATTTTAGTAGGGATGAAAACTGATACAATTTTATCGATGCCAGTGCTATTAACAGTCCAATTAACAATCCTGCTAATCAATCCAATTTTTTAATGATTCCCTTATTGATTCCTGCAGATTTTCCCTGTGGGCAAATGTTGGCCTGTAGACTTTCAGTGGCAACAATGTCAAACACACGTCAAAGCACTGATAATGTGATGGAGCTTTTAACGATTCTCAACTGGAACTGGTTTTCAATTCCCATTCCTAGATTTTAGTCTAGTTTCACTTGATGAAATTTCACAACATTTTAGTTGACAAAATCCACTGTAATGTCGTCAACTAAAACATGAACTGTAAATTGTAAGGCATTTTTTATGTTCCCCTGAATATCTGAAGTCATGTTTTACATTTGGATCTCACCACCACGAAGCTAAAGCAGGTGTGATTGGATGTCCCTCTCAACTCATCCAACCTACCACACAACCAAAGTAGATGTGAATTCTAACTTGTCCCTACTTTACATGACAAAAATTAGGTCTTATTAGATTTAGTCTTTGTCAAACATTTTAGTCTATTTCTTATCTGTTGACGAAAATGTCTGTTAATTTAGTTTTTGTCCATGTGCATGTGTTTTTTAGTTATAGTATAGTTTTCATCTGGGGAAAAGGGTTGTTGACAAAAACTATGACGAAAATAATTAGCCAACAAAACGAACACTGACACAAGCAAGCTCCTTTCTGTTTTTTCCTTCTGCCACGAAATCATTTCAAAACAAAGTCACTTGGTAATGGAAAGTAAAGCATTGTAAATGTTTAGCACTGCAAATGATCCCTTCAATGCAGTTTTTTGAGTTTCATTTAACCTGAATTCATCAACTTATGCAGAACTCACTACTCCATCTGGAAATGATTATTATTGTAATAATTGTTGAAATGAACCTCATACAACCCCCATTTCAAAAATTCTGAACCATCCCTATTGTGAACACCATACAAATCACAATGCAAAGGACAGTTGAAACCTCTGTTCCCAAGGCTGTGGCTCATTTACCAGTGCAACTTATGTCGGATTTTTGAAGCAGGTTTGTCGGTTCTTTGTAAAACTCCAGACATCTAATGTACAATATGGCACATTTATGCATCCCAATTAAATACTATACATTTTATTTACCACATATAATCCCCTGAAAATACTATGGTTGCACAATATTGTTTTTTTGTCGTAAACTCATTCAAATATTTTTGAACTCATTCCTGATACTGATGTCAGAATCCATTTCTTTATCAAGAGCACAAAGCCTCCACTTCATCAGGTTGACATGTTCCTTTCATGATTAAATTCTATTAGTGTTGGAAACAGATTTGAAGCATGAAAGACATCATTTTAATCTTTAATAGATGATGCTTCTGTTTTATAAAATTGGTGTTCTGTGATGGTAAACCACTTTGATGCACTTATACATTCTTCCAATATGTGAGATATGTACATATACATGGACAGTTGTACAGCCAAAATATAATCTGTATGTATCTGCAAAATTTTCAGATCTGCTCTCTTCCTCCATCATTATTTTTCTGATGATATTGTGCACCCCTACTGAAAAGGAAAGTAGCAGGGACTTTCTCTCTCTCTCTCTCTCTCTGCATCTCTGACTTTGATTGCTTTAGCCTTGTGTCTCAGATTGTGTTGGGCTGTGTCATGCAGCCTGGTCTGACACTGTAGAGACTAGGTAAGTTCCAGATCATGGGATATTTATTCAAGCCAACCTCCACCCCATTACAGTTACTGCCCATCTGCCACTGCTGCCACTCGGAGCCCTCCTAAAGGTTACTCATTTACATATGGGTGGGGGGAGCGTCCACTGATAACAGAACTCCAATCAATCAGTGCATCATGATTAATCCCATGTAAAATCCCAGCAGTTGGTTAAAACTCCTCAAATGCCACTTTTTAAATCAAGTCCTGGACAGACTCTACAACAAACTGGAAACAACCGAATGAGAAAATACATAATTTCTCAGATAAATTATGACGGGGTGCCTGAAACTGATTTATTATTGTCATCGTTAGCCATATGGCACAAGCTGCTTCCCCTCCTCCTAACATTCAAAAATGTGTGATTACGGGGCTAGGTCAGAGCAACCTTTACCATAGCACAAATGAATCTGGGTCTGATCAGCAAAAGAGATGACAACAGAGGATTCAAGTTTATCTCTAAAAAAGAATTCACATTTGGGCTTTAACTTGGTGGGGTGGCAGAAATAAATTATCTGTTTAATTTATCAGAACGTAGTGTAATCAATCTTAAAATGGTGAAATTTGGGCCTCTGATTAAAAAGAATTCTATGTGAAGTCTCTTTTTGTTGTGATTCATGACACAATATCCCTTACTTGTGACCATGACTGTGTTTTAACATTAGGAAAATCAGCCTCACTTCCCTCTCTATGTTCTTCACTGAAGAAACTAATGGACAATCTTACATGATACTTCATTATGGACTTTTTGTGCTTGTTCTCAGCCCTGTCATCTTTGTACAATTATGCCCTCCTGGGTCTCCATCTCTATGTTATATTGCACCAGCAATTAAAGCAAGAGTAAAAGCTTTAGGAAAAGATTTCACATTTATAATTATTTGCATGTGTCCTGCCAACATTTACATTATCGTCTCCGTCTCATAATAATTGCCGTGTTCCTCTGAGTGGCTCAAGGCGATGTTGTATTAGGTTGTAATCTCCAACACTGTTTCCTGACACAAACTTGATGTGTCACTGTGATTGGCATGGAGGAGATGACATGACAGAGCTGGTTTTGGGGGACTGACAGATAGTTGGCAGGTTAAGGCTCCCCTGTTGGGTGCTGTGCTGCCTCAGGACAGTCACCTGTCATCTCAGGTGAAGGCTCATCATAGCTGATGACTGGGAGCAGCAGAGTGGATATAATGGGATGAGCAGACTGACACAGACATAGTGCAGGATTCCCTTTGTCTGTGGCCTTGCCTCAGTCTGAATAAAAAGTGTAAAGAGTTTTAACACAGTGGGTGACGAGCTGGCACCCGTGGCCTGAGAACAAAATTGATCCAAGTTACGATCAGTTTGAAGAAATCAAGTGTCTGTCTGTCAGTTCTATCAGACCCTGCAGAAGATGAGATGTTGCACTCTGAACGTCGAACACTAATTGAAGCTGTTAATATGATTACTGCAGGGGCTGTCATTTTAATCACTCTTACTTCTTCAGATTTTACAAGGAATGAACAATATTACAGGAACAACACCTGTATCAGCACCTGAAAATATAATTGTTATAAAAGCATTGAAAAGGATGGTGATATTTTACAGTCAGAAACAGCTGTGCAGTTGTTTTCAGTAACATTGCTGGTGCCTAAACAGTTGAGAAACTGATGCTCTTGTGAGCATAAATGTCTGCACTCACATCCCTGTTATTCATACTGTTAATATGCTTTGGTGATGTTGTTTATATGTATAACATCAGAAAGTAACATTTACTAAATCTTTTTATTTTTGCGACATTGCCTGCCTTTCATTTCCCACAAGCAGCTTCCTCATAATGACAAAGCCTCTGTGAAACTAACCTACAAATAAAACATGTATTCTTCGAAGTTTGCCAAGGTTTCTGTGAAAATTCAGAATTTGTATGCATCAGCAGTTCTTTGTTGGGAAAAAAAGCCTCATTGTAGCCTGCTCTGGAGTTTTAAAAATGCAGTTAATTTAGGACTTTTAATGCCTATAACAGTCTCAGATCAGAGCATTGCAGGTAATTGTTGTGAAAATTGATTCATTTACGTGTGATTGAGGAGTTTACCTGATTGATCACTTAACAGTTGGCAAGTCTTTGTTCTTCTGACGGCTTGCAACAAAAAACCATTATGAAACTCATCAAACTGCCTTTTTTCAGAGAAATGATCCAGTTTACTCACAACTTTTAAAGATGAAGACACTTTGAGGCACAAAGACCTTTCCTGAGCACACATGGACAACATGAAGAGCATCCACCAGTGAAGCGAGGTATGTACCTGCCTGTTTTTGACTGGAGAAGTGCATATCTGTGATTTTTGGGTGTCAGGGTCTGGGGGTTGTCTGTATGTGTCGACCCAGTCGCTGTTGCCATTTTAGTTGAGTTGCCTCAAAAGACCGTCCTGCCAGGCTCAGAGGGAGCATGTGTCCATCAAAGTCAGGCTGATACGAGGCGTGAGGGCTGAGGCCTGCTCCAGCGATAGAAAGGGGGACTGACTCATACAGAAGATCAGGAATCAGCATGTCACTCTCAGCACAGCATACTGTCACAGTGCATCAACAAACACACAGTCTGTGGAGAAACTTCTGAGTGACATTCAGAAACAATATGCAGCAGTATCAGGGGATGAGCAAGAAAAATGTTTGTGAACAATGAGAACAATAGCTGGTGTCATGGTTTAGGCGGGGAAAGAAGGACTGATCGTAGGTCATCAATAAACAGCATTTTTTAGGAAGCAGTTTAGAGCCCAAGAAGGTCAGAGTGAGTTTTTATTAAGGAAGAGATACTTGTGAATTTATACCTACAGTGAGCTTAGGATTAATTTTTTTAAAGTTTGCTTTCATGTCCGAATGGAAAATGGACAACTAGCTGTGACGCAACTCAAAGAAAGTCCCTCGGAGTTGGGCCGTGTTAGCAAATATAAATTATAATCATTGTCACAATAAAGAGAAATAAATTTAAATTGACCTTCATTTACAACTGACTTTCATGATGAACCCACTAAAGAGAACAGGAACATGACAGGATGAGGAGACAATCAGCTGAAGGACAGAAATAATGTGTTGCAATGATTATGATTATAGAACAAAGCAGGCGTTGGGGTCATACACTGTAAAGAAGTAGATGAAGCCATGTGATGTCCACCATTTTTTACCATAGGAGCCTTTGGTTGATGCCCTCTACTCTCCCATATTGCACGTGTCATCTCAACACATTTTCAAAATTTAGAAATCCTTTACAAATTATCGATAAAAGGACAACAGGCCCAATATAAAAAAATTACCTTACTCACGCTGAGGGCACATAGATATATTATACAGAAAAACACCAAATAAAAGCTGGGTTTCAATGAATTAATTTTGACAAATAGACACCTGTTCCAAATAAATGCCACGTATAATTTTTTTCCAGCGCAGAGTATGAGCTATGGTCGAAGTTTACAGTCCACACATGTGATGCTGAGCTCACAACTGACAGTTCACGCTTGAAAAGACTGTACCTCTACAATCCGCATGGTTTATTTGCCTCTCAAGACATCCTGTCGGCTCGCTTCTCCTCCCTCTGTATGTCAGCAAATGCACGTTGGTGTGCGGCCTTCTGTTTCATGACAGTGCAGTTACACTTAACGTCCACAGAGGCCAGGAGTGCGTAGACAGCTCTCAGCTCTCTTACATACTAGGGCTTTACAAATCCAAAGAAGATGACGTTGCCACTGCCGCTGCATGTTTTTTGTCCTTAACGTCAGGAGGTCAGTCACGTCAGTTAGTGGTACATTGCTGCTGATTGCCATCGCCCCGGTGCAGCAAAAAAAACAAGTAGGACCCTAAGACCTTACGAAATTAGAGAGTGCTTAGTTGAAAGAAGAAGACAAGAGTATAACTATGGTACAGTAGTCTCGCTTTGAAAATGTAAAGGTGATATTCATACAGGTGTAAATAAATAATTTGATTACATTTACCATATTTTTTCATTTCTGCTAAGCAAGATTGAAAGGAATTAAACACCTGTCCCAAATAGTCACCTGATCCCAAATAAACGCTTGGTCTGCTCAGTGATTGAAACAAATAAACGCCCTGGCTATTATTTGGTATTTTACAGTATAGTTAGACATGAAATCATTTATTTAACCAGGCTGTAAAGTCCATCTTTATTAGCATACTATCAATAAGGTGTCAGGTTTCTGCAGCCAGCCTCAAGTGGCCACTTGGGGTACTACAGGTTTTTGCACTTCTGCAGCTTCTATTTTGTGCCCCCGAGATTGCTTTCAGGTTTGGGTGAATGATGTTAACTAGAATTTAGCAATGTGTTAATGCCACAGGGGATGAATTTTGAATAATATTGTTCATGCAATTTTTTTTACTATTTGCTAGGCCTTTTTTTTTTTTTTTTTAAATCCCCATCACAAGAAAACACACTACAAACCCCACTCAAATTGAAACTCCTGGGTGGATTTTTTTATTGGCTGTTAAATCAACTTACAATAATTTTAAAGTCCCTGTTTAAGCAACAAATTCAAAAAAGATCACCTCTAAAAAGATGTTTTATTTCAATAAGCCTTTTCTTAAATCATGTTCTTCCATAAAGAGTGATTAAAAGAAAGAACCATTGGCATTTTTGTCTTGACATTTTCACAGCTTAGACTGTAAAGAATGAAGAGGTTGGTGGGTTTATTGGTGGACTAGTGGTTTGTTTGCCCGCTCTTTATTAGGTGATGGGTTCAGTTATGACTGCATGTTTCTTTCCAGCATGTAGTCTCCCAGTCTCTTCTGTTCTTGACTCTATCCAGTAAATTCAATCCATCCAATCATGACACTTATAGCCAAAGATAAACCTCAAAAACCCCTCACACATGCTTTACACATTCTGAGAACATTTATAATCCAAAATTCAATCTGCTACTTAAAACAAAGTAACACGTTTAGATGAAATGGCTCATGCAAATATTTAGTTATTTAAACTTAAACTATATTTAACCTAAACCATGCATATAACTTTTTTTCACTAATTTCCTTACAACTATTTTTAATTGTTAAGTAAGTTTAGGAGTATACTTTCAATAACAATGTGACAAAATCCTAAATATGTACTTTTTTTTTGTTTAAACCATGAGGCAAACATTCAGAGAGCAGATTGTGCCCACCTTGTCCATCTTTCTGCAATAGCAGGTTTCTTCAGTCCCTGAAGTCCTGTCAGAGTTTTCCAGCATCGAGGCCTGTCAGTTATGAGCCCTGCTCTGTATTCATAACTTCTGTCAAAGCACACAGCCTGTCCTCCAAGCTTTTGTGATGGGCAGCAGTCACGTTGCTCAGTAGCCTGGATATAATCTCTTTTACCTGCTCGATTTATGCTGTTTCATGGTCGGATATGATAGTAATCCATTTAAATGTTGCTGCTTGACCTAAATGTTGTGAAGAGATCGAAAAACTTGAGATTTTATTATATATAAAACATGAATGTCACTACTCTGATTCATTCAAACATTGTGTTGTAAGAGTAAAGCTAGTATGGGTCCTGCACAATTAATTAAATGTTGGCTTTCCTACAATCAAAGGTGTTCAACTGACAGCAGTTGTTCATTTTATTGGAAAATCATCTGTTAAGAAAACTTGATTAAACACATCACCTTGTTTGAACTATACTGGACTGTCTTAAATAATCTGCACTCGAGCTGAACTATATTGAGGAAAAAAAGATACATATGTGTATATTGCGTCCCCAAATAAATACATACAACATACAATACAACAAGAGACAGGGCTATATATATATATATATTTTCACATTAATCAGTTTCATCACTGTTTTTTTTGTTTGGATCTTTATTTAATATGTTTTCTGAATTTCATCTGTCATTGTGGAGCCAGTGGGAGCATACTGGGCAGAAACCCTAAATTCTTGATCAGATGTCTGTTGTTAATAAAATGATTATTCTGTTATCTCCACACACTGCAACCTTGAAATCTGTATAATAATAATCTGCCTAATAGACAAAGTAAAACCTTTTTTAAAATTAAGTATTATAAAGCGAACACAACATTTTTAGGGGTGTCCCGATACAACCTTTTCACCTCCAACACCATACCAGTTGAGGAGCTTTGAGTATTGGCCGATACCAATATCGATCCGTTCCGATATCAGCAGGAATCATACACACTTATTATTACTTATTTTGTAGTATGGACAGTAAGAAAAGGCTTGATCAAGTGAGATTACTCAAACAGAAAACAGTAGTCAGCAATAGTAGGTATGAGAAAAACTGACTGAGTTGTTATTTACCAATGGGATCAATAAATTTTAACCTTAAACATAAGAAAATAGCACAATAAAGTAAAATTAATGAAAAATAATTTAGAAGGCCCTGAAAAGTAACCTCAAGAACTCCAGTAAAAAACACACATTTTTAAAATAGTTTAGTAACCACTGTGTTTAACTTAAACATAAGCATATTCTACAAGTCAATTAATTAAATAAAAAAATAAATGAGAATAGAATACTTGTACTGGAGTGCTTGTATCGGATATTTTAGATGCAGACCTATATAATCCAATATTTGTGTTTTTGCTGATATGGGACTGATACCAATATCGGATCAGGACACCCCTAAAAATTTTTGATGTTCTTGGGCCTCCACATGGTCCAAGATGAATAAAGACAGTATGAGAACCATATGATGCTTCAAAAATTATGTAGGTTATCAGTGGGGATGTAAAATACATTGATATACATATTTTGATTGGATAATCAATTGTCAAGGCGGATCAAATCAAAAATATAATTAAACCCTTGTCTATATTATATGATGAAGCTTTATGTTGAAATTCTCTCTGCACACCCCTAAATGGAGGGTGACAACGAAGCACACAGGCGCCTGCTCTGTTTGTCAATTGACTGAAATTCACCCGCTGATATAGTAACAATTCAAACCTCTACACATTTTGAGCTCTGAGGAAAATTTATCCATACAGTGCTGAAGGGGCTTTATCAAGCAGTAACAAACCCACCTGATCTTATGATTCTATTGATGACTGATGACCTTTTTTTAAAATCAGTTTTTATCTTTGGAAGGCTAATTAGCTTTTTGTGTTAATGAGCAGTTGACCAGTGACACATGAAATAGTGGCAGCTGAGTGTACATGTCTTTATGCAGTTGTTTTATCATCTTTACAAGTAATGCACACATTTTCAATGTAAATAAGATGGTTTTAGGGAAGTTTAATCTGTAGGGCACCTTTACAAGATATGAGATGTTACAACTTTGAGAATTTTAAATTCTCTCATAATTAAAAACTTAATATTTGGTGAAACATAAGCTCTTAACTAAAAAAAATCAACGCCAATTAAATTATTCTAAAATTAATGTAGAGGATTCAGTACCAATATTCCACAAACTATGTCTTCAAACTTATTTTAATCATTGCATTAACTAGATTTCAATATGCTGTTTATCACTGCGTCTAAATTACTTTCTGTCCTGCCCTCTCTATATTTTTCGAACTCTCCTCCGTACCCCTTACAAAGGGAAACATTAAGATTCTTCTAAATGCATCTAAACATGCGATTACTAATTTCTACACGAAATGTTAGTATGACAACTAGGGCTGGGACGATACGTTTTTCTCCAGATTTAATTTTTTAAATGTTTTTTTAGGTTCCTGATAAGATTTAAATTGCGATTCTACGATATTGCAGACTTTTGCAATCTTTAGTTAGCTTTCTTAACACCTGTGAAAAATATGAGCAATGATGATGCCTACAGACTATATCAGGAACTCACATCAACTGTTAGTCTGTTTTTAGGATTTATTCAGCAATACATTTAACCAGCTATTCATACTCTCTCTTCAACAGGCTGGGTTGCATTTAAAAGTGGCTTATTAACACGGACTAAAATGAAGCATTTACATTTGGAAAAAAAAAAGATTTTTGAACAAAAAATCAATTTAAAAATCGTCAAACAAAAAAAACTGATATAATGTGAATCAATTTATTCTCCCACCCCTCGTGACAACACACATCAGAAGTATTTATTACCCCTTTCATATCCACGCATGAATTATAATTCATTTTCTCTCCCCATCCCAAATTAATATTGAATATTGAAACAAAAAGGTTGGCTACTCTTCTTTGCTTTTTCTGTTGTCTTTAAAGACCTGAAGAAAAGATTGAAGTCAATAGTGACAATTTAAAGTCCTAATGAAGTACAATACCACATTAAACATTATACTTGAATCTCTTGATTCATGATTGGCTCTATGGATTCATGTTGGGTGTTGGATGTATATATTTGTAGATATATGTATATGTGTATCTTTATATGTATATATGCCTCTAAGCATATATGTGTATCCATAAAATGAAGAGCTTTATGCTCTATTATAAAGTGTCTTGAGATAACACTTGTTATGAATTGGCTCAAAGATTGATTGATTGATTGAATTATTGTTTTTATGTACTCTCGACGCCATTGGAAATGAGAGCATGCTCTCAATGGAATTTCGAGATTAAATAAAGAAGAGAAACTTTATGTTACACAGCCCACAATATTTTTTTTCACAAATCATGGCATGACAAATCACCAGTGACAGGTCAGAAGTTGTATTGGCGCCTGGGGAGCCAACCAACAATCCAGGGGGTCACAACCCACAATCTGAGAAACAGAAATATCAAAAAATTGATAATTATTTTTTACCTCTAAAGTGCAGCCCTATAGTCAGGACTGAAAGCATTGGGTTACATTCAGATGAATATGTGTTGGTATATCTTCTTTTGTTGGTAGTTGTGTGTTTCATAGCATTTTGTCTTCACAGTGCTCATTAAATCAAATAATAGATGCAGTTCTTAAATACTGCACAGATTATTGTGTGATAATTCCAGCAGAGTCCCTGGATCAGTTTGTGTGAAGCTTGTGTTTATGTTGTTCCTGTTGCTGCTGGAGATTTTCCAGTCTGACTCTGTACAGGGAGGTGCTTCAAACAGGACAGCTGCATTGTAAAAATTGGTTGGGATTTTTTTTTTTCTTTTAATGTTACAAGCTGCCCTTCAGTAAATTTGACTCCACCTCGCCACATGAAGGTTCATTTCCACCCATGTAGTGCACATGAAGGTGATGCCCACCGTTTTACCTTTCCCTCTGGGGGCTGGATTTAATCAGTGTTCAGTCAAGAAAACCACTTGTTAATTAATGAGACCTCCACGAGAGACCAGCATGCATCTCACCAAAGCCATGTAGTGTCAGAAGTTGGAAACAAAAATAGTGCTCGCCCCAAGGCTGAGCTGAGTATTTATTTGCTGTTTTATTTAGCTTGTTTACTTTTTCTCATTGACGGCCCAACTGGGGGCATCTTAATTCTCCAAATGACTTTTTAAGTAGTGCCTCCACTCTGCACGACCCCGCTGAGTGACAGGCCATTCTAATCCGTTTTCACCAGGGGAAACAGCCTTTATTGCAGCCTCTGGTCAGTTTGTTTCCCCCCCAGCCCACAACATACGGCATTTAACACACTCATAATTAAGTAGCTGAAGCCAAAGTGCTCTGCCCAATCTGAGGCCATCGGCTGGCGCTGAGTGACAGATGAGCAGAGGGGCAATTCAAGTCCTGCTGACATTTTACTCATAAAAAGAGATTATAAAAGCTTTGAGCAAACCAACAACAATGTGGTGTTTGGATTCAACAGAAATATCTCAGAATAAAAGGATTGTATTCCGCTTTTATTAATAACTGGGCTTTTTTCATTCTGCAGAATTTAAGTATTTGACTGAAAAAGGCACTCAGACAATAATAACAAGCAGTATCGGGGAGTCTCGACAGCGTCCCTGCTTGCCGTTTATCCTGCTCTTTTCTAGCCAACTGGGTGAAGGATACTCTGCCTGTTTCCCCACCCAAACTCTAGGTCCCATCTGCTCACAGAAAGGCACAACATTTGTCAAAGTAGACTGGATAATGGCTTTGGCATCCTTATTATAATCTCAGCATAATCTTCATTTGTCCACTTTTGGCATCGGGACACTTCTGGGTTTGGGAAATCGGTCAGGACTCTTTAAGTGTCCCCGTTTCGTTTTCATTAGCTCAAATCGAGGCATGAAAGCTCATTTAATCCCAATTTAAAACATGATGATTCTCTGTTTGTCAGAGGTGCACAGAGAGCTCTGGTTCTTGTTCTCTTTTTCTCTGGATGGCATTGAAAAAGCTCAAAAATCACCACCACAGCAGAGGCCGGAAAAGTCTGATTTTACTTGATAATTCAGCTTTGCCTGCTCTGACAAAGGCTTTTTTGACGCATCACACTGATAAAACTGTTTATGAACCAGCTTGAAAATATCCTGCTTTCACGAAGCAGTCATAAAAGCAATACAATCAGAGGAAACCAGGCTTCATTTTCACCTCTACGCATGTAAAGACAATAGAGGGACAAACTCCACATCGTGTCTCTCCATTCTCCATTAGGGTTGTGGCTCTCAGTTGACTACTGCTCCCCCTGTATGTGGGTCACAGACACCGTTCCCAGCTGTGCGGCCCAGTCAGCTGTGCCTTTTGCCATGCCCGCCAACATCTGCTCCACAAAAACAATATCCAGCTTTTAGCACTCAAATGGAGGTTGCACCATATGCCAGCAAGCCACTTAGATTCTGCCAGGGGAGCTGGGGCCTGGCCGCTCTCAGCGAGGTAACAATGAAGGAGAGCGGCACTGAGATGTGAAGGAGAGCTCATCATCGCTCTCTTTTTATCTATCATTCTACTCTTTACTCACCTGTAACTGTTTTTTATGATCTATCTTTAATCTTTGCGTGTTTTCCCCTTTTTTGTTTTGTTTGAGTGGAAACCTTCTGCTTTTTCTCTGCTGCTTATGTCCATCAGTGTGTGGCCGTGTGCATCTGCTCAAGGTGCTTTGGCAGTGTCACCTTTTGAATATTAATGCACCATTTAAACAAAAAGGTCTGTCACAAGGTCTTAAATATTTGAGAATCATTTTGTCCTATCAGGACTTTTTTTTTAACAAACAGAGTGAAGACCACACTTCAGTTTTGTCCTTACCTCTCTTTTTGAAAAAGACTGATCGCAGAAATGAAGTTTAGCCCTTTAAGACCAATTAAGAGTGCAGATTTGGTAGCTATGGGATACTGAAGTGCTGCTAGCTATGCTGAGAGGTGATAATGGATTTTTAATTAAATATGGGAACCAAAGGTCCCAAAATGGCGCTTACAGCTAACCAAGCAGTAGCCATTTGGTGACTGTACAGACAAGGTCCATTATTACCTCTCTGGCCTTGAGTATCACTGGTTCCTACTTTTCTTTGACTTTTTTTTGAAAAACTTTTTTTTCATGCGCACAAAGTAGCAGTTCAAACAAATTCAGATAAACCAAATTCAATTCAGGATAAATGATGAAGATGTGGAACATTTCATTTGAGGGTATTTTGAGACTGAGGGATTAGAAACAAAAGATGTCTTTTTATCTTAATGACAATACATGGTCTGTTTAACTTTTTTGATGAATAGATGTTAGCTGAAACTAGAAAAATTAACCACTCACAGCAGCTGGATACACCAGGTTTGATGTATGTCTGTCATCAGAAAAGTCCATCTTAAAAAGCTTGTAACTATGCAGTTGTTCCTGAAGGTGACTGGAGCACTTATTGTTCTTGATTGAGAAAGAGGCCGTCGATAACGACTTTGTTTAGTTGTGTGAAAAGGTAGAAAAACTGCAAGTATGTGTTCGTGTGCTCAGTTGCCTTCCAATAATTTAAAGCTTCTGCCGAGGCTGAGCAATTGAATAGAATTTCAGTAATATCAAGGTATGTCCCACTGTAGTTTTCAACTAGAAAAAGGTACAGCTTGGTACAGCCAAGCTCTCACGTCAAAAGAACATTTAGTACGAATTTGAAACACTGGATTGTGTGTCATACATAAATGAATTATTATAATATTGGTATATTTAGCAATACTTTCTTCAATATTTCCATAATCTTGTAATAAATTGTTTATTAAAATAAAACTGTGAGCTTGGGTGGTCTTTTTTTCAATTCCTACTAATCTCTGCAAAAATAAAATTTATGTAAAAATGATAATAATTTAAAAAATGTGTCTCCAAACCCCCATTCTCCAAACACTGTCTATAGGATTTTGGCCTGATGAACCTGGAATTACAAGTTTCATTATGAAGTACAAAGAAAAATTATTCATTCAAAGTTGGGACCAGGAAAAACAAAAAATACCCTAGATGCTCAGTGCTGGACTTTTTTGTTCTTGCTGACAATCTTTTGCACCCTTCCTTAATTCTTCAAAATGATCATTAGCATTTCTGTATACTGAGGTTGTCAAATATATTAAAACATATAAATTAATATGTTTCATAATGATAAAATCTCTAGAATCACAAGAATCAGTGGTATCGTAAACTGTAGAAATGTATTACTCCTCAATCATACTTTTGAGCTAAAGAGAGACTGCACACTGTCTTGTTTGGAGGACAGAGTACAGCAGTCACTGTGTCTGATTAGGCAATCTTAAAAACTGTGAGTTTGCCTACAAGTCTGACGGATTACATGGCTGTATTCAACTACACCTGAAGACTTGATGATGTTGGGAGAATGCTAGAGATGGTAAACAAACATTCTTTATTTGCAGTATTTTTTTGTTTTGTTTTTACAAATCTTATGAAGAATGATTGTTAGCTCAATGCTAAATGTTAACAACTGCTCGTGGTAGATTCAAATATATTCATAAATAAATGATATGATAGCAGTACAGCCTAGACCTTCTCTAAAGTAAAGTGTCTTGAGACATAGATGTTCCGGGTCTCTGGTAAACAATTAAAGATTGATTGGTATTCTTTCCTATCATTTGTCTTTATTCAGTTTGTCATTGTTTCCCTCCTCATCAGAACAGCTAGGATGCTGTTAAAAGAGTCTGAGAGACGTTTTATCTGTCTCATTGCTCAGCAGACAACAACTTCAGTTTGTTTATATCTGTAATTGTTGCAGAGCCCCCCTGTGCTTTCATCGGCCCTCATCTTTGGAGGGAAGAAAGACATTTTAGATGGTAGGAGGAAAATCAAACATACAAGACTTTATTTTGGAGAGTCATTTTGTGTCCCAGAAAGATCGTTTCTGGATGTTTGACACACCACACAAGATGAAACAAACCGTATTTGGAGCTGGTGGCTCTTCCAACTCATGGCTGTCAGGCTGGGCTATAATTGTGCATAAATCATGTGGTCTAACCTCGGCGTAGATTGATGTTTGCAACATTTGTGAAAGTGGGTAAAATTGGCAAGGTATTTTTCCCATTTTCCTAAAAAAGGTGCACTTTAGACAGTTGGCAGGAGTTTGCCTGACATCTTTGATCATTTAAATCAACATTTTTTTATGTGTAGGGATTCTACTTTGTTGCCACAGTGTCATTCAGTTGCCAATATATTTTGATTTTGATTGTAATAAATATGCCCTAGAAAAAATAAAATAAAAAATATAACCAATCATCTAGATTGAGAATTTCTTACAGGTTTTTTTCTTATACAGTTGATTATGTTAGTATTGTTGATTCTTACTGGAAAAAAAATCTTTTTACTGAGCATTAGGCTTGGCATTAACTTTTCAGTATAAACATTTATCCATAGAAACACTATTATCTTATCATATATGTTTCTGCTTTTTGTACACACTGTTTATCTGCCCAACTTTAACTCAAAATATCTTCCATGTCTGGCATGTTGCTTTGTTTTGTGATTCATAACTGGATTCATTTTTAGATCTGGTGATTCTATTTTTCTTTTACTTAATTCAATGTAAACCAGTAAGGTGTGACAACATTTATTTTCCTGTAAAGCAAATGAAGCACTGATGTTTTCACACTCACACACACGCTGACACTTCAGCATATTGTGCATGTGATTATCTTATTCGCCCCCATGAAAGCTCTTGTCCTTGTTCAGTCTTTAGGGGAGGCAGGGGAGAGGTGGAGGAGGCGACGGGGGGAGGCAGACAGAGCCACGCGATCGGGGGTGGGTGGATCCGCTGAGAGGCTGTGGGACGGCGGGTCGGGGCTGCCTTCTGCAGGTCACGGTTTCACTTGTGGGTATTAATTTGGGAGGGACCGGCACACAGCAGCTGTGAGTGTGTTTGTGTGTGTGATGGCCATGGTGAGCGCTGTTAGAGGAGCTGGTGAGCAGTGAAAAATCACCTTGACAGGGTCTCTACTGTATATCATCTGTGCTCACGCCATTCATGAATGCTGAAGTAGGGTCAACTGAGGGTTTAATAACTTCCTGCTAGGGATGCAACAGATTAACAGGCTAAATACTTAAACTTGGATAACTAAGACCCGCTGAGTAGTTTACACCAGATTCACAAGTTGCTTGTAGTAAACATCTGTGTCTCTTTATCAGTTCAAGTTCACAGTCCAAATCTAAATGTTTCTGGAGCTACCCACCACAGGTAGCCTCTTTAGCCACCACTGTCAGTGGATACTGTCACACTGTCACATGCTCTGCAAACCAGATGTAAACAAGTGATTTCATCTTGTAGAAGCAGGACAGCTTGGAAGTATTTTGTAGGGATTAAGGTTAAAGATGCTATGAGGAGCTTCTAAGTAATTACAAAAAAGTCTCACTTTTACATATATACCTGATCGAAATACACACTTTAAGATTAGTTTTATAGCTTCAAAATAGGTTATCTATAAATGCTATTCCTTAGCTTTGCAGTCGGGTCGGACAGGGCTGGACTGGCCTGGATACTCAACTTCGGGAACAAGACAATTAAAACTAGTGCAAATATATATTATTCGGACACGTCTTAGAGTGGGGCTGTAAGTAGCAATATATAGCCGGCTACAAAACTACGATACTAAGTTTTCCAAAAATTGCTTATTGTCACACATCAAAAACTACCGCTACGTAACTAGAAAGAGATACATTACCTCATCGCTTTGCATCCTGTAAGGTGTTGAAAAAAGAAGTTGTAAAGCGATGCAGAGTTCTGAGGAAGGTCCAAGCTGCATTCATTAGCATCACAACAAACGCACGCTTTGGCTTGGGTCATGTCTTTACGACAGTCGCCACGCGTGCTTATGGGTAGCAGAGTCTTTATGTCGGAAATAGATTCTCCT
The DNA here is from genome assembly GCA_036419115.1 of Scarus forsteni. Lineage (NCBI taxonomy): Eukaryota > Metazoa > Chordata > Actinopteri > Labriformes > Labridae > Scarus > Scarus forsteni. Next base: position 1,261,672 of record JAZDUH010000274.1, on the reverse strand, counting down.
CATAGCACCTTCAACTTTGTTGTCAAGTACTTGGATTGCCTCATGAAGAAGTACTTGAGTGCTTGTTCACTGGATACATGCCATAATTGAAATAAAAAAGTTGCACTAAAGCCTGCTGGTGGCTAAATAGGTTTTCGGTGGTGCCTAAAAGCCAATTTTAATGAAAAAACAACTGATGGTAAGGTAAATGAGTGCTTTTAATTGTTCTAACTGCATGAATACATCGAGCATAAACAGCCCTGTGATATTGAGATGGTACTAAGATTTACCGGCTGCTGCCAGATCCTGAAGAGAGGCAAAGCGCTGCTCACATGAAGTCTCCCAGACAACATACTGCTTAGTCAGAGATGAAAAAAGAGAGCTAAACTGAAATTTCCAGAGCTTTATGCTACTCCTGAATGAAATGGTCAACAGAAACATACTTTTTTAAAAACTATACTGTGACTCTTTCAATGTCAGATTTTATAAACAATATGGCAACATACATTTTTCCATCAAATAGAAAAGCTTACAAAGCATTAAGGGCAGATTTTTTCAGTTTATTCACATAAAATATTAGAAGTGCTCCTGGATAACAATCCTCGACCAAGACATCTCTGACATTGTTAGTGAGTTATACTAAAAATGTCGAAAACTGCACAATGTTATCATCTCCTTTTAAGAAAAAAAGCTTAGATCCACATCCAGACTTGGAGATCCACCAAAATCAAATCATTTCTTCCTCAGTCATGACCAACATTTCTGAAAATTGTCATCATAATCATTTGTGAACTTCTTGAGTTATGAGCATAAAAGTATTTTGCTTTATCTTGACAAGTACTGCAAATATGTCAAATAATGTAGTTTATTAAAAAGTATATAGTAGTGGAATTTTATTTTGAACACCTTTAAAATTTTGCTAAATCTCAAATTTTATCCTGAAATATTCACAGAAAAATCTTCTTGGTGTTTTAAGTGATGCGGCTGCTTCAGACACACAAATGCAAATTATTGTTTTGTTAATTGTTAATAAGAAAAAATATCTTATCTATCAAAACACGTGATAGTTTCAACATATATGTTCTCAATACTTTAAGTATCAAAGTCAATAAAAATAGAGGAGTTGTTCAAACTGAATCATCAGTAATGAATAAACCATCATTTCATCAAATTAAGATTTAGTGTTTCTGCGATTAGCTCCAATCTTGACTGGCGTGTTCTCCACAAGCCTTTCACACTGTTCAGGGGGAACCATGTCCTATTCTTCTTGAATGACTGTTTAATCCCTTAATCAGGATGCGATCATTTATTGCTGAAGAAACGCTTGGCACCCGGATCTTGGTTTATCTTCTGTGCTGTTGGCTGGTTTGTATTTCTGTAGTTGAGTGACTGCATCTGCACTGGCCACAGCTGTACCCTTCCTGGCTGAGAATCTGTATCTTAAGGCGTGTTTCCTGCTTTAGGTTCCTTGTTTTAGCCATTTTTGGCAAAAATAGTCTCTTTAATTAAAATGTAACAGTTGATAAGTGATACCAAAACGATGCAGTACTCCAAAAATTTGAATGTATTCCCATAGAACCAATCAATTTTAAGTGATTTGTTTAGTGTTTTGGCTGTGACTGTATGAACAATTTTACACTTGGAGACTTAAAGAGTGATTCTTCACGCAGTATATCAAAAATGTATGGGCTGAAGTAGGTTTATTGACACTTTAAAAATCAGTCCTCAGTTTGGTGCTCTTCTCTCACACATTTTCTCCGCTCTTGGGCCTGTGGTCAAACATAATGGTGACTGACACTGGCCAATGCATTAGATGTATTTATATTGCAAAATGAAATGTTAAAATCTCACTTGCATGTGTTTATCACAGAACTTAATTTAGGTATTTACTGTCATATCCCGCACAGAGGGTATGCACTGATGTCAACATTGTGCCAGACTGGCAGTTCAACCCACTGGAAAGCAGAAAGTGATATTTATTAAATGGCTCTGGTGGTAAGAAACAGTGATACACTCAATTCACTCGAAAAGTACTGTACTTTTCATAATTTTCAGGCCTTATGATTGTTTAAAATGTTCATTACAGATGTAGATTCTAGTCTGATTTATGTTTACGTAAGCTTCCTCTTAATTTTATGAATGATTTACAGGATAATGTCTTGATTTATTTAAAAAGTTAACACTATCGGAAACAGAAGTACTCATATTCATTATTGCGTAAATGCATTTATGCTCAGTGATATGATCCGCTATAACATCATAGCTTTGTCTCTGTCATTAGCGTGACAATAAACAAACAGTGAAAATGGTAAAATATTAAGAACAAAAAAACTTGAAATTTTTCTGCTGAGAATTTGACTGCTTACTTAGCACTAACTGCTGTTATCAGTCTGTGCTTTTTGCCAACCTGTGGCTGGAATTGTGTGAGTGTGACGTCATGTGCATACCCTCTATAGTGTCTGCGTTGGTTACTAAAATGCTATCTCACTTTTACATTTTTGGACTCATTCCTGCACCCTACAGAGTGTCATACTCATTCATGTGTATTCTATATTTTCTGTTACCCCCCATTGGATCTTTTGTCACTTGCACTATAGGTGATGTATTTTTCTTGTATTGCAGTCACATTTGTAGCCATGTCTATGCCGTTAAATCTTAATGGGCATGTTTCATTAGCAAAGAGCATGTGCAGATATGACAAATCAATTTTAATCCAAGCACAGACCATAATGTTGACCTGCAATGAGAATGACAGCTGGAGATATTAGCACTACAGATGTTATTCACACTCTACAGAACAACTTCACACCTTTTAAACCTGGTGCTGCGATTCAGTGTTAAATTTGCTTAATTTTGACTTTTTCTAAGAGTTACTTAATGTTAGCCTTGTCTACTAGACACAAATCAAACATGTTTTTAGCTTGATTTGACATTTTCCAACCGAGAACATTCCTGCTTTCCGCTTAACTGCTGTTGGTGCTTGTTTGAATTTTAGGGGAGCAGTTTGCACAGACTTTGAAAAGATGGAAAATGTTTCATCTTGGCTTAAAAACATTTTTAATCACCATCTAGTTACCAGCTGGTTGAGCTTAAAAGTATAACAACACCAGTGAAACTGGAACCAAGAGGCTGTCCTGGCAGTGAGAATATATTTTTTACTGTTGAAAGATAATTTTTGTTCGCAACATACTGTGATGAATTTTCCAAGTTGTTTATACCCACCTCTAGCTTGTATTTATTTAATCCGACTGCTATTTTTCGTCCAACTTCACACATTTGTCACATTTATTTGATGAAATCACGTCCGTCTCAGAGTCACTGCTTGTGTCGTAGAAATGCCAGCGCTTTTGGCAACTGCGGCAGATTTCTGTCAGCGTCTATCTTTGAACACCTCCCACATCATGTTCTGAGGAAGTGATTCCTCTCTGCTGCCAAACGGGTGCAGTCCAACAACAAATGGCACTGGATAGGGGGGGCTGGAGTAGGATTGGGAGGGGTCGTGCATCCAGACTGTGCGCCCACTTCAAATACTAAAATCTGTCTGCAAGTAAGCTTTTCTTTCCCCATCAGACCTAGTGGTGATAGTTTGTTGGTTGTGTGCACTTCTGTGGACAGTCAGAGGAGGGCAGTGCTTAAGTGGAAACAAAGCAGAGGCTGTCCGGTTCCAGTCATCTCCATACAATGAGTGTGAAGCTGCCTGTTTGAGCTCACATCCTCTTTGGACTCAGCGAGCTGCCCTCACTCATGGGTCGAAGAAAAGAACGTGTTCTGCTGTTATCTGCCATGTGTAACATGCTGTTGGGTGTCTCTGTTATTCTGTACATTACAGTAAGTAATACAGACAAAGTAGCTCAGACATTATGCTAATGATTACAGTGATTATGTTAATTTGACTTTACCAGTCCAGTGCAATGATGCTGAGGCTGCATGATTATTAATAGGATCACAACATGTTAGATCACGTAATGGTTAAGATATGCCTGTGGACCGTATGTGTTAGAAAGCTGCAAACCAAGATCAGAAATACTCATCTGATTTTCTATTGTTGATGCAAACATCTTTATCTGACAGTAAGCAAGATGCTAAAACTCAAAACCTTCTTCAAAACAGTGGTCATGGTCTAGCCTCTTGGTTCCCAACCTGGGCTCTGTTAACCTCCAAGCTTACAGAGCCTCTCCAGGGGTGGTCAAAATTTTGTGAACATATATTGTCCCAAATGGGCCAGTCCAAGCTTTCTGCATCTTAGGCCGCATTAAGAAAAACACATTGACGACTGGGACAATTTGCTGTACCTCACTTTAGAGCATTTGACAGCAAATTTTGGCATTTTGGATAACATAACGCTTTTTAGGTGATCCTGGTCAGCCGTCGCCATGCTCTGTGCAGCACAGATGGGGGGGTTTGACTGCTTATCTTTACAGTCAGACACAAAACAAGAGTGAATTGCAAGATAACTTTGTAAGACTTTTGGTGCTTGAAGATTAATATTGCAGTGTACTTGATAGAAAGGGGCTTGAGATGCAGAAAATATAGCAGTTAATATTTATTATTAATGCTTTTGCTGCTGTTATCTAAATGTTTATTAGATGATTTTAAGGGGAAGTGAAAAATTGATCGCATGTTAATAGTAGAGATGTAATGATTACTGCTAAAATGATAAACCACGGTAAAATTTCGGATGGTTTGTTATACCATTTCCTATTTATTACTGTAAACTGTGTTTGATTTTCTCACTTTGTCAGTAACTCGTGGTGATTCTCCTCATTGCCTGGAAAAGCCAGAACTACTGTGTGTGTCTGCTCCACAGCAAAGCACTAGTGGTCCCTCAGGCACAGGTGTGCATGTGCAGTTAGCAGTGTTTGGCCTCTGAAAGTGAAAGTATGGCATCTGGTGCTTGTACAGACACTGTACTGGAGATTTCCCTCCCATTGAAATGGACCACTGCAGATTGTTCTTAACTTCTTAGTATAATTTGACTAAATAAAACTTTGTTAAATGGTTTCAGTGTGTGTTCAAGTACTTAAAATTTTGAGCACATTGCAGCAGTACCGCAACAATAACCGTGATAATTTTTGCAACAAAAGACATGATATGAAATTTTCATATCATTACATCCCTAGTTGATAGCTGATACATGAGACACATGATTGGGGGACACTGATGCAGATTACATATACGACTGACATGACTCGGTATATTCCTACATTCAGTCTCATGTATGGTTGGGTCTCAGGACCCAACACCAAAGAATTTTGGTCACTGCAACCATTGGATGTTCCCCACATGGCCCAGCTACTTACAGACACAAGTGTTATTCAAGTCTGTCTAGAGGGAGGTACACAGAGTCTGTGGCTTGTCATATCTAAGGCAGTCATTTACTTTCTTTTGGAACAACCCTAATAGGGAAAATTGTGTTTTTTGAAGTCAGTAGAATAAGAGAGGCATGTCCAGGATAGATGACACGTATATGGTGGGGTTCTTGTGTCTTTTGCTGAACTTTTTGCAACATCCTTGATTGTAAAGTTAATTTTTTGAAGTATTTTAAAATTAGAAACTGTAATAATAAAAGCTGCCTCAGTGTGTGGACATTTTGGAATCACATGGTTCTGCACATGAAGCAGAAACATGTTATAAAACTTAGCAGGTTACAAAATGATGGTTGTAAGAACCTGAGGATTTTCTGGCAGAATGATCTGGAGTGTGAAATAAGTGTGGAGGAATGGCCTAAAATTCTATCAAACAGTAAATTATATTATAAAAAGGTAACAGGGAAATTAATTTAGTATAATCTGTCTCACAGGTTTTATTTTAGCCATTTTGAAGCTCCATATCTTTCACTTGTTAAAAAAATAGCCTATGTCGGAAATACCAGGCAGAAACAGGAGTATTCTTACATGTTTGGAAAGGTAAATCTGTGCTCATTCTGGGAAAAGTATTAGAAAACATAGACGGGTGTTGTGCTAACAGTAACCGCGCCTCAGAACATCTTATGTACTTATTGATGAAATGGATTTGCCCAATAGATTAATCATGAAGTTGTAGTGATAAAAGCCAGGGTTTTAACAGCTGCCAGAATGATGCCCACTGATGGAAAAAGTACATCATTACATGATATTTGAAATGAATGTTAGAAATGGTGTCATATGAACAATGTGAGCTGGATTCAGTGATAAATGCAATGATTTTTAAGAGGTCATAGGACCAATTTATTTCTCACAAGGAACTGGTGAATTAGGTGCTACTGCTAAATGCCTGTCTCCTGGTCTACTGTAGATGTCTTAAATACACAGATTTATCACAGGCCTTTAGGTTTTTTTTTTTTAATGCACTTACTTAGGTCTGGCTGTTAAAATAATTTTGAATAATTGTTTAAATGTGTTATAAAAAATGAGATTGCGACATTTTTTTGTTTGAAGTGCCCCATTTGGTCAAAAGCTGATCAATATCAGTTGTTGTTTATCCAGATTTTATTATTTTATTCCTATCATTTAAATTAAATTGTAAATAATGGCAGAGTGGCACAGAGTTGCAACAAGTAGTGGACGTGTCTCTCACCAAGAAGGTTGCTAGTTTGAACCCAGTGCTGGACAGAGCCTTTCTGTGTGGAGTCTGCATGCTCTCCTTGTGTATGCAGGGGTTCTCTCTAGGCACTCTTGCTACATTAGGTTAAAGCCTAACTATGTAAGATTCCAGGTTTCTGCTCTCTAGTGGCCTCTATGGAGGCTGAGTGTTATTGCACTGCTGTAAAACAGAGCGTCTCACACCAACATACATTTGTTGACATACAGAGGGAGGAGAAGGGAGCCGACAGGACATCCTGAGAGACAAATAAAGCATGTTGACTGATAAGGTACAGTCTGATCAGGTTTCTTTTTGAATAAATCACTTTTCAAGCATGAGCTGTCAGTTGTTAGCAACATGTACTTACAAGCCCAACAATAACAGGGCCAAATTAGCATCAGTCGGACATCCCTCTTCGTCTTACAGCTCATGCCAGCCAGTGAACGCCAAGCTAAAGTTAATCCCTGCGTCCAGGCATTTAGCTTGTCACTCTCCCACTTTCTTTTTTTCATCTCCACTGATTAAATTTTCTGTTCTTCGGGTTTTCTGCTGCTTCCGCCATGACAACTCTACATCTAGCTTTGACCCCGACTTTCATCTTTTGACCTGGGGGAAGTGGCGTATGCCATAAAGCTGTCAAAGCAGTAAAAAAATTGTCATTTTTTAGTGTGGAAGTGTTCCTGCCATCCACCTTGAAGTTACATAGTGCCGGTGAAGGCGATACAGACCCCCTCAGACCGTCACAGAGGTGTCATTCAACCTGTTGTCAGGTGATGTACCATCACAATGACTCTAAAAATATTAAATTTAGGTGGAAAGTGTTGGTGTACTTGGTGACTCCAAACTGGCCGTAGGTATGAGTTTGTGTGTGAATAGTTGTTCATCTCTCTATGTGGCATTGCGATCAGCTGGCGACTGGTTCAGGGTGTACCAAATGTTTTATTTTACTCAATTTCCTGTTAAATATGTGAATATTGATTGGTTTTTATCAGATTATAATAAAATAGCATCAATGGAGGAAACAAGAAGAACAAAAACAAGACAATATATTTGGCAAAACAATATTATCACAACTAAAAAGGATGAAGGTTATCAAAGCAGGGAATTTGGATCAAAAGATTAGGGAATAAAATTAGCTTGCATTTTAATCATCATTTTTGAATACTGTTATTTATATCGTATATTTTATCATTTTAACTTAACTGTGAAAGTGTTCCAACTGTTAGCATGTTTAGTGTGAGACATGACAAACACAGTCAATGTTTCCCTACCTTTTTTGTTTCTTTTTGTCTGTTTTCCAGTTTACTGGAAATGAAATAAAGAATTGGTGTATACTGTGTTAAAATGTCAGTGGATTGGGGCTTAGGGGGTTCATTCAGTCACTTGACTGCCAATGATCCAAGTTTCAAGTGTTGCTCTGGCTGTCATATGCTGATGTGTCTGTGGGTAGGCTCATTGTTCCATATGCTACAAGGTGCACTAGTACAGAGTGCCAGTTTAAATACAGCTATTGTACTATTTTAGGTAAATGTTTAAAAAGACCAGTTTAGTATTCATGTAAATGCTACCTAGCTCTTGCAAACTAAAACCTTGTCTTGGTTTTATAATTGCTGTTGATATGCCCATTTATGTTTTGTTTTCAGGGATAAAACAACATTGTATTGCAGTGAATATTGTTGAACAGAAAACGGTTCATGTAAAATTTGTTTTCAAAAACTGTTTAAATAAACTGTTTCATGATTATGTTGTAATTTGTGATAGGAGCATCTTAAGTGCAGATTGCATTTATTTGGTAATATATCAGAGAAAAGTGCATTTATTTGGTAATATTCTTTTTATATATTAAAAGAAATATATTTGCTCATTTTCTTTATGAAAGTGATGAGTCTTTCTATGAAAACTTAACTGCACTTTAGTTAATTTTTTGAAATATATATATATAATTTCTAGTTTTCAGTATAAAAAAGTAATATTTACTTAGTATTTTCCCAAATGTTAAAGGTTAGGGTTAGTACATTCTCACTGACAATGGCAAGTGAGTTGTACTTGATAATACAGCAGTAACATTTTTAAAAAGCATCAGTGCAAATTGTTACAAGCATTTTATCAAGTAAATCTTCCAAGTTTGTTTTGTCAGTGCATCAGTGGTGTTTAAATGCTTGTTAATGAGAGTGGGTATGACTAGTTGATGGATAACTTACATAGAAACAACTGCTGGGTGAATGTGGGGAATAAATGGATATGAATGGCCCTGTGGCCTGCATTGTGAAAGAGCTTTGAGCTGAAACTTTGAAACTTTTCCCCTATAAATTTTATAGTTTGTCAAGATGACTGTCACATTTAAGGTAAGAAGTAGGAGGCTTTTATCCTCTCTGTCCCAGCTGTGCCTTCTCTTCAAGACATCTTTTTAAGGCCATTGCATGACTGCTCAGAGCGAGAGTGAGACCTCAACAAATGCGTTTAGCCAGCGACCACATCTGGGTGTGATGCATCATGAAGACCTGTCAGAAAACTTTGATCTTGATCAGCGTGAAGAGTGTAGACAAGGATGTAATATTGAACGTCCAGATGGTTTCCAAGCAGAGACAGACGTGCAGTGGCTCTGCGTTATCTTTAATTCATATCTGCTCAGCCGCTCTCTCCCGACATTGTTAGGCCTCGTCTCTGGGCGCCGGGAGATGCTCAACTAATTTAATATGGGGGAACAAACAAACTAAGTTTAGTCAGTGTCACTTTGCCTGGCACTGCAGCTAATTTTTGTTAGCAGGATTGTGTATGATATAGTGCAACTACTGTATGCTTCCTCTTTCAATTGGAAATGACTTTTTAGGGTGGGTTGCCAAGAGCTTGATGATGATGCGTAGAGGCCCAGTATGGTTCACGCCTCAGTGCCTCAAACAAACCACTAAGCTCTTTTTAATGATCTGACATGCACAGTTATTGTGCTTGACTTACGCAGTCTTATATACATGTTTGTTCATTATTTCATTACTTTCTTCTTACTTGTATACAAAATAAAGGCTACAGATTTGGAAACACTAACATTAATAACCCTGCTGTTTTTCTCTGCACCGTAGGTTAATCCTTTGGGCCTAAGAGAGCAGAGGTGATTAAAGATTCAGAGGGTTGGACGTGCTCATCTGCTATCGATTATGGTGCAGATGTGCCTGCATGTGTGTCCTTGCATTGACATGATGTGAGTTCCAACAACAAAACAACACGCAAATGCATCTGTATGAGTGAAAATGTCGTTCAGCTGTACAGTTTGCAGTGTCCCCTCTATCCCTTTTTGGAGAGCTGGCCCAGCGCCCCAGCTAGGGAAGGGGTGTAAAACCAAGTTTTTCAAATACTAAAAATCAGATTAGTCTAGGCCTGTCGGAACTGTTATCAAGTCTCTTTCATCAATATTGCCATTATTATACCACTGCAGGGCAAACATACATCAGCCATTGCAGTGGGGTTGATAGGCTTACAAACCCACATAAAAACACCTCATCGTTCAGGTGTTTGCCCAAAAATAAACCAACAACCTTGGTGTTGCATGCACACTTGTGACAAAAACTAAGATGCCACACTCTCACAAAAAGTTGAATTGGAAACGAAATACAAAAAAATGCTGTCATGGCAAATGGGGGACAAAGGTGTTGTGGCTTGATTTTCTGCTAAAAGATCCCCACTGCACAAAACTTAGTGTGTTGACACACCAGCATCCTGCAGAGGGTTTTATCAAGGCAGAACAGCATGAAATATCTGGAGAAACAGTTTGACATGGCTGTCACTGAAAACGTGTGTAGGCCAAGTTCAGCCAACACAGAAAATCCGCAGTAACTGATAGTCTAAGCCGAACCAATAATGGAGCCGGTATCAATAAAATTGCATCAATTCCCATCACTAGTATTAAACAAGTTGAACAGAATGATTGCCCAGTAATCTTCTGGAAATTGTCCTTAAAGGTTTGGCCATCTCCAAGCACTTTCTATGGGATGTTGGCTGAAAAATTGGTGAAATAAATCATGGACTAGAAACACTGAAATGTCTACTAATGTCAGATTAGAAAAATATGCCTCACTTAAGAGGCATTTATCACATTTACATGAGAGCTTCAATTCCCTTTTAATTCCAAATAAAACTTAAACCCTATTTAAATAGATTAAAATGACCTTGTAAATGCCTAATTCTGAATGAGAATAATAATTCCAAAGAAAACTTAATTCTGAAGTAAGTGGCTGGCCTGTTCTGATTTTAAACCTGACATAAAAGATTTCCTTGATCACGTGTATATTCATTCCACTTTAAGTTAATTCTGCTCGTTCCCTTGTCCTGTTGTGATGATGCACGATACACTTAAGGGAACAGGATGGCCACCTGAAGCAAGCGTTGGACTTGTGGCAAGACAATTTTTTAGTGAGAGCCTTAGAAGATTTGGAATTATGAAAGAGTTGATGGACGCAAGCATTAAAATGTGGACCTTTTTCAAGCTGTAGTGTCCAAGTTGGACAAAGTTTCCCTGACAGAGATGCTAGAGATGCTGAACTGGAGTTTTTCTTCCTGTAGACGTAAATAGGTCACTATGTCATGTCCACCCTCTGTCCAGTCAGAACCATTCCCAACTCTCAGGCCATGAATAAAGGCGAATAAACATGTTTTCCATGTAAACCTCAATTTGGAACTACTATTTCTATGTAAACAGGAGAAAACTTAAATTCTGAGTTATTTCATTCTAAATAATTTATTCCAAATTAAAAAAAAAACATCCTCTAATTGCGGCCAATCACAAGAACATCAGGGTTCAATGTTGTGTTCCATTATAGGTGTAAGTGTTGTACATACTGGTCCAAATATAAACATGGCTGCCTCTGACAACTAGTGCCCCTTATTTGAAGATTTTACAAATCCTTATATTCAAATCTTTCCATACATACATGTGTAAAAGTTTATTTATATACAGTAAAGTGTGGATGGCTGTTCCTTATGAGACTGGGATCCATATTTTAAATTTCCTGTTACTTAACAGAGGGTTTTGTTGCTGCCATGATGGAGGGATTTCTGATTGGCTATTAGATTCATGTTATGAGTTGGGTTTGTGCATTTTTATATACTTATGTATTTTATATATCTATATATTTATCCATGCATATATGTGTATCCTTAAAATGAAGGGTTTATCTTCAGCCTGCTCTCTTGTAAAGTGTCTTGAGATAACACTTGAAATGATTTGGCGCCATACAAATAAGCATTAATTAATAGAGACTGATTGATTTTGCAACCCCAGTTAAGGTGGAGAGGACATCTTCCTAAGGATAAACATGAAGCACATACAGAAAACGCTGTTGTGAACTAGTGCATCTATTTATTTTCTTTACAAATTAAATGTGGTTTAAAACTGTATGTTAAACATTCTTTGTTGTGTTTAGGTTTTAAATAAAATGTTTGACTGAACCTTTGGAAAATAAAACTGTTGTATACTGATCATAGTGGAGTTATTCTTATGAGTAAAGATTTGGATACAATAACAGAGATTTTTGTTTCTCTTTGAGATAGTGTGTCTCATTGCCAATATCGATCAGATGTTGAGATGATGAACTTTTTCTCCTTGGAGGATTGCTGGCTTCCAAAATTCAATGCATCTGCTTTTAGACGCAAACTGACAAATGTATGTTAATGTGTTGGCAGGCTTTAAAAAGTGAAATGAGGCAGCCCATCCTTTCAGATCAGTCATGTGTCACAAAGCCAGAGCCTCAGCTCTCTCCCCTCTCCTCCACGGGGCCGGCATGACCTCAATAATTAAGTGACAATTTTAAAATGCATTCTAATTTTCTACCAGACTGAAAAGCTTTATTATGGAATAGCTGACAAAAACCCTCCCCTTGAATGGGGGTGACTCCTGGGCTTCCACTAAACTGGTCATGAATGCACAAACCATCTGTTTTTCTGGCCGTTTGTCAGTGTGAGCGTGGCGGAGGCAGCTGTCGGAGTGGCCCCGGTTTGAATGATGGAGCACACAACCTTTGTTTTGCTCTGCGGTGGCTTTGTGAGCTCTGGCTCGTCCCGCTCATTCTGCCCCGCGCCCGAATAAGGCGCATGGTTTCTGTTGTCGGCCCACCAGTCGCCACCAAGTTTGCCAGAAAGACTGAGTCAGAGGAAGGCAAGATGGACTTGGAGAGAGCTTAGGAAAATGGAATAAACAGGGAGAATGGATGACAGGGAGAGAAAATGAGGGGATGGACAGAAGGGATGTGTTGAGAGAGTTCAAGAGAAGGAGAGGTGTATAGCTGGTGAGTGTATTGTGTTGCTGAATGAAGATCTGGGGCATTGTGTGCTGCCCAATCTGTAGCTCAGTGGGTGAGGTTGTCAGGAGCCAGAGCCAAGGATGAGGGCCAGAGGGCCAGTAGAGAAAGGTGAGAGCAGCCAGCAGGGCTGAGGAGAGTGGAAAATGAAAAAAAGAGAGAGAGCAGAGAGAAAACTGCAGAAGAATGTAGATTCATTGAGGCCTCGTGGCAGGTGTTCATAGTAAGGTGCTGTGATATTATTTGGTGCCTGGAATGAGAAACTAAACTGAGAGTTGTGTTTATCAGTACTTTTCATTGTGGATGCAGTTAAGTAGGGGTGTCCCGATCTGATACTGATATCTGATATTGGTCCAATATCAGCAAAAAAACAAATATCGGATTTTATCGGCCTGTATCTAAAATCTCCGATATAAAAACTCCTATACAAGCAGTCCATTCTAATTTTTTTATTTAGTTGTAGAATATGCTCATATTTAAGTTAAACACAATGGTTTAAAAATTTAAAATTTGCATTTTTGTTTTTATTGGATTAATTGAGGTTACTTTTCAGGGTCTTCTAATTTATTTTTTATTTAACCATAGCATATTCTTACAGGTTAAAATTCATTTCACCTATTGGTTAAAAAGTTGTCTTATCTACTATTGTAAATACTGTCCTCTGTTTCAGTAAAATCACTCGATCAAGCCTTGTCTTATAGTCCATACTACAAAATAAGTAATAAAAGTTTGTATGAATCCTGTTGATATCGTATCGGATCGATATCGGTATTGGCCAGTATTCAAGGCTACAATATTGTATCAGAGGTGAAAAAGTTATATCGGGACACGCCTACAGTGAAGGCAAAATTTATAATTGATATTTCTGGTTGAAATCCAGATCGATTATTTTAAACACAGATGTGCATGACTCAAATAATCAAATGTCTCATGCTCCACATGCTGCACGCTTATGTCCTGATGGGCAGCTACAACCATGCACCAAAAACTCAAGGGTATTTTGCATTTCTTCAGATCCCACTCCTCCAAAGCATGACTGAGATTATTCACTTTGAGCTACATGCAGTATGTTGAATGAAAAGTGCTACATAAATAAAGGTTGATTGGTTGATTATTTTACTTGTTAACCAATGGCTGCCTTCCTGCTTTCAGTTTTTTTGTTTGTTTGTTTTTTTAACTAACCTGAGTATTTGCCCAAGCTTCCCCTGCTCTTCACTTCAATTAAAGTGAGAGCTGTTTTGGTGGAAATGGCAGAGCATGGAAGAAAGGATGCACTCCATATACTGCACATATCATAAAATGCAGACACAACAAGCCCAGCACAGCATTTGGCACTAGTTTATTATTATGATTTTAGGAATGCATGATGTGATCAGAAAAGATATCATTATCGGAGTATTGGTAAAAAAAAAAATCAATACACAGCTGATTGCAATATTTTGACTCAAGTTTATTGATTTGTGGCTACCATTTATTAATATTTTTGATGAATGTGTCTTCAGACATTTAATAAAGGATTTGGATCCATGGAAATAAAATTTAATTACTTTGTAAGATTCCACAGTGGTGGTGTTGATCCATTTAGCAAGTGAGAACAGCTTAGGTGATGTTCAGTATGTGGGAGAGAGTTGGTGAGGACTTATTTTTATTTTTGATAGGGCATAAGGAGTGATGCATGATAATGTGGAAATGCAGCTCATCTCACTCGGCACAATCCAGGTGAATTGAAGGCCAACAAAGCAAAGCCACTTCTAATCTAAACTTTATGAATCACCAGCCAACACTTAATTTGCATAGCTTGTAAAATCTGCCCCCCAATTCTGAACAATCTAAAAAATAACAACTCAGTCTGTTTATTTAATGTGCAAAGTCTTAAAGCTTCAAATATTTTTGAGAAACAAGGGTTTGTTTTGTTAGTTGCTGGTTGGACTCAAGTGTGTGCCTCCACCTTGGCATTACCTCTCAGACACAGCAGAACAGAAGCTCTACAGAGCAGTGAAACAAAATTTGAAGAGGCTGAGAACAGCACAGCGCTGTGTGCAAAATCAAATATGGAGCTCAATTTCATTATAATATTGTGGTGACTCCCTCTTCAGACATAAGAAACCTTCATGAATTTTAGCTCATAATTTTCTTCTTTTTTTAAGTTTGGGCAAGGGGTGTATATTACATGTTGAATACTCTTGACAAGATGATTTGTATAATGATACAGGGATGATGGTATGATATACCACAATACACATTTTATAATTTCATAGTCCTACTTCCTTTCAGCTTCCAGTTAACACAAATAGCTAATCAGCAATAACATAGCAACAATTCAGTGCATTCAGACTGCATGTAGACATGGTCAAGACGACCTACTGAAGTTCAAACTGAGCATCATAATGGGGAGGAAAGGTGATTTAAGTGACTTGGCATGGATATTGGTGCAAGATATGCTAGTCTAAACATTTCAGAAACAGCTAATCTCCTAGGGTTTTCTCATACAACAATCTCTAGAGTTCACAGAATATGGTGGGAAAAAATGGAAATATGCAGTGAGTGGCAGCTGTCTGGGTGAAGTCTGTTTTTTCAAATTTCTTTACAGAATTAAGAATGTACAATGTTATTTGCAAAAACATAGTTTCTGATCAGTGTAATTTGAAGTATGATCCTAACAACATAGATACAATATATTGTCCATTCCAGTGACAGAAATATGACAGTAAATTAAAGTGAGAGACACAGAGTCAAACGGTTGAAGGCCATCTACCTGGCCTGAGGCTGAACTACAAAAAAAGATAGATGACTTGAGCCTGCAAAGTGTCTTGCTCAAGGACACATTGGCCCTGTTTACATGGGTCAAAAAAATCCTATTTACAATCAGATTGAAAGGTCAATCAGATTAGAAATGTCTCATGTAAACACCTCAGCCAATCTGATTCACCCGGATCTGATTGTATTTTGGATCGGATTGTAAGAGGTAGTCTACACCGATTGATAATCCACTCCATGCTTCATGTAAACGGCTGAGTGGAGCGGATTGGGTTGATAGAGGATAGAGGATTGTTCTGTCTGCGCAGGCGCTCCGTAGTATGCAAGAGGCACGTAGTGATGTACGCAGAGCGTGCCCAAACAAACATGGCGAACAAACAGAAGAACTGGACAGTGGAGGAAACAAACTTTTTAATAGAAACCGCAGCAAAACACGACGTGGATCCATCTTTCTATAGGTAAACAGGAAGCAGGAAGTGCACCTCTTTACTCTTACACATTTGCAGGTAGTGGTAGAGTGACCTTCTGCGCATGTCAAAAAAAAACAATACAATCGGATTCAGCTGGGGTCATGCAAACGCGGATTGAACGTGGATCTCTTTACTCAAAGTTCATGTATACAGATCGAATCAGATTCACCTAATCCGATCGATTTCAATCAGATTGAGGAAAACTACCCATGTAAATGGAGCCACTGACACATGACAAACAGAGCTGAGTTCAAACCTCACAACCTTCTGATTGTGTCAGAGCATACTACCAAATTAAACCATAACAAATATCCTGGATTTAACTATTAATAAGTAAAGTATTAATATTATTCCTTAAAATGTCAAAGTTTCACACTGGAAAATACTGTAAGTCTTTGTGTAGTGATACTTCCTAAATTGTGGTGATCCATAATGACTATATACACTGTGTGCCATGTATTGGTACACACTATATAAAGCATATAACTTACAGTAAAACCCAAATTGATGTGTTTTTTTTTTTTTTTTTTTTTTTACAATTTACCTGCTGAATATCTACCATTAAACAATAAGACATTGCTACTTTTGGTAGTATCACTTTAAAACTGTAGTAAAAGGAGGATCCGGTCAATTGGTTGTAAGAGGGATACATGTGTCTATACTGTATATGTATGCTGTTACAAGTTTTAAAATATCTGCATTTTGGCTTGAAAGACTTCAGCAAAAATCCATAATTTTGCTTCTCTTCTTGTTTTCATTATCACAGGAAGCCAAAAATTGTTTCAGATAAAGGAGTTTGCCAATGGCTCAACCCTATCTATCCAATAAGCTGATTTCTAAAATTTGCAAGAATACATCTCAAGCTCAAATAATATTAACAATATCTATAAAAGTACCACAAAATAAAACAAATGTCTATAAAGCCACATGATGGGTGATTTTCTTATCTTTTATTTTCTCGAACAACAAGAACAATCAAACAAACCCGTGCAAGCTGTCTCATTTGCACACATACTGGCAACTTTTATTGCCAATTATCCAACAATGAATCCAATTTTGACTTGCACATGCAGGCAGCAAAGGTTAAAAGTATGACATAGAATCTGTGGTTTGGTATGACTTTTGGCTCTTTATGACACCATTAGTCATTATAATAAAAGACTGAGACCAGTTTAATATGTAATATTAAGAAAGCACAGAATTATTAAAGCTTTTGACAACTTTGTCAAATGGAGTCTTAGGAATCATCTAGTCCTGACCACAGGGATTCGTGCATGCTCACACTCCTGAGCATGCACGTACCTCATCATCTGTTGTGTCACTCATGAGAGTCATTTCCTCTCACAGTTTAACCCGCTGTGCCTCTATAGGATAATGCTTTATTAAGAGACTCACAGTGACTGTTGCCCTGTGTGTGGGTTACTCTGGCCAACATGACCTAATTGCATACATTTGCCTGGCTGATGCACTTGACCGCAACAGTGAGGGTGATTTTAGGATGCAGGGTCAAGCCAAGCAGGGGGGTTAGAGGGTGTGCAGTGTGTGTGTCTTATGCCCACTGACACTAAGCCAGCATATGTCTGCACTATAATCTAATTATCATAAGGGTGTCTGTGTAGAAATGGAAGAAGCAATCAAAACCATTGAGCCTTATTGTTTGGTATACCTCTAAGTTTTGTCTGTAGTATTTTATCTAGAGCTGCTCAATAAGTTTGAAAGTTGTTGCTATGGCCATGGGAACTTTTGCAGTAAACACAGAATGTTTGTTACAGTAATTAATAACCCAATAATTTTAAAAACACTATTTTCTCACAAAGCATGCCAACATACAACAGGAAAAGGAAACTTAAGTGATGGCTATTTACAAACTTAAAATAGAGAAGAGTTAGGACCAGGGTCTGAAATTAACTTCTGCCAAGAACCAAATGTGAGCACATTTTCCAAAACAAGCTAAATTTTAGAGAAGGGGTGGGTAATTAACCAAGATAGCCTTCCATAATTATGAAAGCTAAGTTTTAAAATTAAAAGACTATTGTGACATATATGGTCCACTTCTGTGTCTTACATTTATTATTATTAAAATTAATTTGATCAATTTGTATTTACACATATGTATTTCTCTATTGCCCATTCTTTGATGTTCAATTTATATTATACAAAGCAAACATTTTCATGACACTATGTGGTGTGTTTTTTCAATCCATTGAGCAGTCATATTTGATAGTATCTATGAAAATAATTACAATTTTGATTTTTGCCCCAAAGCTCTGCCATATCAGGTGAATGTTTGTACATTTATAGTCATGTATAAATAAATACTTAAAAAATGCATTTTCTGAGCCCATCTGTAATTCTATATTTGATACATTGATCTGATCTGTGAACATACAAACACATTACCTCAATTAAATGCCCAAAAGTGAAACAGTTTTTGTTGTTGGGTATATAAAAATATGCAGGGCAGGCAAAATAGTGTTACCCATTCACAATCTTTGCTGATAAGTCAAGTTAGGTCAAGTTATTTCCAGAGCATGGCTTGGATGCTGTCTTAATTGTGATTTAAAAACCTTTTACAGTGTTTCCCTAAAGTAAAGAAGGGAGCAGGTGAAGGTGAAGTAACTGCTATAAACATGCACCTCCCCAACTTTTTTGGTGAAGTATCAAATGTATTGCATCTCTTGTAAATCAACCAAGATCTTCAGCATAAATATTGAGGGTTTTTGTATTTGCATTGTTCTGTATCTAATTATTGTTGGTTTCACTTTATTCTGTTTTGTTCACAATGAAAACATTGTACCAACTTATTTGGAGTTGCCTCTTGTATATTCCTCACTCTGCTTATCCCAAGCTCTGTGGTCAAGAGAAATAACTTGATTTAATATTTGGTTGTAGTGAAACAATCAATACACCAGAGCAAAAGTTAGTTCAAATTCTGAAGTTTAAGTTTGGGATCACATTACTTTAAAAGCTTCAGACATGACATGAAAAATATTTTAAATAGACTCTTATAATAAGAATCACATATTATTTGCATGCATTTACACCTCTAGAAATTCTCAGTATTTATTTTGTTCAGCCTTCGGCATTTATTTCAAAATATCACTTTAAAAACTGCAGAGATAAAATACTGACAGTGTCGCTCTCCAGTATCATTCAGCCCTAATGTTTGAGGCCTGTATAGTTTCTTGCTCTTGGTCATGAACAGACTGCATAAAAGTACTGGAGAATTCTTCTTTACTAATGTTTTCTTTAGGTTGGTTTTACGTCTAAAAGGAAAAAGAGCTGAAAGGGTCTAATTCTGCACGACAAAGCAGAGCTTATTTCACCTGATTTGCCATTTAGTCACACACTTATTGTCTCTCTGCTGAGAAAGTTGCTTTTCTTTCTGTGAATGGTTCAAAGAAGTGGCATGGATTATCCTCTGCAGTTTATTAGCATGTGTAGAAGTTGATGAGATTAGTAAAAGCAGATGGCAAGGAAGTTTTTGGATGTGTGGAAAATGATGCTCAGTTTTATGGGCTTTGAATTAAATTACAAACAGTATGCTGATATGATTTAATGAAATCCTAAAGCACAGAGAACTCCTGCACTTTATCGCTGCATGCTGATTTTTTAAGTACATGTGGGTGTGCTGATAAAAATAACTTCTTTTATTGCTCGTACTGCCGAACATTTTCGTGCCGAGGCCCAGCGATGTGGGCTGTGGGCTGGTAGAGCTTATGGTGGTAAAGCAGAGCTTAGCAGAAAGCAGTTGTGTTCTCTCACACGGCAGTCTGAGCACGGCGTTTTTCTGTAGCCCCAGGGCAGCCAAGCACCCAGCTAGCACTGGCCATGCCCGGGCCCCCTCCCCATCTGTGTGTCACGAGTCAGATCTGGTTAGGGATGACGGCTCTCTGATGTGGACAAATTGTCACTAAGGGGGGACCTGGAGACCGAGAGACACAGCTTTGGCTACTTCGAGGGGAGAGAGAGAGTGCAGGGGAAATGCGTGTTCAGAGGAGGCCCCCAGAGACGGTTGGAGGGGGGATCTGTGCAGTCTGCTCCACGCTGTGAGGTGTGGAGTATCTGTGGGGCTTCATCCAGCTCCTCAGTGGGCTCATGTGTAGATAACTGTGTGTGAGGAGCTCATAGCAGCCGGCAGCTCTGGTTAGGTAGCTGCATTTTCTATGAGATGGAAAGAGAGAAACTGTTTGCAAATCCCACATGCTTATGGCTCAACAGAGTGAGTATCATATGGAATAGTTGAAAAATTAAAGTGACTCTTCAAGTGAAACAAAGTCCCCCCTTCCCCTTTCAAACAGATCCTTGTGTTGCATCAGGTGTAGAGTCTCACTTCCATTGTGTGGAAGGAAACCTCCAATAGACTGCCAAGCACTCATTCATGATCCCACACTTTTGTTTCTTTACCTCGGCGGGCAACAATAGGCGGCCTGGTGACAAAACAGCCCCCTCTTTTTTTTAAATGGTTAACGGGCCAAGAGGGGCCAAGCGTCAACGCCAGGCTTTGAGTGGAGGCTGCAGAAGCATATGGAGCTCCAAATAAAATTCAGATCATGCACAATGATAGCGGAGGTCTCCTTTGTGCTCGGTGAAAAAAAGGGGAGGAGTGGAAAGTTAGATCCCAATAAAAAGATCGTGAAGCATGAGCAAATGAATGTATGAGTCGGTAATTTGGCATGCTTTTGAGGCAGGGGGGAGACTGCTGCAGGAGGAACTGAGTCTTCAAACCCTTTCTCTTCAACGGTTGGATTGAATGAAGCCTCATCATCTGCTCAGAGTTCTGCTCCTGATCAATGCTGCTGACAGTTGACAGATTTTCCAGGCTCGAGGTCTTTGTTGGAGGCTGGTGACCTGAAAGAGCAGGGGTGGTAGGGCAATGAATAATATTGTTTAAAGCTAATAAATAAACCCTCCAGAAGCTCTTAGTGTCTGTGTGTGTGTCTGCGTGTGCTTGTGTGTGTTGCAGTAGAAGAGGGGTGTGGGGGATTTTTTTTTCTCTTTTCCTCCCTCTTTTTTTCACACTTGCAGAATCTGAGGCCTTTGAAGGACTTGTGAAGCCGAAGGCGTCCCGTTGCTCAATCAAACAGATTAAGTCAGTCAGACAAGCAGCGATCTGTCCCATTCAATAAAGTTACTTTTGTCACGCTGGATCTCAGAGGGCCTCATATATGCATAACACTGGGCTCGGACATGTCACTGTTTTGTCACTCTGTGATGCTTTTTAGTTTATTTTTTCACAGGACTTTTACACTTTAAATTTGCCAGTATATGGAGCATTGTTTTATATTTTAGATATGTGTTTGATGATAGGCTGGGTATGATTTTTTTCATACCACTGATTAGCTTTTTAAAGTGCAAACCTACATCACAATGAGATCAAATGAAACGTCAAACCATGTTGTATTTTTAATCCCCTAACCTCTTAAAAGATGTGCATGTCGCATCTCTAAAGCACAGGCAACCCAGTAATGAGGACATCTGTTTTCATATGGTCCTTGACACGTAGCACCAGAAATTTGATGTCATCCTGTCCAAACTGGTACATGGCTGGCAGACAGCATGGCATCCTGTGATTGGTTCTGACAAGCCAGTGACAGCTCTGGAGGTGAGGAGGGTGCATGACAAAGGGCAAGCAGAGGATTGGGGGGAAAGGCGTCAGTAAAAGAGGTCTGTCTGCCTGTCTTTTCCGCCTCTTTTACCCGCAACCCCCTCATAACCTAAACCAACCTTTCCGTTTTAATTTTGCAACTCTGTTTTTTGGCAAAGATACGCACATACATTTATTACACATTTTTATAACCTGGTTATATCATTAATTCCCAAAATCAGCCATCTAAAATGAGATAATAAAATATACATAACATGATGTAAACATAGGGATGGAAATCAAAAACCAATTCCAATAGAGAATCACAAACAGCTTGATATCATGAGTCTTTTTGCTAATCAGTCCCTTATCAATTCCTTCCAATGACAGGATTCAGAAGCAGTCAAAATTGTAGCTTAACATATATATACACATTTTTTTTTTTTTTTTTTTTTTTTTAATACAAAAGGCGCCTTCTGCACAACCTTAAATGAGTGGAAACACCAGCAATTTGCAGAAGCAGTAATCTATGCTGTGATATGTGTTTGACATTGTTGACACTGAAAATCTACAGGCAACATTTGCCCACATGGAATATCTACAGGAATCAATGAGGGAATTATTAAAGAATTGGATTGATTAGCAGGACTGTTCACAGCATTGGTATTGATAAAATCGTATAAACTCCCATCCCTGTGACTTAAAAATATCACTGTTCTTGATCAGCTTTTACAGCCACATTAACATTTTTAATTTTTAATGCTGCTACAATAACTTCTGCTACAGAGCAAAGCATCAAACCAGGGGCCCTGATCCCAGTATCTCTCCCTCTGTGATGGATATGTTACAGTGTTACCTGAGCTTCCCTGTCATAGTGCAGAAACGTATCCTCTGTGGTAAATTACCTTAGCTTTAAAGGAACACTCCAACATTTTTGTGTTTACGTGTCTTTCCTTACTCTAGCACCAAGGCTAGCCCACATATATACCACAGTCTATGCTGGTTCAGTCCCATGATGTTCCACTCTCTTGGCTTCTCTTCATGCACACTCAGCTTTCAAAACAAGTAGATCCTCCTCCATATATTATGGTTTAGATAGGTTAGGTTTTGAATCCGTCCCGAAGAAATCCACCTTGTCCTCTGTCGACCTTAATTATAATTATCAATCTTCTTCTACTCATAAACGGATGCACATAACGCTGTGAAGACCATGACCAGCTCTCTTTCCAGTGACAAAGTGATGAACCCCTCTCCCCAAAAACACAACCACCCCTCCTTAAGCCATGCGTATGTTTAAGCTTCCCTTAAAGGTATGGTGTGTAGAAATTGGCATTTTAGCGACATCTCATGTTCAGATTTTGGAATAAGCCTGTCTGTTAGTAACTCATGACATAGCTAAGCGGTGAGTGCCGGTGAAGACCAAAAAGGGTCATGAACAGGGCATCATTTACAACAGTTACAAGGTGAGGGGTTTTTATTCATAATTGTGACTATTATTTTCATAGAGTATTGTTCAGTTATGATGATGATTGTTGGTATTGTAAACTTTTGTAGACTTGTATTCAAAAATCGCGTTTTGCTATTCTTGTCCCCAAAACCCAGTAGACAACATGGCGGATCGTTATGCCAGCCTTCACAAAAGGGGAACCCGCTGTACAAAAATATACAAATCTTTTCCGACTTTTTAAAAAGAAAATGAAAGTTTTATGGGGATGACACAAAAATAATTTAATGTGGAAATAAATATATCCTGTATTTACCGTTTCTGTTCGGCAAAATGCTGCCAACGTCACTACACCTTTAACTGGTGCAAAATCGCTAATCCGTGGACGTTGACTTATCGTCAAATTGTATTGTGAATGACATCACCAGCTCTGACAGCCCAATGATGAGGAATGCCCCATGTGAAATAGTTCCTTGGTTACAGTGTGAAAGTACCTGAGTCTCCCAGAATAAGAGCAAAACTTGCTGGTCTTTGGAGGTTGTTTTTTGTGCTTGACTCATGGCCACGTAGCTTTATGAGTGCCATGTCCATCTCATTGTGACAACCACCCCACTCCACCCCACAAAATTCCCATTTAGTGATGTCAGGTCTGCCTCTTCTTCTGTCAGCCTACCAAACTTGCTGCGCAGTCACTCCAAGTACATTCCCTCAAACATAACCAAATCACCATTTCTCTTTAAGGGACAATCTGAAACAGGAGGCCCATGAGGAAGTGCCAAATGCTGTAGTTTCTGAGTGTCCATTGCAGGCTGGCTGCAAAAGCCCATCAGGTAACATGTTCGTGTGTGGGGATGTTTTTACAGCCTAAATAAACATCCTTACAACCTGTTTCAAAAGACAGCTTTAGCCAAAAATCTAAGTGCTATCATTGTATGGTTGGTGAATATTTCAATACTGCGTTGTTGTTTTTTTTTTTTTGTTTGTTTTTTAAGTTTTCTGGTTTGGCTATTAGGGACATGATTGACATGGCACGGTTATGCTGGTTGGACAGCCTTAAGTCCCGTCTTAATATGGCCTCTTCGTGGATGAGCAGGTTGAGCTAAAGTTATGATGAGATGGCACACAGTTTGACAGTGTCCACAGATACACATTAACAATGTTCTGACGGCTCCTTTGATAGTTAAATAACCGATGTTACATGGTTTTGTCCAATTCCGTCATGAGTATGGTAACACAGTTTCCCCCAAAAATCAGGTTTTACCATCCACCATTTTTCTAGCTACTGTAACTGTTTAAATGAGTTGTGTGCTTCAAAGTCCTAGCGTAGAAGTTATTTCTGCATTATATGAAATATTTTGACTACTGATATGACTATCCTGTGTCATGTTGTTTCTGGAATAGCCCCAAAGGTAGCCATGTTAACCAAATCAACCTTAAACAGCTTTCTCATCAACACTGAAGCAGGGCAAAAAGGTATTCTGTTTTCCTGCTGCAATTTTAATGTATGCATGGGCAGTTGTCACGTTACAGGACGTGCAAAGTTGGTCATGTCTTCAAGAATGACATGCAACCATTTCATTTTGATGAATGACTAATAATCAATGAGAGTCCATTTGAAATCAGCCAAAGTGTTCAGAAAACAGGTCACTGTGCATGCAGAGTCTGTGTGTCTTGTATGCATGTTAATGGCACCGGAGCTTCTGACAGACACACTGACATGACATGCAAGGCACACACACCAGTTGTCAGGTGTGCTGATATGAGGCGTCTGTATGGGTAGTTTTATTTGGTTTCAGTAAAAACGTCATGTCGCCTAAAATGTAAGTTTCACATTGTTTGAGATGGTTTGTGACATTTTAAAAACTTAATAACAAGCAACACTATTAATTATAAAAAGACAGGTCTTCAGTTTTCTGTGTGTTTGCAGAGGATACCTTGTGATGAAAATGAACAGTTTTTGTTCTTTCTTCATAATTTTACTTTGCTTACCTGGTTGCAAAAATCAAGGTTAGACTGTCTCGGGATGAGAGAGTTAAATTCTTTTTAACAACAGGCCATTTGATAAAATATACAGTGCTGAAACCACATAAGCCACAAACTGGTCTGACATATGAAGGACAAAACAAAGTACATTTAAAGCCAAAAAAATGTTGGACAATTTTCAGTACTTCACAAAAAGTATAAGACCACCATAGTCCTAACATGAGAAAACAAACATTTTAGAAATATTTGAAAAACTTGTTCAAATTAAAAATCTTACTTTCATCGGACATACATTTTTAACAGGCAAGAGAAATTTCAAACTGAATTCCCCTCTTTCTACCCAAATTTAAGTGGACTCACTGGGCTTCACTGAGAATTCAGAAATCAATATTCAATCATCAGATTATTTATTTCAGGAAAGCAAGAGAATAACTTGATTATGCTTAATCATAAAATAACAAAGTGTTTTACTATATTTCTAGTTTTTTTTTTTTAATAAAAAATTTATGGATAAAAATTGTGTTTAGCATTTAAAATGTCATTTGGTTTAAGAGCTTCTACATTGTATAGACCATTACGAATAAAAAAATGAATTTAATATTTTACAAAGCTGTTGATTCAGGGCAACTGTGGCATAAACCTTACATTGGGTGATGTCTAATAAATTTATTAAGCATGGCACATGGAAGCATGCATTTATTGCACGTAGTTTGCTTTATTTTTGAAAAATATTGCACAACAATGTCTTTTCCGCAATATATTTCAGCTCTACCCTGAAAGTCCATAAATGTCTATAACCAGACCAACTTAAGCTAAGAATGATTTCTTTTTTGATTTAGATGTTCCCACATTATTTACAATATATCTCGACAATGGTAACATTTGGATTGCAAGTAAGGCCAATTTGTTTTTAGGCAGATTTACTGTCTTGTTAGCTGATGTTAATATGGCTGATATTGTACGTAGATCTGTGATTTAAAGATGGCCACCTGCCATTATGAAAATCAGGGTCTGTTATGCTTTAGCACACAGCTGAGCTCTGTGGGAGCTGGCGAAGCCTCCTTGACATTGAGCGTACAGCAGATTTTCTGGCAGTGATATCTCTTTTATCATTTTCTCCTCTCTCTCACTCTCTCTCCCACACACACACACACACACACACACACACACACTCACACACACACCAAAGGCTTTTCTCTATTTTACAGAAACGCCATTTATTAGAGCCGCTAATGAAAAAAGGGCCCCGTTTAACACACTGACATTTTATTGTAGGGCATGATGACTACATCAGTAGTGTATGTCTGTGTCAGGCTCATAAGGCAAATAATAGTATGTGTGTTTTCTCCTCATGTGGCCAGTCTCCAGTGTGACCTTGCATTAGTGCATATGCTCACAGCAGGGTCACTGGTTGAGGGCATGATCTGTCAGCCTTTGTTTATGAAAAGCAGACAGCACAAGCCTGTAAGATAACATATTTCATGCAATTAGTGCTCTGCTGTACTGCTTTACAATTCCTCTGCAAGTCCAGTAAACCACCACATCATTGAAATGTAAGTGTGCTCTTCAAGTTGTATACATTTTTTAGATAATAATAAGGTACAACATAATTTCTGGTTAAGATAGGGCTTTGTTCAGTTCAACTTACCCTGATGAATAAATACACAGCATAATACATGGTCTATCATAATGAACTCTCCTTTTTGTTATTGTCATAAATAGCTTCCAAAAGATCTCTGTGCTGCTAATGCATTTCAGGAATATACAAAGGAAAGTTAAGAGTTTATCAGTTTTTCTTCCCAGTAACAACAATTAGCTCTCTATAGTTTTGATTGACTAAATATTCAAAACCCAGTTATTTCCAGAAATTTCCAATACAAGCTTTTTTTTATTCTCATATTTTAATAACTAATTGAAGAAAGCTGCAGGTAAACAACTATTAAAACCCTGGAGGACTTGGTTAGTGCCGAGCAATGAACAAAAAGTCCCATAAATAGATTTTTTTTTAATTTGATAGTATGAGTAAAATGGACATTATACTAGAGCATAAACATTGATACAATTCTAGTAAAAAAAAAAAAAGTAAGACCTGTTTGATGCATTTATTATGAAATAAGATATCCTGGATACTCAATGTTAGGGCATTTAAAAAAAAATATCAAAAAATCTGCAAAATTGAAAACTGGATGATATAATCCTGCATGATTTTGATGAACTCTGGTGTAAAAAGTACCAAATCTCAAATATCATTGGGCATTTTCTTTATCAGCAGAGAGAGGGAGAACACTCTTTTGTTATGGGGCAAATACACAACAAAAATTATGGAAAGTGTGTTAAACTCTTTATTTTCCATTTCCATCCAATTTTTCAGTGATGCTATGGTATTTGTCAGGGGTGTAAATCAACATTTTTGATCATTTGAACAGTGAAATGATATTACAAGTCGACCACCAATATCATAAGTCAGGTGTGCTGCAAGTAATTAATTTTAATGATTTACATAAATATAACATCCATTTATATATATGGATTGTTGCGTATTAAAATCCCCTGAGGAGTAGTCTTCAAATGTTTGTGATGAAGATGTGTACAGGTTGGATGTGTCTACATCCTGGGTGAGTTTGATCTTCACATTATTGAGACGGCTCAGATATGATAGAGAGAGGTTGACAGAGTGTGTCAGTGCGGAGTCGGCAGCAGCTCTGACGCCTGGCGCCCTCTGACAGTCGCTCTATAAGGCTTGGTAACCAGCCTTTTTCCTGGGAGGTGTTTACTGTCACTGTGCGTTGTGGGCGCCTGGCAGCAGTATTTCTCCAGGCTGTCAATCTCCACAGACACTAACCTGCCATGTTAGATTTGACCTCCACAGGGGAGATTACTGTCTGCAAGCTTTGGAGGCATCCTTCATTTTTTTTCTGCTCTGTAGGGATACCTGGCCCCAACAACATGGCCACGCACACAATAGCTACAACAGTCAGATTAGGCTGTAATTCCTTTAAACATGAGCTGATTTGAAACCAGTCGCACTACAGTAGCTGCTGCTTTGTTTAAACACTATTTTTTTGTTCTCAGAAATGAGGCACAACTGTTCCTGTATCCCTAATGGATTTCAGCTCTTTTTTCCAAGAATACTCTCTAACGACACGCAGGATGTGTTGCAGGAATGCCGGCTTGTGTAGTAGCACCGCAGATCGTTGTTTCTGTGGAGCACAGAGGAGTTTTGGATCAGGACATTGGCTGTGACTTTGATGCAGTATGTGTGTGGGAGGCCTCAGAAACGCCTGTTAATTAATGCTGTTACATGATGACTCCCAGCACCACCAGTATAAGCTTCAGACTGATTTACACTTCTCTAGGTAGTATTTTGGGATGTGATGTATTTTGGAAACATACTCAAACCTTTTGAATCGAGTTGTTTGTCAGTAAGATGGTGAGGAAGTGTTTATTTAAAGATAACATCCACAAAAAATGAATGAATTCAGAGATGGGTTTTTGTTGGAATGACATTGACTGTTTACTTAAGAAAACTATTTTTTAACCTTTGAGGATTCCCCCAATACTCACTTCAGCTATCAAATCTTGTTCTGCCAAATCATTTCTAAATTGTCTTTCATACTTTCTTGCCAATATCATTACACCTTTAAGTCTGTGTTCCCAATATTGACTACATTCTCAAAGCCTGTGGTTCTCCAATGGTGTGGAAAGATTCATTGGTGCGTCTTTAGTGAAGCCTGGCCTTGGGAATTTGTAAATCCATAGCTTGGACCTATAAAGCAACCATTTTATGGGTTCTAGATTTACTCCATCAATTTCCTGTTTTACAGTTATTTAGTTATATGACTGCAATGTCTCTTTCCAAGCAAACTTTTTAAGGATTCTGCAGTGAACCCTTTAACTACCAGCTCAACTGTTTGGCAGATGTCGGTAAATCAATAAATTCAGGGATATTTAAAGTTTTAAAACAGAACAGAACAAATAAAACCATTGTTTGATCCCATTAACACCTGAGGGAACAGAGGAAGCTAAAACACAAACCAAGACCCAGATATTTTCTTGGTGTGGGGTTCAAAGGTTTAAAAAGCTAACAGTTGATTGTGAAGACATAAAAACACACAAATATTTAGGATAAAAATCAATCAGAAATTGCAGAAATGTTTAAAATAAATTATACTGTACTGAGTCCCAGAAACTAACAAAATGTTTTTGATGAATATTAGATTATATTTTAATCATATTATTAGTAAATGGTTAAGTAAAGTATATGAATTAATGATAATACTAATAGCTTTTAGCTTTCTAAACTTTAAAGTCCTACACAAAGAAAATATCAGTTATTTTGGGTTCTTTGCAGTTTGTTCTGTATCCTACAAAATTGACAGAAACAAACAACGTCTCATGTTTTTTAAGACATTAAAAATATTCATGAATGTACTGTCTTCTGCAAGGCAGTTGAGCAGAGAGTTAAAGGGTTAATGGAATTTTAGTGGTTGGAAGAAGTTATGGTAAATGGACAGGAGCTTGTGCAGCGCTCTCCTGGTCTTTCTTACCTCCCATTGGTGCATCTTTAGTCAATCCTGGCCTTGGGAATTTGTAAATGCATAGCTTGGACCTATAAAACAACCACTTCAGGTTCTAGATTTACTCCATCAATTGTTTGTGTACTTTTATTTAGTTATGTGACTGCAATTTCTGTTTCTAAGCAAACTTTTTAAGAGTTCTACAGTTGATGGAATTTTAGTGGTTGGAAGAAGTTATGGTAAATGGATTGGAGCTTGTGCAGCCCTCTTCTAGTCTTTCTAACCTCTCTAAGTGCTCTGACACCACAGGTCACAACTTCCTTTTCACACCAGTTTACTCTCAGTTTCACTTACCATAATGTCTACACAATGTGTCTATCAATATCAGCTACTGCATCCGTGCACTTTCATTATGGTGTATTCCATTTGATCTTGGAGATTGGGATGTCCTAGTTTCTAATTACATGCGTCACTGGGAACAACCCTTTAGGTCAGAATTTCTACCTGGGAAGTCGGACAATCTTTGGATACCTCAACTTTACCAGCTTTTAACTGGAATGCATTCGACTGGGATGTGACATAACTTCCCATAGTGATATCCAAGTTCTGAGGTAAATGGAGCACACACGAACACACCACTGAAGCAGGAGTGGAAGCAACTTGAGGTTAAGTGTTTTCCCCAAGGACTCATCGACATGTCACAGCGGGAGCTGCGCCTTAACCCTCGTTTTCCTGAATGATGGCAGGCCTGACTACTAGACTATGCCACCAACATCTTGATGTAAATGTAGTTACTTTTATCTTATTACATTTTTTATATGTAACAATTTTAAAAGTGTGAGTTTTTAGCTTGGCTAAAGTGAAATTCATCATAACTTTCCAAACACTAACATGAACCTGGAGACTGCTTTGTCTTTTCATGTATATACAGTAATGTATAATCAAGTAATACAGATAAAGAAAGAAGAATAGCTCTTCAGAACAGTCACAAGACAAAACTCTGAATTTAATCATTCAGGTTGGAAAAACGATCTTTAAAAAGATGCCAGGGATTAGCTTTTCAAAACTGTAGAACTTTAAAGTAAAACTTGATATTGTTATGTAGTTGTATTAAAATGTTTTGGCAATAGAAGTTTCAAATATCCTCTTTAAACATGTTCATAGAGTCTAATATGGATACAGCTGCCCTATCAAAGACTGGTTCAGCCTGTAATGATGTTGTTTAAGATGGGCCATCACACCTAAATTTACAGCCGTCTCCATTCTTATCATAAATTGACCGGTGCTCTAAGAGCGGGGGTTACACACTCACATAAAACCTCTGGTTATAGCCTGTGTTCTGTTTAGCTCTTGATAGAAACGTGGCGTTGCTTCCCGCTGTATTTCTGATCGTGAAAATTATAATATGGAACAAAGATTAGAATGAAATTATTGTGGCCAGAAGGCATTTACGCACCGTACTGAGGCACACTGCACAGGGTTAGGGGAGGGGAAAAAACCCTGGTCCCCAAGAATAATGATAATACATTAGGCTGTGAGCGTGCTGGTATTATTGCTGTACATTATGTATGTTCCATTTATACTACCTCACACAGCCCAACCACTGCTGACGGATAGGTCATTACTCCCCGCACCGATGAACACTTATCAGGCCCCACTGCTGTTTATGGCCAGAATGAAGAGCACTTGTCAGTCAAGGTCACTGCTTTGTGTGTCCTCTTTAATAGTTCCTTCTTCACAGTTGTTGAACTTTGTATGCTAGCTTGGGCCCCCCTCTAAGTGCTCAGAGAGATGGACCGGCTGCTTAAACAGGGAGATTCAGGCTTTTATGTTGTGTAGAAGGAAGTCTCTGCAGCCAGTGCTAAGAGCTGCTGCGTGTTTGTCCAGTGCAGATTCTGGAGAGGTTTCTGTTTCCTGAACAATGTGGAAGTATGGGTCTTGTGGGAAAGAGCTGCATTATGCATTTATTGTTAAAGTACTTATAGTATTGGCCCATATTTGAATAACCAACATGCTCCATCAGAATGTGGGAGCAAGTATGGTTGTGAAAAGAAGTCTGGTCCATGATCAGGAACCTTACATTAAAAGTAATGATGATGAAAAAAAGTTTGAAGTCTGTACAGCTTGATAAATACAATGAAGCAAGTACAGCATTGCTCTTTGCTTTGACCAGTAGTGGGTGCTTTTTGCCTTGAATCCTCTTATTTAATGTCGGTAGCCAGAGTTGAAATATGCCCAATTATTTACTGTGTCTTAAAGTTATGGCTGCAGCCTTAAGACGACGCATTTTAAGGTCAATATGTCACAGCAGCTCAGCAATGGCTGCACCAATCCAAAGGCCTCTTTGAACATGGACGCTGTTTATCGATTTATTTATTTTCTGTGATAACTAATGTGTCCTCCTGTCCCTCTAAAAAAAAAACAGATCCATCAGGTGCATTTCCTATTGCTAGATATATTTTTTAACTTTACTTACTTTTAAAGGCTGACATCGCCAAAAAAAGAAGAAACCCAACTTTCACTGGTGCTGAGTGCATTGTGACATCCTTTGTATTTTCCAAGCTAAGAATAATATATACACTAAAAATAAAATGAACAAGATAACATACTGTGTATATATATATTTTTATAACTTAAATGTGTTCAGAGGAGTTTTATGGATGCCACTGGTAACCTCTGTTTTAACATATCAAAGAACTGATTCTCTTATGCAAAACATTGTGTTAGCACAACGCAGCACTGAGGCACAAGAAAAACATGTATGTAAGGCCAGAGATATACTTGCTGTTTTTCCTTGTTTTTCTTGTTTGTGTCAATTGGTCTCATGAGCATTTTTGATTATAATGCCAATATGGGACTTATTCTACTGGCAAATACTACTGGAGAGTAGACAAAGACCTGTGGTGATATGTAACTTCCTGTTATTGTTACAAGTAAACTGTAAACATGGTGGTAATTCTAAATGTATAAGTGAACACCAATAATCAATATATCAGCAAATATTTGTTATCAACTGATGACCACGTGTCGGACTTCCCCATCAGAATCATCTGCACTTATTTCCTTCAATATTTTTCTCCATTAATGGTCTTAACTTCGTGTAATTGTCTTGGTTGACTGGCCAACTGTACTGATAAATGTTTTAATTAAACTAGCAGCAAATAGAGATGTTGTGCTCTACAATGCTTTATCGTGAAGTGTTTTATCAATATATCAAAAATATACAAATCGGTGGATCATATGTAAGAGAATACAGCCATAGAGACTAAGCTAACACAAATGCATCCATGTACAGTCAACCATGGTGTCAACTCAAAGTCACCATTTCAGCTGGTGAGTGGTTGAGTGAATAAATCAAAGTTATTTTCTTATTTCCTGACTTCTCAAAGAGATATTATCTGTCATCAGACAGATGAACAGACATGTTTGTGTCTCTGCAGTCTTACATTATTTAGAGGTTGATGATTGTAGGCTTGATTTACCAGTTAGTCCTGAAAACTTTCTGTTAAAGTCATTTTCGTGATCAATCTATTATAATCTTTCCTCTTCTTCTTTACTGATCTTCCACTTGTGTGTACCACAGTTCGTGTCTGTGTCACGTTAACATTGAACGACATGCACAACTGACGTGCTGAGCTGCAAGGGAGGCAGGTTGACAATCATGTCTGAGTCCACATAGTTTACAGCAAGTAAATCTCTGGCCTAAGGTTAAATTGAACAAAGCCAAGTCCCTTTTGTGTCTATCTAAATATTCATTATCAAACAGTTATAGTGTTTTTTTATTTGTTCCACACTACAGTTGGTCTTTAATTATCTTGTATTTAATAATTCCAATCTTTTTTGATCCTATGTTTAAGTGTGCTCTGATGGACACAAATACATGAACAGATGCTCACAAGGAAGAGGGATAATGGAAAGAGAAAAAGAGGTGAAGGAACATGATGATCCATATTTTAAACTTGTCAAATAAACTTGATGCTAATTGTTCTGTTACTTTAATGTGAGGACTATTCTAATAGTATAAAACATTATAATCTTTGACATAACAAAAGCTCATATTCAATAGAATAATCAATAATCTTAAGTTCATTAACAAGCGAAGATCAGCAGCACCTGTCTCTTTTATTTCTCTGCATACATCAGACTCAGAAAAACCTTTTCAATCAATCCATTAATCAATCAGACTTTATTGCCATTGCACACAGTACACATTGTCACAAGTACAGAGCAATGAAAGTTTTCTTTACAGTTCAACATGTTCAAAAACATACAAAAAAATGTATCCCCAAAGGGAAATTCAGTTGTTTCACTTGCTCGTGTAGCGCTTCCTATAGTTTGTGTATTTCACACAAACTATAGACTTTTCTTAAAGTGATATACTCTAAGAGTTATTTTATTCTAACTGGGATTTATCCCGGGGTTACACTCGTATGCACAGTATAGCAATAGGAAATATCAAATAAAGGCTTTAAAGGGACTGTGAGGAGTTTCTAAGTAATTACAAAAAAGTCTCACTTTTAGATATATGCCTGATCGAAATACACACTTTAAGATGAGTTTTATAGCATCAAAATAGGTTATCTATAAATGCTATTCCTTAGCTTCGCGGTTGGGTCGGACAGGGCTGGACTGGCCTGGATACTCAACTTCGGAAACAAGACAATTAAAACTAGAGCAAATTTATATTATTCTGACACGTCTTAGAGCAAAACTACAACACTAAATTTTCCAAAAATTGCTTGTTGTCACACGTCAAAAACTACCGCTACGTAACTAGAAAGACTCACTTTGCATCCTGTAAGTTGTTGAAAAAAGAAGTTTTAAAGCAATACAGAGTTCTGAGGAAGGTCCGAGCTGCTTTCATTAGCATCACAACAAACACACGCTTTGGCTTGGGTCACGCCTTTTGGTGCGTTCCAGTTGTAGTCAGAAGTAGGAATTTCCAAGTTCCGAGTAAGAAACTGCAACTGGAACGCCCCCCGAAGTCGGAATTTCCTACTGGGAACTCGGTCAAAACCTTGCCACCCCCGAGTTAACAATCGAAGATGGATGCCCCCAGTGTGAACAGTTATTTAGCTCCTGTAATAATCAATTTATTTGCACTTCTGACTGGGGTGTGTCGCTCTAGATCAGCTGTATACATAGTATTGCTGGACTTATATTTACAAAAATGCTGCCATAGTGATAATCACATTCTTAGTGGGATATTTGTCAACAACAAAGCAGGGCGTGCTAACAACAGCTAACAATAGCCTGGTAGATCGGCATGTTTTTCCGACTTCAACTGGAACGGCGATAAGTCGGAGATGATGTCACTCCCAGTTCTGAGGTTACTGGAACGCAGCATTACGACAGTCGCCGCGCGTGCTCATGGGTAGCAGAGTCTTTATGTTGCCGGTCATAAATTCTCCTCATAGCACCTTTAAAATAGATAAGAGCACACATTTAAATACAAGAATAAATTGAAAAAATGAAAAGAAAAGAATAGAAAATTACGTAGGCAGGTTTCAAACATGAAGAATCTTTTTGCAACATCAACCTTCTTATGAAGTTATAATGAATGTAGAAGTGAGACTAGAAATAAGGCCAAGTAATTAACACTATTTGCATTAACAATATTTACAATATGAACATAAAAATGACAGCACTTGCTTGTCCTAAAAGCAAAGTTTGTCAGTAAAGTACAGTTTGACAGTAAGGATATATCAATGGGTTTTACATTAGCCTGTTTTACATATTCGATTCCGCCAAAAGAGTGAAATTTCTGTCCCCAGCATATTATTGTATATTAAATGTATAAACACAAGTAATAATATATTACAAATTATATTTTATTATTATACTAAACACCATACACATTAATATTTGTAGAAATTACATATATATATTTTTAAATATTTTAAAATGGCATCCAAAACACTATTACATAACATTTCTTGCCTGTCCCCACAGCCAAATGCTACACTTTACTACACTGCATCATGAACAAAATCCTTCCAAAGCAAATTTTCTTTTGCATTTAAGTGTGACTCCAAATTCTATCTACACTTCTAAAACAAAAGTTTTACAAAGAAGTCATTATATTTTGGTTAAAATTCACATTTTAGTGCTGTCCCCAGGTTTTCACTCATTGCTGTTACCCAAACGAATTCCCCCTTTAAAATTCTGGAACATTCCACCAGTGACATGTTCTGCAAGAACTGACATCATTTAGGTCTTCTGCAAGTCATGGGAAGACCAAAAGTAAGTTATCTCTTTTATTTTTCCTTAAATTTAATGATATATTAGCTGTTTTAGAGATGGTCAATCTAAAAACTCAGTCCTGTTACCTAAGTTATCTCTAAGACAACATTCGTTGATATCAAAAGTAAAATAGTCATTTAAATCTTAAGAATTTGCTCCATGTGCTCAAGCTACTAGCATAGATGCTAAGTGGCTAGTTTTCACACAATTGCTAATTTTATGCTAAAAACTCATTGCTGTTACCCTCATTGCTGTTACTCAAATAAAGAGTAACAGTAAAAAAAAAAAAAAAAAGGTCATTTTTTGTCATAAATATGAGTATTTTAATCATGTAACCAACCATTTCTTCTAAATTAACTCTTTTTCTAAGGGGAAAACATTGTATGTGGTTGATATTCTTATTATAATTTGACTTATTCATGGTTTTAAAATGGCATTTGAGTTTTGGTAACAGCAGAGAAAAAATTGCAATGACAATAAAACTGTCAAAAGTTGCAATAAATTAGATAAAGTAGCCTGAGATTGACGAGTACTCATCTTGAATGAGTAAATGTGAATATTACTAAATTCTATTTTGAAATTGAATGAAAAATGAAGTTTAATTTTGAAGAGTTACGACAAGCAAATTTCACTCTTTTGGCGGAATGACTCAGAGATGTAATGCATTAAAAAAAAATTTCCTCATGGGAGACACTTAACTATTCCTACAAGTAATAATTCTAAATTGCAGGAATGTTGGAGGGCTGTGTATCAAAATGACTCAATTTGACGGAAAAATTGTTAAGTTTTATCTGTGTCTTTGTGCTGCTTTGCAATGTGCTGGAATGTTAGCCTTGTAGTTGGCATGAAGGATGTCATTGTGGCAAAGCTCGATTAAGGCTGGAACAAATGAGTGCAGGCTTGTGGGGCATTTATGACAGGGAGGTAATCATGCTTACTAATCAATGGCCCTAATGTGGGTGTACCTTAAGACCGAGATCTTTTTTTGTCAAGACTAATGAAGCTGGAAATGTAAAGGATTATGAGAGGTCAGAATGAGGAATTCCCTGAGTTAGAAATTGTTTCCTTAACTATGAGGCAACAACAATCAAAGAAGATGTCAAACACATTTTCTCAATACTTGTCATGTACTACATGTAAGGGACCAAGCAGTAAAGGCTTGTGACACAGGATACATTTAGAGAAAATGTTTATTTTACCCAAGAAAGTCAGTCCGATTTACAAACCAAAATATTAAGAAATAGGCCTCTAAATGTAGTCAACTAAATAACACAAATAACACAAAATCAACTAAACAAACATAAAACTAGACAAAATGAGTATATATATATATATATATATATATATATATATATATATATATATATATATATATATATATATATATATATATATATATATATATATATATATATATATATATATATATATATATATATATATATATATATATATATAGATATGAGTTTACATTAAACCAAGCACTAATCAAACCCATTCTCCCCCATGACATCAGCACACATGGTCCATCCCAGTGAGTTGGCTCCAGCGTAAGTCCTGTCAGCCCTTGGCCACACCTTTTGCCTTCAACCAGGAAGTTTGCCTCCAACCAGGAAGTACCCCTCCCTCAACATCCAGGTAACTCAAGAAAACAGTTCAGAATTCATAATAGAAAATTGACCTAAATCTTACAATGACATTGTAAGACGGTGTAAGATGTAAACAGTATAAGATGTAAAACAACTACAATATTGTAATTAACTTGATAAATATGTGTTAAACTATTTGGTGAGCAACTGCTGATGAGGTGAGGTGAATATTACCCATGTGTAGCTGTGGTCATCACACTCCAGACATTTCTGTTAACAGAGATAGCCAGTATAAACAAAAAAAAGTAAACAGTCATAAATAAAAAATACAGCGTCTGGGAAGGGAATTGATGAAGAGTGTAAGTAAACATCTGTCACTTTTTAAGTCCTGGGCTAATGCTGGATTCAGATTCAGCTGAATTTTAAATTCATGTTAGTTGGCTGTAGTGTAGAAATAACAGTATAAAAAATCTCTCATTAATGTTCCCTGATAAAGCAAAGGCAAAGAGACAGAGAGAGACTGGTGGGTGTATGATTAGTGTCTGCATTACTGCTGAAGCAAATGAGCTGCTTGTTTTCCTGTGTGTTTGGCGGCACGCGGGCATGTGTGTGCGTGTGTGTTTGGGAGTGTGTGTGTGAATGAATGATAAGTTCTGGTGACAGGATCCTAAGAGCCAGCTCTAACTGGAGGGCCAATGCTAATGCATGGCTGGTTGCGTTACACCAGCTAGTGCTGAAATCAGAAGTGGCCCACAGTGCAGTGCAGAGTTTGGCCCTGGGACAAAAACAGATTTTTGGTTGCCTTGGATTCTTATAGCCTCCAGCCTGCTAATATTTATCATCACTGCACAAGTCATATCTCTGTGTCTTGTAGCACTACAGGCCTGTGTTAGCAGAGACACACACACTTGTTCATCCAGACTGCTTAGGTAAAAAGGCTTGCCCCATGGTAACTGTCCATGTTGTTTTATGTTATGTTCTTTCCTCTCTGCGCTCACTGTGAGGTTTCCTTTACCACTAAAATGATCACCCTCTTTTTTGCTCTTACCCTATTTAAGTATTCAGGTTGGTAGAATTAGGCCAAAATGATAGTCATTTTTTTTATCAATGTTGAGACCAATTATTTATATAAATATTAAGTGCATTTTTATTATTGTTAATGGGCTGTCTTTACTGTCCATATTTCATTTTGCTTATCTGCCAAATCATTTTTCTACCCACACTATCCCTTACATCAATAAATCTGCATTTTTAAGCTGGATTGTTCAAGGTTTATTTTGATGGTAAATACATTAGCTAAACCAGTTTTAATCAGCTTTAACCTTGTATTGAAAAACCGGACACAAAGACCAATCCAGTCTAATCCACGTAATTTATATAACACATTTAAAAACAATCATGTTTACCTCAGAGCTGCATAGTGACTGCCAAGCAGGGACATAATAAAATAAAAATACATTAATTAAAGCAAAGAATTAAACCCAAAAGTTAGAATACAATAAAAAACACACACATAAAACCTCTTTTAAAGCACATGAAACACAGGACACAATGCAAAAATTGAAATGAAAGATGGCAAATGAAATTATAAGCCAAACTCAAGATAATAAGAAACATATTAAATCAGGGACCACAGAACTCTCAAGCTGAATTAAAAGCCAACAAGTAAACTAGGCTTTATGACAGAATTTTTTATTAGTTTAGGATCCACTACAGAAAAGCTCAGATCACCGCAAGGTTTGATCCTGGCCTTAGAGATGACGAGAGGAAGGTGGTCTGCAGACCTCAAAGATCTTGAGGCAGTGTATACTTTCATAAGATAAGAAATGTACCAGAGATGCAAATCCATTTAAAGATTTAAAAACAAACATTTTAAAATGAACAGGGTGCCAATGGAAAGAGGGCATGACGGGGATAATTTGTTCCTGCTTTTAAGTACCTGTTAAAGACAAGAAGCAGAAACAAGGCTATATCAGGAATTGCTGTTGATTAGGGGTGAGTATTGGCAAGAGCCTCACGATACGATTCGTATCACGATACTTTGGTCACGATACGATAATATCACGATATCACAATATTGTGATATATTGCGATATTATACAGTAAACTAGGTAAAACCTAGAGACAATGAATATGTAACCTTTCCATTTTATTGTAATTGAAATATGTCAAATGCAGTGTTACATTAATACACTTAACCTGAAACACAGAGTGGATCAAGTCACTTAAATTAATGTTGCAAAGAAGTTATTCTTGTTTTCCCCTTAAAGTATTGAAAGCATCCTAACCTGCAGTGCAGCTCAAACTGTAACTGAACACATGAGGAACAAAGTGCTCTGAGTTACTGACAGAACAACATAAGTAAAAGTAATAAAATCATATATTTCTCTTGTCACTGTCTGAACTGACACCTGTGCACCTGTGCATACATATTTATAAGTTGTATTTAATTTCAAACTCTGATAAAATATGAGTTTTTACTTTTACAAAAATATCGATACTAAGATTTGAAATATCGATATTGTATCGGGAGTCAAAATATCGCGATATATTGCGATACCGATATTTTTTCACACCTCTACTGTTGATGGGGTTAGTGTTATTTTCATTTGCTTTTGTGTCTGCTATCTTTATGATTCCCTACAGCAAGATAACAGAATCAATGCACACAGTAATAGCAATTTACTGCATCACAAGAAATTGCCAAACACAGACTTCCTGGAGGAAAAGCAATGCAATATTATATATTTTGCTTAATTGTGCATACCATACCCAACATAGTTTTGTGGCTTGTTTTTATGCAAACTCACATAATTACACCAAGTAACAGCACCCGTAAACAGTATACCTTACCCCTTTCATTTAGTTCACTGATTATTGTCAATAACCTGATACAGCCCAACTTCGAAAATATTTAAATATCCTTGTAACTTAAGAGATTTCTCAGAAACAACATGATGAAAAACAATATGATTTTAATAATTTTTATGCCTTTATTGGA
This sequence comes from Scarus forsteni, assembly GCA_036419115.1. Classification (NCBI taxonomy): domain Eukaryota; kingdom Metazoa; phylum Chordata; class Actinopteri; order Labriformes; family Labridae; genus Scarus; species Scarus forsteni. Next base: position 1,221,254 of record JAZDUH010000274.1, on the reverse strand, counting down.
TAACCTCAGTCAGTTTCTAAGAGCACACACTGTCAGTTTTTGACATTGTTGATACATAAAAAAGCAACATGCAAGATGATTTTTGTGTATTATTTCCCCAAAATTGTGAAATAAACTCCTGGTGTCACATCAGGTTGGCATGCATTTGGCTGCTTCTGATATAAAAGATCTTGATCCCTTAAAATCGCTCGTTTGTCTCAGCAGCCAACTTCCCCCTCCGACACAGACATATTTGACTCAGCTGTCATAAATCCATAAAGGCCGACTATGACAAGGTGCTTTTCATTGTCATCATTTTTCCTGTAAGTCACCCAACATAATTTACAGCCTTACCTTCCCACCTAGTTTACCCCAGGAACCCCCTCCACACAGGCCCACTCCCTGCTGGAGAAATGAACAGTTCCTGTTCCTCCGCTCTGATGCAATGCTGACAGGAGTCACTTTGATATACTTCTGAGGATGAAATTTCGATCTGTCCTGTTTTTTCCCCTCCCCAGGCCTCATCTTTGCAGACATTGGGAGCTGTCATTGCGAGACACTCTGTGACGTGGGTGACACTCAGCTGATATGACAGGTGCTGGACAGCAGACACACTCCTAGGCAGGCAGGCTATATTTCTTCAGGTAAAGAGCTGAAATGTGTAAATATATTATCTATAATTTCCTCACAGTGGATTATTTTAGGTTTAACACATACATGCACAGAGAAAAACTTCTAATATGTAGGAAGAAAGTATAACAATATGTTTTTTCCAGATCTCCTGATAATCAAAACTTAATTTAACCAACTCAGTTTTCTAAGACAAAAATCTCTCACACTATTTTTAAAGACCTCCTTTGACCTTGATGGATTAAACCAATTTTTTAATTGTCTCATGCTAAATTAACCCTTACAAAAGTTGTTTTTTTTATGACATCACAATGCTTCTTAACAAGTAAGATGATCTTGATTACATCAATAAAGTTTATATTGAACCAAAAAAGATTTTTAAAAAAAAGAGTAAAGTCATATACAGTAAAACCATCTATGGGGATTTCCTTATTGGCTCCCTGAATGTTTGTTTAAAGTGTTCAGAAAAAAATTGTGGGATTGTAATCAGTTAAATACTGAGGGGGAAATTTTTTTTATCAGCAAAAGTAAATTAAACTAGTACGTCTTTTAAAACACAGCAATCAAAACAGAAATCCTCAATACTGAACATTTAGCAGTTAACTCATTGAGTACCTTTACTTTTGAATGCCACTTATCATTCACGTAATGGACATGATGGCATTTTAATCACACGGCATTTTGGAGAATCAAAAAATTGCGTTTACCTGAGTAAACAGAAATGTTGACAAGACTTTAGTGCAGTTTAGTCAGACTGTGGGAATTCATCTGCTGTTTTTCAAGTTTGTCTTCAGCTTTAATAATTAAAGATCAAAGAACTTCACAAAATGAGGATGGGTGTTATAAATACTGATACACCAATATCTTGTTTAGATATTGTGCCAGAGTGCTGTATCAATACTTCCTCATTTAATGCCACTTTTTGAAGTTTATTAATTGAAATGTGGCACATTTGTTCTGTATTGTAGTTCAGCATCTTCTTGTTGGCAGCATGCAATCAGCCATTTGAAGTTGTCAGATCTTTTGTTAGCATTTCTGTCAATGGGACAGATAATGAAGTTTACCTGTGTTGCAGGGACCATTCATAAACAAAAGCGATTTGAAACTTATCTTTTCATTTGTTATTGTGGGTCCTTTATAATACTAAAGCTTAAAAAGATAATTTGTTCAAAAGAACGAACACATTTCATGTATCACATGGCTGGATTTTTTGCCAAAACACTGATATGGAGAGTGAGTAGCCTTTTTTGCACGCACGTCTGATTAATTTCAGGAAATATCAAACTTACCTATTCAGAAATGTCCTGATCTTTTTCTTTTACTTGATGCTCAAAGTTGGAAGTTATCCTGCAGGTAATCTGTAAGGCAACTGAGGGGTGGGAGAGAAATTCTTGTGGGTCCACATCTTGTGAATGTGAGAGTGGGGCTCGGAGCTCCTTTTTTGTTCACTGTGGTAAAAAATAGATTATTGTTCAAGTTTCTCTTGATTTAGATTAATGTCAGTATATCTAGTTTTGAGACAACCATTATACAATTTCTGTACGGAACAAAAAATGCATTTTTTTTATTGTGTATTACCTTTTAAATAAAATGTGTCAAGATATGATTTTTGGTTTGTTTTGCCCTGCCCTATTGTTTCTGCTAAAGTTTATCACAGGTACATTTTACTGCAGAATCATCACAGCCTGAACATCACATTGAAACATCTGTGAAACAATTGAAATATGGGAAATATTTAATCAAACCATGTATTATTTAGGTGTTTGAAGAGTTTAGAGTTTTATGAATCAAACACAGAAAAGCTGTCTTGTTAGAATGGCGGATCTGTTGCTGTTTTTTCTGGAACGGGGGCTTTACAATGCATTGTGGCAGCCCACAGGGTGTATGTTCACAGTGTTTCCTGGATTAGACACCTTGGTATGGCCTGTGGAGAGATGTTCGTAGTCCGCTGTTCACACAATCTGCCTGCTGCAGCTGAGCTGCCCTTTGCCAACAGGCCTGGAGACAGGATGGACAGATTTAGATCCACATGTCGCAGTTCTCTTTTGCTTCAGCTCAACACTTTTTGTATTTGCACTTTATGCTGTAATAGTTCAGAGATTCTTGCTGGGCAGAAACAAGATTCTCATGGACAGATTTGTTCATGAGCCTCTTTTGGGGAATGGACTTTGTAGATGTTTGTTATTCTTTTTTCAGCCAGTAATTACAAGTGAGCAGTCCATCTGCGTAAGGCCAAGTTTCATGCACTCGTATCAATGGAGAAAAAGAGTGTCACAGGTCATATGAACACAAATGCACTTTTGTGTTGTATTATTCATTCCTCAGAAGTATACCTGCAACAATTCCTGACCAATACATTTGTTTATTTGTTGCTGCATAAAGTGCCAGATTCACCCATAACAGAACTGTTCACAGCTTATAAGGCCCATTGTTTCACCACACACACACGCACACACACACAAACATGTTGACATGCTCATCTGTCACTCGGAAAACTGCCACAGGCTGTGGCCTTGGCACAAAGACATTCTCTGAGCTGAGTGAAGATGCTCGGAGCCAAGATGCACCCAGTCAAAATGTTAAGAATTTCAGATGCCAGAATAGGCAAGTGCAGGCGTTGATTTGAGGAGAAATGATGTTGAAGCAGCTGTAGAGATTTATTACAGAGAATGTGATGCTTGTTTCTGACAACTCTAGAAGCTCACTGGTCCGTTCTGTTATGGCCATTCAAAGTGGAAGAAGAAACTGTATCTCCAACTGAAGAAGAAATTGTTAGCATCATAGTAGAGCTGTCAAAACATAGATGCTTCCTTCACTCGTGTTTCTTCCTCTGACCAACACTGCCAAATTCCCTCACTGCCTCTAATGTTAAATCAGCAAAAGATCTACAGGAGAGCAGAGCTAATGAGACACCATGTGCGCTGGGTGTGGTCAAGAAGCTTTGTTTACTTCGAAGCCGGAGCTGTAAGTAGGCGTTATTATCATTATTTTGCATCTGCATTCGTTCAAGAAACAGCTGTTGAATTTTGAGTGAGATTTAAAGTGGCAGGGCCTGGAGTTGTTCTTGTTCATTCAGCTAACTTAGCCTTGACATGATGGCTTCTGGCAAAGGTTTGTGCTGAACTCAACATCTCTGACAAGCATCAGCGCCACTGACCAGTCCTCCCTCCCTCCCTCTCTCTGTCTCTCTCTCTCCACTATGTTTACATATTTCTGCTCTGTCCTCCATCTTTTCCTGCCTTCCAGGTTTGCCTAGTTTGGGGGTTAAGACCAACATAGAAAAAGTGGGAAAAACGAGAACCTCTGATGCCACTAGATCAGTTTCCTCTGCCAGTACTCATCTCCATCAATGCCACATCAGCTGGTCCCAAGGTTGTGAGGTCGTCCGAACATCTGGCCCCTCCGCCATGTTTTCTAAGGTCAGTGGGTAGCATCTGTTTGTGGACCCCACCACCTTCGATGTCTGTGACAACCAGGATCAGAGTGAGAAAACAGACAAAATGCTTTGGTCAGTCACAAGTGTTTACAAGCTTTAAATCAGATGTAGGTTAACCCGTGTCTGTCTGCACAATACTGTACTTCATCCTTAGAGCTAGTGTTTATTCAGATTATGCAAAGTTTATCAAAACAGAACAGAGCGAAACGTTGAAACTTGAAAGTACTTTGAACTGCAGAAGACAATTACTTGGTTTAATATGTAGAAACATATTTTAGATAGGGCTGTATTCAACCAAAGAAGACACAGTATACTCGGTTCCGTCCACCCACTCATCAATCGATTTATCAGCTGTTGTTAAAAACAAAAGACCAAAAAAAATCAAGAAACAAAAAACGAATGAATTACAGAAGGGATAGGCAACATAAGATACCAGGAAACTACTAATTTAACAGTCAAAAATATTTACAGTTGAACAAATCAACAAAATTAAATTAGTAAAACTAAATTCATATTATTAATCATTTCATCATAAAGTCCCAATGAGAATTAAAAAACTGTCATGTGAATAATCAGGCCAAGACAGCAATGATAAAAATCCCAATTTACAATGATTAAGTCTATTTAATATGCTTATTTCGCAAATGCTGTTTTGGTTTTAAAGACTTTAAAGGGACTGTGAGGAGTTTCTAATAACAAAAAAGTCTCACTTTTGGATATATGCCTGATCGAAATTCACACTTTAAGATGAGTTTTATAGCATCAAAATAGGTTATCTATAAATGCTATTCCTTAGCTTCGTGGCCGGGTCGGACAGGGCCAGACTGGCCTGGATACTCAACTTCGGGGACAAGACAAATAAAACTAGAGCAAATTTATATTATTCAGACACGTCTTAAAGCACCGGGCTGTAAGTAGCAATATATAGCCGGATACAAAACTACAATACTAAGTTTTCCAAAAATTGCTTGTTGTCAAAAACTACCGCTACGTAACTAGAAAGAGATACATTACCTCGTCACTTTGCATCCTGTAAGTTGTCAAAAAAAAGAAGTTGTAAAGCAATGCAGAGTTCTAAGGAAGTTCCGAGCTGCATTCATTAGCATCACTATAAACACACGCTTTGGCTTGGGTCACATCTTTTGGTGTGTTCCAGTTGTAGTCAGAAGTAGGAATTTCCAAGTTCCGAGTAGGAAACTGCAACTGGAACGCCCCCTGAAGTCGGAATTTCCGACTGGGAACGCGGTGAAACCTCGCCACCCCCGAGTTGACAATCAAAGATGGATGCCCCCAGTGTGAACAGTTATTTAGCTCCTTTAATAATCCATTTATTTGCACTTCTGACTGGGGTGTGTCGCTCTAGATCAGCTGTTTACATAGTATTGTTAGACTTATATTTGCAAAAATGCTGCCATAGTGATAATCATATTCTTCATGTTATATTTGTGAACAACTACGCAGGGCGTGCTAACAACAGCTAACAATAGCCTGGTAGATCGGCATGTTTTTTTCCGACTTCAACTGGAACGGCGATAAGTCGGAGATGATGTCACTCCCAGTTCCGAGGTTACTGGAACGCAGCATTACGACAGTCGCCGCGCGTGCTCATGGGTAGCAGAGTCTTTATGTCATCGGTAATAGATTCTCCTCATAGCACCTTTAATGAAAATATTGTCCATCTGTTCTGTTGTAATGCAAGCTGGGTACATGGTTTTTTAGGCCCTGATTAGGCCAAAATGCTGGCAGGTTCTTTTTTTTTTCTTTCACAATGGTCTCCACATTTGGAAATCGGACATTGACTGTAAGGCCACACTGACTAATGAAGAGGGCTTCATGTGGCCCTCGGACCGCCAGTTACCCTCCACCTGATTAACAGTATAGTGAGTGTACCAGTTGGTTGTCTAAATAAATTAAATTTTATTTATTTATAAATAAATATATCTGCATATATCATGCAGATATATGATATACTGCATGACATATGCAGTATATCATATATCATTTTTAATCTCATTCTGTTTTAGATATTAATGGACTGATAGCTGACCAGTGTGTGGTTGTTAATATTATTGTACAGTATTCATTTTCTGCCAGTAATTTTCAGCATGTTCTCACTCTTAAACTAATTCTAAAGGGTAAACACTAAGTTGGCTTCTCTTTTGTGTGAAATATGCATTAAAGACTGCAGTTTTTGGTGGGAAGTCACTTTTTAATTGAAAGCAAGAAGTGATCAGTGGAGCTGGATCGTGTACATGTTGAAATGTATAAGTGCAGTAGGTCCACAGTTTTAGAAGACTGCAGGCCTAATTGGCAGGAAGAATAACAGTCATGACAGCTGATTTGATTTTTTTGTTCATTAAACCATGTGATTAGTTAATCAGAAAGATAAAATGTATTTGACTAATTTGATTCACAGTCTCTGTTGTTTTCTAACATAGATAAACTCATCATTAAACACAACAGGTTTCCTTTCCACCCTGCAATTGAAGGACCAGGCACTTCTTTCCTGTAGCAGTAGCGCAAGCTATTGTCCGATCAATTACAGTTAATTTGGAAATGATTCTAGAAATATGTCCCGACCTCTAGAGAGTGTTAGCTTTTCTTTCAGTGCATGTTACAAAATACAAACTATGCAGCTAACTTTATCTCCCTGATGATTGACAACGATGGTGTAAATGCACAGCCATAACTTCAGATTTGTAACTTTTATAAGGCAGTGAAAATGCATATTTCTAAACAATACGTAAAATAAAAATGTTTTTCACTGGGATATCTGAATTTTTAGATTTGTTTTCTGAATTGTTCAGGAATACTTTTAATCTTCAAAAACAAAGATTTCAGACTAAAAGGAAGTATAAGCGTTCATTCTCTTCCAGAAGTTTCATTTTATTCGCGTATTTGTAAGGACTGATTGCTTTTTGCAGCCAGTCTCAAGTGGACACTAAAGGAACTGCAGGTTTTTTGCATCACTACAATAGGATATATTCTTCAAGGGTTATTTCTGTTCTGACATATTTTTAGCTGGTAATTTTTGCATACAAACCCTATGAGTATCACTTCCACAAGTGAAAACAACATATCTATATATATTTATATCTATATCTATATATCTATATATCTATATCTATATCTATATATATATAGATATCTATATCTATATCTATATCTATATATAGATATAGATATAGATATAGATATATATATATATATATATATATATATATATATATAGATATATATATATATATACATATATATATATATAGAATGTGGCTTGGCATTGTCTTGCTGAAATAAGCAGGGGCGTCCATGAAAAAGACGTTGCTTGGATGGCAACATATGTTGCTCCAAAACCTGTATGTACCTTTCAGCATTAATGGTGCCTTCACAGATGTGTAAGTTACCCATGCCTTGGGCACTAATACACCCCCATACCATCACAGATGCTGGCTTATGAACTTTGCGCCTATAACAGTCCGGCTGGTTCTTTTCCTCTTTGGTCCAGAGGACATGACAACCACAGTTTCCAAAAACAATTTGAAATGTGGACTCTTCAGACCGCAGGACACTTTTCCACTTTGCATCAGTCCATCTTAGATGAGCTCTGGCCGAGCGAAGCCAGCGGCGTTTCTGGGTGTTGTTGATAAATGGCTTTGGCTTTGCGTAGTAGAGTTTTAACTTGCACTTACAGATGTAGACGAACTGTAGTTACTGACAGTGGTTTTCTGAAGTGTTCCTGAGCCCATGTGGTGATATCCTTTACACAGTGATGCCGGTTTTTGATGCAGTACCACCTGAGGGATCGAAGGTCATTGGAATTCAATGTTGGTTTTCAGCCTTGCCGCTTACGTGCAGTAATTTCTCCAGATTGTCTGAACCTTTTGATGATATTACGGACCGTAGATGATGAAATCCCTAAATTCCTTGCAATAGCTCATTGAGAAATGTTGTTCTTAAACTGTTGGACAATTTGCTCACACATTTGTTCACAAAGTGGTGACCCTCGCCCCATCCTTGTTTGTGAATGACAGCAATTCAGGGAAGCTGCTTTTATACCCAATCATGGCACCCACCTGTTCCCAATTAGCCTGTTCACCTGTGGGATGTTCCAAATAAGTGTTTGATGAGCATTCCTCAACTTTCTCAGTCTTTTTTGCCACTTGTGCCAGCTTTTTTGAAACATGTTGCAGGCATCAAATTCCAAATGAGCTAATATTTGCCAAAAATAACAAAGTTTACCAGTTCGAACGTTAAGTATCTTGTCTTTGCTGTGTATTCAATTGAATATATAGGTTGAAGGGGAATACAAATCATTGTATTCTGTTTTTATTTATGATTTACACAACGTGTCAACTTCACTGGTTTGGGTTTCGTATATATATTTGATATATATATTTATTTTTTACTTCTCACTAATAATGCAGTTTTATAATGTGTGGTCTTCATCCTTATTCCTGAATTCTTTTTTAAAGTAAGACATATAAAGCTCTCCCGGTTTATCTCAACACATGTACTGACCCAGTAATAACACTGATGTAGGTTTATAAAGCAGATGATTTAGTAGCAGGCACCTTCCCCTTTGTGTCTGGTCCCAGTGAAGTTTGAGCAGCAGCCGTTGCTGTGATGTCAGAGGCTCTTAGGGGTCAGGACAGGAATTATTGAACAGAGGGTGGCTGACAGAGGGAGCTGGCACTGGGAGCAAACAGATGTTGCAATCATAAAGAAATACACAACCTCTGAATTAAATATGAGTGGGGGCAGCAAGAGTGGAGCATGCAGGTGACTTTCCTGCTCCTTGGCCAATCACAGATGTTTGGTGTTAGTAGGGCACCACTGGTTGGTCAGGTGTTGTTGTTGTGACAAGGAAAGATGAATTATGTTGAATCATAACAGTTTCTTTAAAAAGACCTGCGAGATGTGACCAAAAGCCTGAAAAAAACTTCTTGCAAGAAGACAGCTGTTCGGAACATACTGCAGATTCATTATTCAGGAGCAGAGGGTCTCTGGACGCTGCATGTTATGTCAAAGTGTTTTAAAGCATTTACGCCACAGCAGCTCAGTGATGAAATCTGTAAAAAAGAGAGGAATCTGACAGAATGTCCTCAGAACATTGTTTTACCACAAGTGTTTTGTTTCCCAGTCATTTTTACAGGACTCCTCGCTCACAAGAATTACAAGTCTGTCTGAATATTTGATGGCAGCAGAAACTGTTCCTGTCTTTACTGAGACAAAGAGACAGTTCAGGGATTTCTGAGCACATGAATCATATTTTTGTTCCTTCTAGTTTTTGCTTAAACAATTTAAGTGGAAAAAATGAGACCATCTGAATCTTACTAATACCTCCTGTTTGTTCAATCCGTGCTTAAACTTTATTATATAAGTAAGGCATTTTCTGAGAGTCAAATTCAATACTTCTGACCATTGTAAGTAATTTTGATCAGTTTATTCATTTTTTGCTATGCGAGAGAGAGAGAGAGAGAGATATAGATATATATAGAGAGAGAGAGAGATATAGATATGAGATACATTATTGAACAGCTTTGCCAAATATTGATTATGTTAGTGTTATAAGGGCCACACTTCTACAACTGGTGAAGCTTTTAGCACAAGTTTATGTATTGCATTACACTGTCTTGTACTGTATCTTATTTTAATGCAACGTAACAGTCCCCTTACATCCATGCAGTGTTTGGAATTAGCTCCCTGCACCTCCTGAACATTGGTAATTTTGCTCTGTGTCAGGTGAATTGACTCAACCAACCACCAGCCACAGCAGTAGATAGATGAAAGTAGTGTAACACGGTCATTTGTGACAGAATAACTAAAAATGAATCCCCTGTTTTCTGTCTTCTCAACTTATCTGCACACTCGCTGACCACATGACTCTGCCACCTCATGTGGTGTCAACTTTTACAACAACAGGCTATATAGTAGAAGTGCTGAAAATAATCTTTCCTTTAATTCAACATTGATTAAGAAATGGGCTGTCATTGTAACTTAAAGTCAAAGCAGCTGTGACACTGATTCATCTTTCAGACTATCACAGCAAAAAGCTTCTCCTCTCGAGCTCAGTTTATTTAACATAAAAATATTATACATCAGAATCCAAATATACTGTATGTAATATATGCAGAAGTGCAAACCCAACATATTGAAAGCAGAAAGCACTGCTTTTAACATATTTGGATTTAACCAAACTCTTAATGAATCATCACACAGGAACACTTATTTAGGATAGAGTAATAAATATCACAAAAGCGTCTTTTTCCACACAGAACTAAAACTTGGGCCAAATTCCAGTATTCCCCAAGACCCATGAAATATACAAAAAATATACAATCAATTTCAATCAAAGTTACACCACCAATTTAAAAACAGTCATTAAAGTGTATAATCTGATGGTCGATATTGTCATTTTAATTTCTGTAGTTCGGACATTATGCACACACATTTTACAAACTTGATTTTCCGAGAATTTGAGACCTCATGTAAAATTTAAATAAAAAAGAGATTGCAATGGTTTGCAAATCCTTTCAACTTATATTTAATTAAAAACACTACAAAGATATTAGATATTCCAACTCGTTAACTCAATCATTTTGAATTTGATGTCTGCAAAACAAGTAAAAGATAGCTGTGATGTAGGCATGTTTATCATGTGTTACATCTCCTTTCCTTTTAACAGCGCTCAATAAACATTTGGGAACTGCAGACACAATTTTTTAAGCTTTGTTTGGATTTTTTTCCAATTCTTTCTTTGCTGTTCAGTTTTTCATACATCTGTTAATGCTCTAACTTGGACACATCTTCAGTATTGTACCCTAGTGCCATCGGGTGTTTTGGGTCTTACAACATACACCCCCCACTAGGTGACCCGACCGGGGTTGCCCCGGCCTGTGTCCAAGTGGCCTACTGCTACTATCCCACTGTTCTCCCCTTCTCAGCCACAGCCATAGACACCTTCTCCTCTGCCTTGATATTACTGTTGATGGCTCTCCTCCTTCTCAGACCAGTGATGCCCAGGGTTTTGTATGCCTTGCTTAGTGTATAGCTGGCAAACCCCCTGCAACCCACCTCCAACTTCAACTTTATTTGCGTAAAAGTCAGGGTTCTGCAGTTGGATTTTGCACTCAGAATGCCCCAAACATTTTTTTTTACTGTGGGCAGGCCAGTCTCATACCTGCACTCTTTCACTCCAAAGCCTCGCTGTTGTAACACATGCTTAATGTGCTGTGCTGTCTGGCTGAAAGAAGCAGGGATGTTCCTGAGAACACGTTGCTTGGATGGCAGCAATAATAAATAAAAGATATTTAGAAAAATAATTTTGGCAAAGTAAGTTGTAAATTGACTTGAAAAACAAAGCATCTACTAGCAGTCTCAGTTAAGTAAATACATTTTATCTATCCTAAGTTATGCATTATGTAGTTCTAGTTACTCATGATGAATCATATGTAGCAGTTGTTATGTTTCCCAATTGGGTTATTTTGGAGTTGTTTTTTTTTAAATGATTGGTTGACCGGATGCAAGGTGAAGGGCCACATGTGGCTCCTGGGTTGCCAGTTGTCCACCTCTGATCTAAGATGATCTTGGGACCAGAGAAGCCAGTGGTGTTTCTGGGTGTTGTTGATAGATGGCTTTAGTTTTGCATAAAATATAACTTGCACTGATAGATATAGAAACAAACTGTGTTAACTGAAAGGGGTTTTCTGAAGTGTTGCTGAGACCATGTGGTAATATCCTTACCAGAATGATATCATCTTTCAATGCAGTGTAATCTGAGGGATTAAAGGTCATGGGCATTCAGTGTTGGTTTGCTGCTTCTCAGCATTCCCAGTCTTTTGTTGACCCTTACTCTGCTGCCCCAATGAGTTGCAGACATCAAACTCAAAATGTGGGAATAATTGAGACAAATCAATAAAGTTGATCAGTTTTAATATTATATATCATGTCTTTGTTGTGGGTTTAATTGAATAAATGTCAAAAAGGATTTGCAAATCATTCTTTTTGTATTGATGTTTAAGACAAATCCCTACTATATTGGAATTGGGATTTGTCCATAGAGCTTGGATTTTTCTTAGATAAAGCACAAGACAGTATTTTAAATTTCTGACCATGAAAGCTCTTTTTTTAAAACACTTTATTATTCAAAAGGATGATAGATTTGATCCTTAAACCCAGCGCTGCATCTCTTTCTGCTTATCTCTGAAGTGGATGGCCTTCTGCCAGTTTAGCCTGGCTCCCAGTGCTGCAGTGTCAACAGTGAAGAGTGAGGGCCAGAGGGGTGATGTAAGTATTGATACACTCCTTGAAATCACTTTGTCACCGCCTGAGATACCACGCTGCCAGAGCAACACAAGGCTGGAAGATGATTGTGGATTCTTGGCAGAGGGTTGGGGGTTGCCATTAAAAAGGCAAATGTGATTAATTTTTAGTGAGAACGCCCTCTTCTTGGTGATTGTCAGCGAGGTCGGGCTAAAGGGATGTGACACAGAAATTACTCTTCCTCTTGGCGTCTAATGCGACTCGTCACTCCGAGGAAATATCTCTGAGACGAGGGGACTGACAAAAACGCTCTCATCTAATAGACTAACTATTTGTCCCTGACTCATGCGGTGGGGATCTGGCTCAATAGCTCTAAATGATCTATTGCTTAAACGCCACTGATCACTTGTTATTCAACACAAACAAAAGAGTTTTATCTCAAATCAATACTGAGAGCTTCATCACATTTGTATGGACGGGGGACAAAAGCAATTTAAAACAATCAGGGGAGCTCAAAGTACACACACAGCACACTGTAGTTGTGTTCCTATTGTCTCACATTTTGTCCTTTTAACATTCTGAGGGTCCTGTTGTGTGTCAGTGCTGCCAGGGATCTATTTAAACCTGTTTGAAACAAGACAAAACCCCCTGTGGAGTGACATTTTCCAGGCAACACAAGAGTGCAGGCCACACTTCATCTGACCAACATTCACAAACACAGAGGCAGCTGAACCTGTCTCTTCCTGTACATGTGTTAACAACAAAAGACAGCCCACAGGTCACACTAAAGGTCATGTCTGTATCAATTTCACGCAGTTCTAGATGCATTCTTGCAACAAATGAACATGTAAAATTTCGTGAATATTCAAAGACTTGGTTAACAGAATTTGTTCACCGAGCCACTTCTAGACATGCAAGTTTAAAGGGATTTTCTTTCCTACTGAAAATGAAGATTGACTTGTTTGTGCACCTTTAAGCCTCTGCATGCAGTTGTTTGTGCCAAAGAATAAGCTGTTTAATATTTCTGCAAATTTTTCAAATATCTCATGTGTTTGTATAAGGCATTTAGTTAGTATGGTATCACAGATTATTAGTAGGGCTATAGCTCAGCTCATCACAAAGGCCTGGTATTTTCTGATTGGTTGACTAGTCTGCCATGTTGTAACCGCTCAGTTTAATGCTAAACAGCACTATGCTTTCATGGCTCTGCTCTACACTGTGCTTGAACTGCTGAAGCGGTAGGATATCGCACTAAACAGGGGACGTAGCCACTTTAGGCAGCTACTGGCACTGTAAACCCTGGGAGAAGGATAAGTCCTGATACCATACGCTTCTTGAACTGTATCACATGGAGACATGTAAAACACACTAAAGGACCTATACAACTTGAAAAGAATGATAAGACTTCTTTGAGAAGTTTTAAGACTAAGAATTTATAATGCTGGATTTTTACAGATATCCAATACTTTCAAACTATCGCTGAATAAATTAGTACTGTTGCAGAAATTTTGATCTGCCTATGGAGAGTAAAATAAACAACACTGGAAAGTTAGCAATGCACCAAGTCTTTATTCTCATGAGAAGGAGACAATACAGAGAAGTACACGTCAGAAAGCAGTTCAGAGTATTGTCCCACCGAACCAAATGGGACTCTCCCATACATACAATCTTAAGGAGACCTCTGGCTTTGGGATAAGGAGAAAAAACAGCATCAGAGAACTCCTTATCTGCTGTTAATCGGGGTACAATAAAAAAAAAAAGATGGAGATTCTCCTCAGAAAACTCCTTCCAGGTGTAATCTGAAGTTTTATTCCGGATGTCCCCCTGATCTCTGTGCCCAGTGGGTGATTTTGTAGTGGGGGTGAAACAGGAGAGTTCACCAGGTCATTCACACAGCAGTACAGTCGAAGTTACAGAATTGATCAGGTAAATAATAAATGTATGCAAAATTTCCACCACAAAACTAATACCAATTTGTACACTTTTTTGTACAGAGCACCAAGTTTCTTCTGTACTGGAACTGACTTCTTTATATTATTGTTGCAGTCTGCAGATGCAACTGTTGTAAAATGAGGAAAACATTGTTTACTTGTCTGATAACTTCTACTGTCCTTTTTTGAAAGTCGTCATTCAGTAATTTAAGGTGAAACATGAAGGCATACTTGTACACTGTACTGACATTATGGCTGATGAAAAGGATATTTGGCAGAATGTATCTGCCACTACTGATAATTAGTGTTTTGGTTGGTCAACATTCATGTTCTACTTAAACTATAATTTATCCCTTCTTGAAAGGTCTTAAATATGCCCTTTACAGTATGTGCTTTAGGACCTAAGGGTCATAAAGTATATATATATCAGGTTGTTATATTTGTTATATTTGCATCAGCATGCTGTCAGAAGGGGAAAGGGTAAAAAGATGGAGAAACACAAGTTAAAGCAAATTAAGCTTCGAAGTTATAAAAAAATTAGCAATTTGTGCATGCAATCTTTTTTGCTTTTTACAACTAAATCATTAATCCTACATTAAATTCAAAGTGTTTTGCATCCCAGCACAATCACCAGTTATATTCTGAAAAATTAAATTATATGAATGTTTAACACGTGCTTGAGAAATTACTTTAATGAACAGTGTATGAAATGATCCATATGTTTCTGTGGTTTTAAGCAGAGCAGTAACTAATCCCCCCGACGGTCATGAACAGAGCTTCACTTTTGATTTCATTATTAATGAACCCCGAAACTCCACTTTCAAACGTAGAAAGGGCCAGTTTGACCTCTGAGAAGAATAAGTGGTAAAATCCTGCTGAAGTGTTACTGTTACCAGCTGTTCTTTCTGAAAATGAACATTTTTCTGAGCGCTGAAATGATGATAAAAGGCCTATTATTATCCATCAGTGGTCTTATTATCTTAAACTCAGGATCAGTCCTTGGTTCATGTGTCCTCTTTAAGAAATAACTATCCCTCTGCTTCAGGCAGGCAGGACAGGCTTCTGCACACACTGCTGTAGTTTACTTTGTGAGAAAACTGCTCACGTTCTTGTATCCCATTACCACGACCACCTTGAGATAAATGGCTCTTTCTCCCCTCTGCCATAAGGTTTTATATCTAACGACATGTGTTGAGTATCTGACTCCAGGTTATATTGTTTCTGTGGAAATAAAACAATCACTTCTACGGCTGTATCAACGCACCTGCCCGTGGTGTGTAACTGCTGGACAAACCATACACACAGTTTATAGATGTACTGAGGAGGACAGTGGCAGGTGACAGGTTAACTCTGCTGTGTAAATTCCTGGGCCGTGTATGATGTAGCCTGTGATCCTGCAGGCCTTGATTAGATCTGAGCTAGTAAATATCCTGTGATTAATCAAAAAGGCTTGTTCTGCGTTGTAGCGTCCCTGTGTCACCTTCACAGCTGGGGAGCAGGGCTGCCTTGTTTACCGCACTCAACCTCCATCTCAGACCCCATCCTCATTTCATCACAACACATACAGGACTAACATTAAAGGACCCTGTGAGGCTCAGTGCAGTGGGTGTAGTTTGCATTGGGTTGCCGTAACATGATATGGAACAAAATATGAAATCATCATTTTATCATTGTCTTTTTGTTTTGGTAATACATCAGTTACCTTAAAGTTGCTGTCTCATGATACAAGTGTAATTATGCTCTGCCAATTGAAGCATTTTGTGTGATAGCTTGGTTTATCTTGAGATAAGTACAATCCTGTTTTCTTGAGCGGTAGCTCTCTCTTTTTTCCCTGGGGAGTTGACTATGATATCTTTTTCAACAGTGATTTTCTTTGTGTATTTCTAATCAACACAATTACCGCAAGAAAGCGCTGCATAACATTTAATTTTGCTCTGAAAGTTACAAGTCAGTTAAAACTTTCCCTCCTGAAACAACCATGAGTAGGAACCAATATTCATGAAGAAATTTTCTAGCAGCTTAAATTGTTACACATGTGACGAAAGCCCTGTTCACAATACCATTTCAAGCCCCTGTGATGTTTTTACCTTTACTAGTCCATCTACCGAGAAAGTGTTTGGAAATCATATCTAGCAGGTGATTGGTTAACTGTTCTGTCAATCAAATTAATTATATGCCTATCAGATAATGTTACCGGCCAGTGCTACTGCTGCATTGTAAAGAACAGAAAGTGAACCATTTTATAAAACAAACCCCTGCCAAAACATGAAACTTTAAATATCAATTTTAGTCAGCAAGATGAAAATCAAGCATAGACTTGTTATTTACACACTTGTTACTATCCACTTGTTTTGCACACAATAAGAGGAAAGCTTATTTAAGAGAGTAAGAGCCTGAACAAAAGACGTTTAGTGATGGTTAAGTCACTTTACTGTGGTTGAGTACTTTAATAACATAGAATTATCCTTAAACTTTTAATATTTGCATTTTTATTTCAGAAATCATGGAATAAAATGTTTATGTGTGGGGATTTTCTTCTTCTAAATACTGTATTTTCCTAACAAAACTTTTTATCCAGCACCAAGCCATTCGTTTAAAAAGCTCAGTCATTATCTATCTGCAATTGAAAACAATCCCTTACAATTATTGATTCTTAATTAATGTTTACTGAAATAAATTCCAGTCTTTACTTTTGAAATTTGAACAAAATGAGAAAACAACACCTTTAAAAGCTCTATAGTTTTATCTGTTTCTGTTTTGATTGAGACTGTGCATTACAGAAGGCACTTGATGTTTTAAAAGTAGTGAGAAGAAGGCCAGTGCTTGAACCCTTTTTGCCTCTGTTATGGGTTAGTTAATGTTTTTAAAAAAGAAAGATTAATGCTAGGCTACCCTTAATATACACAGTAATTAGCGTTTGGAAATCCCCTTTAAACAGCCCTCCTACAGGCTCGTTACATCCATGAAACATGTTAAAATGAAGACCAACATGATAATGGGTGATTACAGTAATTAATAGTCTGAATTAATTACTTTAGCCAGTCGAGATTCATTTACTGCTGAAGAGGAAGTGGTGTGTGTTTGAGCTGAGCTTGTCCAACTGAAACTGAACCATTTTTAATTACCCATCATGCTTGGCTGACTCGCAGCTGTAACACTGTCTTAAAACTACATTAAAGCTCCTGTGTGTTGTTTGTTATGTCCTCTTTGTTCACTTGGAAAATACATTCTGATGACCTGTCTTGTCATCGCAGTCTCGTCCCCAGAGCATGATTTAACTGATTGCCGCCCCCTCTTACATGATGACCCTGTGATTGTCACTCGAAGACTGCGTAAGGGACACGCATGTCATGTTAATAAAGACATTAAACCGCATGTATCCCTCCACCATGGAAAGAAGTCCGGACCTGTCCCGGAATATAGATCTTTAATTGCTTTTGCGTGGTGGTGCAGCAGAATTGTGCTTCCCAGATGTCACCTCTGCCAACCTCGAGTGCACATCACTGTCAATAGGCCTGAGAAATCTCCCTAACAAGCTCCCGATTACATAAATCTATGGCCCCTGTGGATATTGCACTGAAGAGACCGAACAACTTTCAAGGAGACTTTGTGTTTGATGTCCCAGGGCTTGATTACATTTTGAAAAAAAGAGAAAACCACTATATTGGGAATGTGTCCAAACAGTCTAGGTTTGCTAATTTTGTCATAGTCAATTTAATAGTGCGGCCGTGAGAACGAGCGGCGATGGAATGAAGTTCCTGAGTGCTTTGCAGAGGGGCGTGAGTGGCTATGACAGGTGCAGTGAAATATGCTCCTCCGTACCTTTTTCCATTACAGGAGCAGGGACCAGAAATGCAAATGGGGGTCCTCGCCCAGGAGGTCATTAGAAAAGTGACATATCAAACAACCGGCTTCAAGTGGCAGACACAATCCAACAATACTGCTACATCAGTGTTTTCATATTTTAATTTGTGGGGTTATTATCATAGCTTTTCAAACTTTTCATCTTGAAGATGGAGCTGTTTTGTTTCAGCAGCTTTCTAAAGTCGTTGTTTTGAGTGGGTCTGAGTTCTCATGTCCAGGTTTTACATGACAGAAAGCCTTGATGGAGAGATTAGCAACCACATCCTTAAGAGTGACTGATATACTGGATATGTCTCATGGCCTTCTTAGAGGAGGTGATGAATTGGGTTAATGGTGAGCAGATCACAGTGAAAAGCTGAGGAGGGGGTGAGAGGGGGCACTAAATGACATGGTTTTATAGCCTATCAGCATTGTCATACCCCGGCTGTAATTTCAGCCTCTATTTTCTCTGCACCATAAGGCGGGTTGGATGTAAGACCCTAAGCTCGGTTAAACACACCACTCTCTCATACCTGGTAGCTCAAGATGCCATGTGTCATCAGCAGTAAATGAAGTTGACGCTATGATTGAGACATTATAGAAGGCTTGAACACCTGCCATCCATGAAATCCATCATGTAAGTCCAGACTCAGACACCTCAAATATCTTAAAGTTACAGGTTAAAACTGCATGTTTCTCCTTTTCGACAAGTTTATACAGATGGCAGCTGTCCCAAGACCATATTAATAAAGTCTCTTACCTATAAAAATGGCTATAAATACTCAATTTTGGCATGCCTACAAACCCCTCATTTTCAGCCCCACTCAGAATGGGCAGTTTGTTAATCCTTGTGAGCTGTGTCAGAACACGTCCCTGGTAAGAAGTGAATGTGGCCTCAGCTTTTGAGAGCTGTGCTCTAGTGTTTGCTTTAGCTGCCCACAAATGGCTAGATGGCTTTCTCCTACTGGTGTTACCTGTACCTGAGCCAATTGTTAGCTCAGAGAGTCCCTTCTAACAAGGGGGAGGTTGCATATTCCCTATTTACATCATTTGGGGAATGTATTCAGAAAGACGATTTGAGCTCACATTTTCTTAAAGATAGAGGAGCAGGTAGGATATTTATCATGTTGGAGGGTTTGTTGATGGGAGATATACACATATTTTTCTGTACAACAACTATTAAACTGCAGTTCCACATCATGTCAACACTTTTAGTTAATTGGACAACAGTTTATTTTCCCAAGACTAAGTGATAATGAAAGACTTAAAAACTCAGAACTTAGCCATCTGCTGTAAATGTTATTAACATGCTTAGATGTATAAATTATAAATAGGTAGTGGACTAAGCCACTGTTTTACTTAAACTTGTGTAAATTATCTGGATAACATTTGCTAGGACTTGGCGTGGTGCAAATCAGAACTGGTTGTCAAGCAACTTACAAAGCCAATTATTTCCCGCATAAAAGGTTTTCTACCTCAGCCAGGAAGGAAAATACTTTTGCTGGTGATTATCTGTTTCTGTTTGTCTCTCTGTTTCTATCTGTGAGTTAGCTAACTCAAAAACATCTTGATTGATTCTGTTGGTTTTTAGGAAGGGTGGTCAAACCACAAGGTCAAAGTCATTTGAGTTTGTGATATGAATACACACACCGATCCAGAAGGCTTTTTTTAAACGATGTGCTTACATTGAAAGATATGGCAGTTGTCCACATATTTGATAATAACTCGTAAAGTTCTCAACAGATTCTGATGAAATGTTTGGGGAATGTTGGTCATGGCAAAAGGGTGAAGTGGTTAGAATTTGGTGAGTTATTTTCAGAGTTTTTCAAAGGATTTGTTAACATTTTGCAAATGTGTTTTCCACATTTTTGATAACTTGTCAGAAAGGCCTTGGTGGGGGTTTATGCTCTTGGATGCTTCTCATGTTGGCATCTAAATTGCTAATAGCCAAGGGCTGCTTTAATCATGACAAGCAATTGGATATGTAAGATTTCATGTCTTTCCTCAGGTAGATCCATCTTGCAAAGCTTTAGGCTAATATGTTTGTTCTCGATCAGAAAATAACCTGAGCATTCAATGTCTTTTGAGGAGATAGTCTGTAATTAAAGGTGTGGTTAAGTTGTGCTCAAAGGGAGAGGTGACTGCAACCTTAGAATAGTGAAGTTCTTTCAAAATGCTGTGCCAAAAGTACTTTTTATTGTACACAGTAAGGCCTCTATTAGGAGAACTTGGAGCCCTTTTGACAAAGTCAAACAACCCAAGTGGCAGTTCAAGAGGTAGTTGATGACCAGTGACCAAATGGAGCACAAGATCACTGAAGGTACACATCTGGTATCAGAACTGAAAAGCAGATCCTTGAATTCTTTCAATTTTTACACCCAACAGATGCTCCACTAGATTGAGATGTGGGGAATTTGGAGGCCATATCATCAAATCTCCAAATCATTATCAAGCCCCTGCTCTCTGCAGTCTGTGTTTCAAAGTTAAATTTGAGGGATTTTGCCTTTATTGGATAGGATGAAAGCAGATAGTCTGAGAGAGCAGTGGAAGACACATGGGAAAAAACCCCAGGCTGGAATCAAACCAAGGCCAGCCACACAAGACAAGAGCCTCGATACATGGAGGACACAGACACGGCACACCAGAGCATTTGTACCCCCTCTGGAGACCAGTTATGACTTAGACATGTATGTTGGCTCCTCCGATGAAGAAGCTTAGAAATAGTAAGACATTTTTGGGCCTTATTTTCGAGCCCTGAGAAATATCTACACCATATTTGTGGTGGCTAATGCTATCCCTGCCTAACATCAGCCTATTAGCATGTTATATTGTACTAAGCACTATGCACATAGAAGTGTGAATGCATACTACTATCAGAATCAGTTAAGCTAAAACAGGTAGTCTAATTACTACATCTATGCGGAGCATGAATAAGTACTTGTTGTTTTGATCCGACTTTGCATGCACATCAGAGGCCATAAACGGTGAGACCCATTAGGCTGAGTATTTACCAGCCTGTTTTCAACACAACTCATTATTTGTGATAAATTAGCCGTCTGATTATAGCGATATGCTCTAATTTGTAAATGAGCGGGGCACACCTGTCATTAAGACTCATTCGCTAATAACGACTATCCGCTAAATAAGTAACGACCTTTTTAATTTCAGTTGAC